>CM068717.1:26844296-27444296 GCA_035079005.1 Fraxinus americana
TCAATTGTTTTTTTCTTGTACAGTTCATATAGCTTGATGTTCTAGGGGCCAGTTTTATATTTACTTCTTTTTCTCTAATAGTTTTGTATTACAGGTAACAATGTTATTAGAAACCATAAAAAATTGTTCTTATACTATTTGCCAACCGTGTGCCAGAAAATAATATTGTCCTTCATAGACTTGAATTATTTAGGTACTAAACTACAAATAATATCCACATTGGCAATCGATCATGTGAAGGGTTTTATTTATATTGAAACCGACAAACAATACGGTATTGACCCTTGAAATTCTTTCTCCTGTATATGTTTCTTACGGTTTCTTACGTGCTCTTGTAGTGAAATATGAGCATCTTTCTGAGGTTCGTGGAAGAAATTCTACCATTTCTCAGGGGTAAGTGAATATACTATTACAAGCTTGTGTTTTTATATCCTGGCAGTGTGTTCTGTACAGTTTCTAATTCACGCTGATTTACATACCATTTACATTTTTCTTTTAATGCCATAGTTCCTAAGCAACAAATGGTTCCTTTTTGCAGTAACATTCATCATATGTGGAGTTTTTGTGATCCTGAACAAGTGAGATTGTTTGTTTTCACATGAACCACATTTATTTTTATGATACACATTTTTTTGATACCTTATTCCTACACTAAATGCAATATGTTTTCTTACCTGCGAAAAAACTGCAAATCTTTAAATGATCAAGATTTTTGTCTAACCGTCTGGTTCTTTTTTATATGTTTTCAATGCATCATATCACTATTTTATTTACATAAAATCACTTTATACTTTCTTTTTCATACATTGTTTTTACTTGTTAGCTCTTTCTCATGCTCTTTCGACCATGTCCTTCATATTAGGTAAATAGTAGAAAATAGGCTATATTGACTGCTGAAAAGGAGGGAAAATTGGATAAAGATGTTCCTGAGAAGAATGAAAGAGAGAAGGCAAAGGAAGGTCAGACCATTTCCAAAGGCAATAGCATTGTAGTTGAAATCGATGGAAAGCTGGAACAGTTGGATAAGTAAGTTTCTCATGCGTAGGCTTATTAAATGAAATATATATAAAAAGAATTAAAGAACTTCTCATCTCATTTTTATCTTTGTGAAGGAAGCAAAGTTCATGTACTGGGAATTACAGTCCCTTGAATTTGAACTCTTAATAGTTTTCAAAAAGCTTAAATATTAATAGAATCTCACACTTGAGAGTAAATATTGCAAATTAATCCTATCCTTTTCCCTACCATCGAAAACATGCCTACGGAGTATAACCAAGTGGTAAGGCGTCAGGTTCTATTACCTGCAAAACCAAGAAAATTTTCTAACCTCCGTGCTTAATTCCCAATGCTTTGTTGTGATTACCTTAAGCTATTGGATTTCCATGATGAGTTTGGCATCACAATAGACCTCATCATGGATATGCTCTTGTTTTGCCAATTTGTCCTAGATTGAATTATGATCTGTACTCTGTTGCACCATTAATGTTCACAATTTTACAAATATTCACAGATATGTATTTGGCCAGTTTATGTAATCTGTACCTCCCTTAAATTTAGTTACAATAGAGTTTTAATGAATGGTCTCAATGGCAGGCACATCGTAATCAAATTACTGGTGACTTCCAAAAAAACCACAACAATAAGGTATGGTGCTCCATACATCTAAGTGATTCATGAAGGTCAATGTATGAGCAGGATTGTTATCCATATGCGTTTGATAGACAGCTTTAAAAACACGAGGATGAAAATATTTTATGTTCTTTTGTCAATGATAATTCTAACCCTCTTATATAACTTTGTTTAACCGCCTAAATTTCTATCCTGCCCCGCTTGTATAGAATTTTAGAATTATTTAAAGGAAAAATGAATTTTTCTGCTTTTCTTTTTGATAAACTCGCACCGTATTTGTGCATATAAATAAATTTATTTTATTTTGAGTCTACATGGAAGTTTGGCTTACACTCATGTTTTTACATTCTCTATTCAGCAACAAAAACACGAGAACAAGTAGCAGATGCAGAAGCCCTATTTGACATCACAAACACCTTGGTAACCTCTGTGAAAGCATATACCAATGAAGGAGTGACCCCTTCAGATTTTGTTAGTTGTCTGCTTACGGATTTCGGGCAACAAGGTAGACCAAATACTAGCCAAGATGAGGGTAGGAATTCAATACATTGGAAAGATATTGGGCTAGCAGTCTCTTACGTTTTCAGGAGTGCTTATGGGTGTTGTACAATGTAAACACCACTATTATCCTTTCTCCTAGGTCTATTTTCAAATTTTTTTTTGCTCAAACTATTGGATTTGCATATACTTCCATATATTTTTGACAGGATTGGGCCTATGAATACTGAGATGAAGCAACGCAAGAATGTGGTTCCTAGAAAGCGCTCAAAGCCAGTGGAAAGAGCTCAGCCTGAAGAGGTTAAATATCTTGGCCTTTTTTTTTGTAAACTTGTTGTCATAACTTTTAAGTTACTGGTTATGAAATGGTTGATTGGAAATGAGAAATACTGACGATCAGAGATGCAATGTGGTTCCAGGCCAAATCTATGAAGAAAAAATTACCATGGCTGAAGTACGACATCAAGAAGACAAAATACATGGAAGCCAAAGAGCGGGAAAAGGAAGCAAGCTAAAGCTACATGAAGCTTCTAAGTCTCTAATCAAGTATGTAAATTTGCTTTAGCTATATACTTTTTGACTTTGATGATTCTACATATTTCTTAGGACCTAGAAAGTGTTTACTACCTTAATTCTTGCATTTTTCGAGGAACCAAGTAGAGACATCAACAATTCTAAATTCCTATCTAATTTAAAATCAGAGTTACAAGTTCACTCTCTTTTCCATGGATACTTGTACAACTTTCCACGTATATTGTCTTACTGCCTTGATTTTTGGCTATAGGTGATGTTTTCTTGTGGATGGAAAATAAAATTTCTGTTGATGCGCTTGTTCTTCTTTCATGTACATTACATATCTATTGTCAAGTGGGCTGTGGATTATTTAGGTGCTTGGAAGTTGAACTATGATAATTTAAAGGGAAAAATTAGAAAAAAATTGACTTCTTCAAAATTTGTGAATAAAGTTGCAATGATTTCATTAGTCAATTGTGGGCATACACATCAGTTTGTGCTAAATATTGTACTATAGTAAATCAAAGAATGATGAAATCATTGTAGTCCATTGATGTGATCACATGATCTCTTATAATCACTTTCCCTTGTAAAATAGAATTTTTTGCAATTGTGGGGATACACGTCCGTTGGATTGAACTTTTGTATTTTTCATTTTTAGGTTTGATATTTATATTGTATTAATTTGCTTTAGCAATTGTATTCAATCTAAGTTTGCAATTTAATTCTATTCACTTGTCACATCTAATGCAGGTCCTGTGGCAGAAGATATGTTCCATTGGCAAGCAACGACTATGGGACCTTCTGATAGTCCTTATTCTGGAAGTGTATTTTTTGTTTCCTTTCATTTTCCTCTCGATTACCCTTTTAAGCCTCCATAGGTATGCTTGTATCCTCTACATTAGTTTTTTAGTTACTTCCCATCTTTGAGTCATTTGCTCACTTGTATTTACATGGAACCCGATAGTGAAAAGCTGATAACTTTGCAGGCAGATTTCTTTCTTCTTATTAGGTGTTGAAACCCTTCTTACCTTATCAATTTCTAAGCTAAACAATATAAACATACTATTATATGGAATGATTTACTCATTTACCCTGGCCCCAAGTCCAATTTTGCAGAGTAAGTTCACGTGTTTATTCCCTTCTTTTGCTGGTTGTTCTTTTTCTTATTGTGTTTTGTAAGTTGTAAAATGGTTTCCTGAAATTTCAACTTCCTTATACAAGAAAGCCCAAAATATATAGCCCAAGTTCTTTTTTCCGTTTTCACTTTTTGGATTAAAAATTATCCCAACATAAACCATTACCAATACATACACTTGACGTCGAGTCGTGCAACGCACGTCCAGCACTAGTTTACTAAAAAGTATGAATTAAACTAATAGCAAACTTGACTAGTAAAATTATTTGAAATTAAGACGAAAGGACATGAATAGCTATAACAGGGAGTCTTTATGCTATATATCCAAAGGCTAAAAGACATGAAAAGGTTTATGCATTCTCATTCTTGGATTGAAAAACACGAGAGACTAATCCACGTACCCTGTTATTTTGGTGATGACTTTGGTCTCAAGAACAAACTCATTCGATAAGGCATACCTTGTAGATTCAACCACATTTAAACATGCTCAAAAATTTCCTAATAAATTTGCTAGTCCAATCAAAACTAATGGCAGCGTCTAGGAAGACCAATATTAGCCAAATGAACTTGCTCTTGGTTAGGCATATATGCAGACAATTGTGATCATCATTCACGTCAACTTATCATATCGACATCTTTCACGTCAACTTATGAGGCAGAGAGATACTTTATACATTCATAGATGTATGCAAGAGGCACGCTATTTCATTAACTATATGAAGGGATAAAATTCTACATCGAATAATGATAAAAACATAAACCAACATATAAAGGATTAATTATTCATCTTAACAGGATTGACCTTTTAAGATAGAACCCCCAATCCTAATATGATATCACAATACATTAAGCTCCAGCGAGAAAAAAATGAGCATACGGATTATCCATCTTAAAATGTCAACCTTATTAAGAGTAGTAATCAAATCCTTTATAAGTTGGTTTATGTTTACATCTTTATTCGATGTGGGATTTTATCCCTTTTTAAGTAATAAAATCTCACGTCGAATAATGATAAAAACATAGATCAACTTATAAATAATTGAGTTATTCCTCCTCTTAAAAATGTTGACATTTTAAGATAGAAACTCAAATTTTAGTAAACTCAAAAATAACATTCTAATGAAAAACTGCAACTAAAGCTATAAACGTGTGGATTCTGCCAAGTACTAGACTCGGGCTCAAGTTTGCTAAAGCAAGGTACATATCCAGTTGTCATTCATGCAGTAATACAAATTTCAGCATGCGTTCACTATTCAATGTCAATCGTTAGGGGCAATATTGACCGCCTAGCCATTCAGTTGCCCCCATTTAGAACCTTTAGAATTGTAAAAGAAATCAGTTTAAGACAAGAAAGGCAGCAAGCGAGACCAAGCCAAAAGCATTCTTAAAACCTAATGTTGCCAAAAACCTTCCTTCCCCAGCTCAAATTGATGCTCCCAAGTCCCTTGGTCCAGCTGGTAAGTTTCTTTGCGTCTATTGCAGCGAGCATCAGTTATCTGGGCCAAAAACACAAACGAAAGGACAACAACCATGACTTGATAAATGAAAGCTCAAATATTGAACCCCACCAGCTCAAGAGGATCCATATGTTAAATTATATTTAAATATAATTGCAAGACTAAATTTTAATCTACACAAATATCAGATAATACAACACTGAATAACCTGCATGTGCAGACTCTTTCAGGCCAACGATTTCCTTTTCATTTAGACCTTCCTGAAAAAGAAAGAAGAGGTGGGGGGGGGTGGTGGTGTTCTAAACTATGAGAAATTGAGAATTAAGGGAATTTCCAATTTGCATCAAAATAATATTCAATTGGTAGTAATTCTTATAAAAGACACTAAAAAGACGTTATATGTTGATGTCAAGGACAAAACTAAAAGCGCTTCATCACTATAAATATGTGTTTTCCCCATCTAAAATAGTAAGAGATTTCAGTAAATATAAAAGGTCTTTCATCGAAGGATAGCTCGAGAAAAAAAAATCCGTCTAAAAAATACACAAATACATGCATTTCTAAAAAGACCAATTTTTTTCTAGAACCAAAAGGCATAAGAGGATTGATAGTAATAATTAATGTCTAGTGATCAACAAAGCCCTGTATCCTCAACTTGACAGCCAAACATGATTTGAGGTATAATTTTGTAATACTATCCAATTTCAAGGGCAGCATTTAATCATTTAGCTGATATAGATACTACAAACATCAAATATTCAATGTCCAAAACAAACAATAAGGGAGGGAAACAAAGACTTGACCTTCAATTCATTTGGCGACACATTCAGTATCCGGGAAGGTTCCAACTCCCCACTCAGAAGACAACGAGCTAGTACAGCATTGTTCTGGAAAAAAAATGGTTGGTTAAAAAAAAAAAAAATAGGAAACATCTCAAAAGTTCCATGCACTATATATCATGATCACTGAGACCTAACAAGTTTACTGGCAGAGTGTTGCACAAGAAGTGCAGTAGCTTTATTAGACATATTTACATAAACCGATTCACATGTCTGCAGACTCGTGAAAAGAAGTTGACGATGGACTAACCATCAGAAGAAATGATAGATCATGCATTTTGGAGTTATACTTCTCAAAATTTAAAGAAAAGGCATCGCATGCAGCCTTCTCAAGAGCAGCTATAGCAGGAACAGCTGCATCTGGCCAGACGAAGGACATATCTCCCTGTGCAAAAAAAAAGGAAACATCTCAGATATGGCCACCTATATGTTCATCTTCTCACAAATAATCTAATTAGTCAGACCAATAACTGAAAGTATTCGAGTTAATATTCCATAATCATAAGATTCATTTACTTGATTTGAGCCACTACTGTTACTAATAGAGCTGCTGTCATATGCACCACTTTTTTCTTTCCCATCATTATGCTTGCTGGCCATTGGAGTGCAGATATATTGAATTTCTTGTAGCAGCTTTTCCAACCACCAGTCTCGCTGTGCTTCCCCAGTGAGCACTTTATGATGTGATAGGATGGCATAACATTCTGATGTACTAGCAGCGGTGCCTCCTGGAGTTTCTGTCTGAAGAGATAGAGGGTATCTACAAATTTGTTCAAGCTCTGTGGGAACACCCAAAGGCGACGTATTTTTCATCCTTAATAGATGTTTATTCATACTCTGATCTTCCTGATCCATGGAAGTATCCTCGGGCTCGAGGTCAGGAAGTTCTCCCAGATGTGAAATAGTCTCCTGAACAAGAAGATCAATCTCATGTTGTTTGTCGTCTTCATAGTCTTTATCTGTTAGCTTTAAAAGCTTCTTCTGTTTAGTATCATACACTTTCTGCACAATAAAACCTGGTGTTTGCTCTGGAATTTGCTTGTTCAATGGTATGAAGTGCACGACGCATTTGTGCACGACAGATTCTGCAGGCACTTCATCTCGATGGAAACTATAAAATAATTCCCTAGTATCACGTAATTCCCAATTTCCACCTCCTTCTTTTTCTACCTCCTCTGGACGATAAAACCACTGTCCAGTTACCATCATGGCTCCTTTTCGGGTCTGATAAATGTCCTGTGCACAGAATAAGAACTAATTAGTAAACACACAGTAAGACGTAGATCTTCATGCCATGACAAATGAATTCCCAAAACAATGTAAATAATGCATCACTTAAACGTGAATAACTACCCAACTTTCAACATAGAGATCGTAGGTTACAGAGCCAATAGTCAAGAAAGATACTATAAGATGTACTAAAAGACTTTTGGATTGACGAGAAAATCAACACAGATCAGCAGTCATTTGCAAAATAGCCAATACTCTTTCTTGATATTTGAAATTTGAGTATGGGAACTTCAAAAAAGGGTATTTCAATTAGCAAAACCATACTTCGAACCTCCAAGACAACTATACCTATCCATGTGGAGAGATAAAAGGGAAATCATCGGAAACTCTAAACTATAAACCCAAATAAATCCTCAAAGCTTAACGTAGATTATCTTGTGACCACAATAAAAACCATTAAATATCCACAAGAGCATCTTCAAGAGTGTGTGCAATATAGAAACAAAATATCCCACATAAATGTCCACCTTACTTAAGAATTTAATAAACATTCGAAGTGTAGCTACATTAAAACAAAGAACTCAAATCAAACGTCAATTTTACTAGGGAAAAATTGTATGAATACATTCTTTCAACATCAACAATACAAGTGAGACATCATCCAAGAAAAATGCTTTCATGTACACCAAAATATCCATAAAGAAACACTATTATGGATATGGTGAACTACATACATTCAGAGTGAAATTTATTCATGAAAACATATACATAATATATTGAATGTGATCTTCGAGTCCTAAATTAACTAACAAAGAAAGAACAAACCTTAATTATGACCACGTATGGCTTCTGATTTTGATTTTCAGTATATTCTGCAACTAAGAGCACAGGATCCTCCTACAAATAAAGAACATTGTGATATGAAGCATATTCGCAGGAAAAAAATATCTAGTCATCTGAAAGTTGTAACAACTATAAGATTTAAAAGGATAACAGGAGTGATAAGCCACCTTTATCATCGAAAATATATAAAGTAGCCAAGCAAACAAAAAAATGTTCTTTAAAAAATATCATCGAAAATAATAATAAAAGCCTTAAAAACTGAACAATAGGCTAAAGCATTTTCTTTAACCGAGAAAAATGTTACGTCCCCACCTCACGGGTTTACCTTTTTGCAATCCATTTCTATTAAGATTTTAATACGGTTAAATTGTAAAAATTTACTGTGTGTTGGTTATGATTCCATATATTTCAAATTAGAACGAAAATCTTTAACAGTTACAGGGCAATGAACCGTATTCTCCGCGCCGTTAGCCTCAATACTGGTAGATGCTACATCAGATTTAGCAAGATTGGAGTTTGAAGGTCGTTTAGCATTTGGCGGACAAATTTCTTTCATATAGCCTTCTGGAGTTCCGCTCTCAATGTTTCGATGAGAACACACATGGCATGTGTAAACCACATTATTTTTTGTGAAAATCTTTGTTTTCTTGCGTCTATGTCTTCTCTTTTGCCTGTTTTTCTCAATCCGAATTGTACAATTCTGACCAGGTTCAAGGATAGATTCACATCTGTTGGAGAGTAAAAGCATAATCAGATCCGAAGAATAAAGTATTTGGCAAACTGTCATTAAATCGTCTGACAAAGTTGTAGTGAATACACAGACATATTAAAATAATTGTGCATTTTACAAATGTCTTCGTTAACCTGCTAATAAAAAAATAATCAACTCTCCGAGGAGAAACAAGTCGTGTGAATTGTGTCCACATTGCAACCAATCATATTTCATACTCTATCATACGGCACACCCTTACAACATTAAGAATAGAAAATAAACTCTTAAGACACGTAAGCATGTCCAAACCTGGATAGATTCAGAATGAAGCTTTTTTCTTTTCTCTTCTTTTCTTTTCCTTTTTCTCGAATTGGGTTATAGTAATATATATTGCCATCATTAAGTATTTAATGAACTTACTGCAGACTGTAATTGTTTGTACTTAAAACTGGTGGGGCGCATAACTTAATGGTTGATCAGTAATCAGTGTAGTCACGTCACTGGATGGTTGCCTAATTAAGCATGTTTTGTAAGTTAGACAGGATGATCATCTTGTTTTGATTCTTAATTAAATCATCCCCAAACTAGATTAAATTCATGGCTCTGTCTCCGTATGGAAGCACTTGTCATAATTGAATACAAGGTGACAATGAAAATGAACCTATAAGTTGCACACATTCAAATGGGTTTAATAAGGACAAAAGAGCATAATTTTAGCACCAAAGAGAAGCATATTAGCGGAAAGATCGTGTATTTCTTCATATATACGATTTCAGAAAACCTAGTAAACTGCATACAATAGCAAAAATTAGTTCATCCACTATATGAACTTCCGACTACAACATACCGCTTGCCAAACACTCGAGTGCGCCATTAGATTGTACAGCCGAAAAATATGCAACACAATGGAAAAGGGGATTAGCATTCTTCGCTAAAGTATATTAAATAGGTTAAGTTATATGAGCAGACAACGATTCAAGAATCCACTTAATATATCCAGTTAAAAAGTAGGCCTAGTATATTTAAAAGTATATCGGACATAATAACAAGTTTTGAGCTAAACAAACAAAGTAACTATGAACAAACCTTTCGCAAAGTAAAAAAGAATGGTCGGGAGGAATGACCAATGCTGCCTCTTCCTCTTCATCTTCTTCTTCCTCTTTCTCCTCCTCATTCTGACTCTTGGCCTCCAGCTCGGGATCCTTGTTCTTCTGCTTCTTATTCTCTAGCAATTTCTTTTCTACTTCAAATTCATCTTTATTGTCCAGGCGCACCTTCCTTTGGTCCTCCTCTCCAGTTGAGCGGCATAAGGCCAAAGGCACGTCATCCTCGTCTTCACTGATCACACCCTGCGAGAACCCGTGGTTTATCATCCTCTCTTTCTTGAAGAAATGCATCCGAACACACGATTTTATCAAGGTGGACTATAAAATCAATGAGTTAATGATTCTATAAATCATATTATATTTTCTGGTTCATTATGTCAGTATTTTCACTAATGTGATAAATGGAGATAAACAAAGTACTTAATGTAAAATAAAAATTAGAGCTTCAACAACTGAACAACAGGCTAAGCTTGTTCTTTAACCGAGAAAAAAGTTATATCCCCACCTCACGGGTTTTCCTTTTTGCAATCTATTCCTATTATTTTTTATATATTTAAATTGTTAAAATTTACAGTGTCTGATTATGATTCCACTGTATTTTTCAAATTAGAATGAAAATCTTAACAGTTACAGGTAAACAAACCGTATTCTTCACCTCTTTAGCCTCAATTCTGGTGGATGCTACATCGCCTTCTGGAGTTCCCCTCAAAATATTTCGGACAGAAATGGAATTTGTAAACCACATTATTTTGTATGTAAATCTTCATTTTCTTGCGTCTACGTCTATATCTTGTATTTGCCTTGCTCTTCTCAGCTGTACAATTCTGACCTGGCTCAAGGATAGTTTCACATCTATTGTAGAGTAATCGGAGAATAAAGTGTTCAACAAGCTGCCTTTAAACCGTTTGACAAACTTATAGTGAATACACAAACATATTAAACGATTTTACATTTCACAAATGCCTTCATCAAACCTACCAATAGCAAAAATATTCCAACACTCCCAGGAGAAATAAATCGGGTGACTTGTCTCCTCATTGCAACAAATCATAGTTCATTGGCTTATTTTTCTGAGATCTATATAATTTCAGGAGAGCATGAAAGTCAAGCTGATCTCTAGCTAACGGGTCTGTAAATTGTTCACCTAGTGATTCTTAGATTGGTTTTCCTTCATTTCCCTTTCCCCTTTATCTATAAAGATCATGTAGTTTTCTAAACAAAGATAGGCAAATAATTGTTGTTTGCTTATTGTTTGCATTATATAAAGATGTTAAAGAAATCGGAATAAATTAGATTCTAAGCCATCATGCACCAACTACAGATAAGTAAATCGCCAGAAGAGAAAGATATCAACAAAGACTACATTAGAATGCAAAACATTGCCGCTAAATCATCAAAGGAGATATTTGTTAGCTCTTTAGTCGAAAGCCAAACCAGTGAGTTTATGAAATTACAAAATTCTGATTCTCATGGTATCAGGATAACAATTTTTACCCATGATCAAATTGTCACAGGTTCTTAATTAGTTTCAGAATCACAAAAAGAATAAATGAAAATTATAATAAAAACACACACAGATCAAAACATTTGAGTAAATTTCAACGAAAAGTCACAAAAATTATCAAATACGAACTATATCTATCACTCATAATACATGTGTGGATTCATACATACACATTGGAAGCTCGGAATTTTAAATTTTTTATTTTATTTTATTTTATTTTATTTTTTGGGTGGGTGGATTGGGGTTGAGTACCTTGTGTGTCTGGATGGATTGGCGAGAAGTGTTTAGGTATATGGGTGAGATAAAGAATACGAGCATGGTGTGGCTGTAGTGTTGCATTTATTTTCTGGTATTTTATTGGCACACATGCTGCATCTTATTTCCAGTACCCATATTTGGACTTGAAGAAAAAGGTTTCTTAATTTTTATGCTCTGCAATTAAATCTTCAGGCAACAACTATGGTCTCTTCAGTTTTTATCCTGGTATCTACCCTGAGAAGAAAATGCAAAGATTGTGCTATTTATTATTCCAAAAGCTAGTCGAAATTAGTGGCTTTGGGTTCGAAGCTTCTTTTTTTGAGGGGATTGTACCGTAGTCATATATGTTGTCGTGATCAAGTATTTGATGAACTTACTGCAGAATGTAAATTGTTTCAACTAAACTTAATGGGCTGTCTTTGTATTGGGCAACTGTTTTATATTATTGAGTTTCTTAAAGTTAACATGCATTTTCTATCCCTTAATAACTGCAATCTCATTAACTTAATGGTTGATCACTAATATATGTACTCGAGTCATGGACGGGAGCCTAATTAAGCATGTTTGGTGAGTTAGACTAAACAGTTGTCATGTTTCAGAATTTTGATTCTCGCTTAAGTCATCTACCAACTAGATTACAATCACATTTGTCTCTGAAGGAAGCGATTGTCATTAACGACACAAAGGGAAAATAAAAATGCAGCTATCTGTTTCACACAGACAAAGTAATTATGTATTTCTTCATCATATAAACCTTCAGAGAAGCCTAGGAAGTTGCATGCAAAAAAAAAAAAAATTAGTTCAGCCACTATATGATCTTCCTACTACAATACATACCACAAGCCAAATTCCCAAGCATATTAAACCTAGCATTTGGGTGCCATTAGAAAACCTAATAAAAGCATATTAGCTAAATGTGTATCACAGTGAAAAACATACTAGCAAACCTAATAAAAGCATAGTAATCAGGTCAGGTGATATTAACAGACGATGATTCAAGAATTCGCTTAGTATATCCATCTAAAAAGTAGGCATGGTGTATATATAAAAGTTCATCGGACATAACTATAAGATTCAAGCTAAACATAAAGCAGAGTAACTATGAACAAACCTTTCGCAAAAGAAAAGAGAAGGGTCGGGAGGAATGTCCAATGCCTCATAGGTGGCAGCCAACTGCCGACCATATAAAGCAGCCAGAGGAGGAATCTTTGCTTCAAAACTTGCCCATATAGCAATGTCCTTCATGTATTCGAGTTCCAACAGGGAAATTGCATTCAGATTGCCCTGTTTATCCCCAGTTGTCTCTTCCCTCAGCGTCATGGAAGTTTGTGGTGGTGATCCGGATGCTACATTTGGCGACGTATCCAGTATCTGGGAAGGTTCCAACTCCCCACTCACAAGATGTGCATTGTTCTGGAAAGAAATGGTGAGTTTAAAAGAGAAAATCTAGACTAAGCTGAGAAAAGGAAATGGTTTAACTACGGTATAGATAGGGATAGATAAAAGCCTTATACTAAAAGTGCCTAGTTACATATGATTCTCATTTAGTCAAATCAAGTAGACTGACAAACTGTGTTAGACATATTTACATACACCAATACACACATGGTAAAATGTAGATCCTTACCAAAACCAAGGAAATAATACATCATTGAAACAATTCGACCACCTAAGTTTCAACATAGGCACAACTTTACAGAAGCCTACCACTAAGAATGATAATATGAGATATATTAGAGGACTTTTTTAAACCTAAAGGATTTGATGACAAATAAATAGAGGTCAGCAGTCATTTGCAAAAAAAGTCGATACATCTTTCTTGATATTTGAAGAAATGAACTTCAGAAAAAGGTTTTCTTGATATTAAAAGTGAAATTTATCCGGAAAAAAAAATGCATATCATATTTGTTGACCTCGATTTCTGCAGCAACAGATATCGGGCCACTCGCGCACACGTGAGCTAGTTCTAGCACGTATGGACGGATTGCTAATCGTCAATGCTCCGGAGATTTGAACGTGGGAGAAGCTCAACATCGCGAGACAAATGTGTTCGAGCCCCGGCGGTAGAATTGTAACATGATTGTATAATGATGACCAATCGCAAACAACTCGATTAAAGCTAGATTATCTTAACTTAAGCAAACAAGTGTGTAAATGAGCAAATGAGAAGACAAATAATAGCTTCAATAGTATTTAGAGTTGCATTAGCCACGAGGCAAGAGGGCCCAGGTGAAGTGGAGCCACGTGTGGTGAGGCATAACAATATTGATTCTTTAATGTAATCTTTGCAACTTAGATTAACTAAACGGTAAAAACAGAACAAACCTCAAGTACGGCCAGACCAGGCTTCTGAGTTATTTGTTGGAGATTTAACAGCACAGAATCCTCCTAAAAATAAACGATAACGTTATGGTATTAGCACAGACATCCAGAAAATATCTAAAAATATGAAAGCAGTAACAGTTACAAGATAATCTAATTAAAACTATGAGAAGTAGCCAACAAGAAATAATTATCGTCACTCCATTAAAACAATTGGGTAAAATGCACCAAAATAAGAAAAATCACAATTATCAAGAGAACAATGACAAAAAAAAATTACCCATGAGATTATATCTTTTTCCCTGAAAGTTTCCAGATAATATGATTAAAACTAGATGAAGTAGCGAACAACAAATAATTAACTTCTTTCAACTAAAGCAATTCACAAAAAGCACCAAATAATATAAAAACACAATTATCAAGTGAATAAACAATGACTAAAAATATCCACGAGATTTTATCTTTTGCCGTCAATAGTTACAAGATAACATGATTGAAACTATATGAAGTAGCCAGCAACAAATATTTATCGTCACTCCATAAAAAAATTGCACAAAATGCACCAATTCAAATAATCTATAAAAATCCACTTATGCCACAAAAATACTCACGAGATTATATCTTTTTCCATCGTATTCAAAGGAATCATAATGACTCCTAATCAATTCCCCTTCGCCGGAGACTCTAATAACCTCACCAATAGGCTGCGCCTTCTTTGGCTCCTCATTTTCGGTCTCCGCCTCCTGCTCAGATTGCTTTACTTCAGATTTCTCTTCGTTTTCACTCATCTTGAAGCTTTGATTACCCATATTTTCTCTCAGAATGTGTGTTTTGTGTTTGTGAAACGCAAACAGGACGTAATAGTATGTTAAAGAAAACACAATGCAGGTGGTGTGGCTATTATGGAAATGGTCCTGGGATTAAATGAAATTACTTATTTGCCATTTTGCGAAGCGGGAAAACCAGTTATTTTCCTTTTTGCAATGATGGCCTGTAAACTGATGCCACGTGTCGATTTTAGATTCCATATGATGAATAACAGATTCTTCCTTCCATATGAGATTTTTGTATTTTTTTCTTGTTCAAAAGCACAAGTTGTACAACCGTATGCGATTTTACCAAGGTGGACAGCATAATTAATGAGTTGGCTGTTATTCTTTTTCATTACATTATATTTTTTGTGAAAATATTTCTACTAAAGTAATAAATGGAGATGAACAAAGTACTTCAAATAAAATAACAATAAAAGTTTTTTGCAATCCATTTCGATTAAGATTTAAATAGTGTATTAAAATTACTATTTTTTAACTTGAAACTCTCGAGTTGTTGGACTTGCTAAGTACATTCAAACCATTGGCATTAATTAAGATGGAATTGTTTTGGTAAGCTTCTCGTAAGCATCGTTGTTCTTGCTATTCTCCACAATGTCCTTCAAACTTGTCCAAGATTTTCTCTTCCTCTTCTTCGACGCACTAACAATGTTCTCTGCATTAGCATTAACATGGCTACTTTCAGTTTGAGAGACTTTCTTGTTGCTCGATCTACTTCTTTTCCTCCTCATTGATTCCAATAATGGAGTTGCTGGACTAACTGTGCTAGTACGCTCTACAACTGTCGAGATGGGTAAACAAACTGTATTCTTTACCTCATTGGCCTCAATATTGGTAGATGCTACTTCAATAATTGTGCTATGTCCCTCTACAGATCTTGCTATGGGTAAATCAACCATATTCTTCACCTCGTCAGCCTTAATATCGGTAGATGATACTTCAATGACTGAGTTAGGTCCCTCTACAGCTGTTGCTATAGGTAAACCAATCGTGTTTTTCACCTCATCAGCCTCAATATTAGTATATGCTACTTCAGATTTAGCAGGATTAGAGTCTGAAAGTCGTTCAGCTTTTGACGAGCAAATCTCTTTCATATAGCCTTCTGGAGTTCCTCTCACAATATTTCGGTGAGAACAGAAATTACATGTGTAAACCACATTATTTTTTGTGGAAATCTTCATTTTCTTGAGTCTACGTTTGGTTTTCGCCTTGTTCTTCTCAATCCGAATTGTACAATTTTGACCAGGTTCAAGTATAGATTCACATCTGTTGCATATTAAAAGCCATCATCAGATTCGGATAATAAAGTGTTTAACAAACTATCTTTAAACTGTTTGACAAACTTGTAGTAAATATGCATAAACAGAATAAAATAATTGTACATTTCACAAATGTCTTCATCAAACCTGCCATTAGCAAAAATAATCAACACTCCCAAGAGAAACAAGATGTGAGAGAAGAATCGAAAGTGTGTGTGGCTTGTGTCCATTTGGCAATCACTCATCTTTCACGGTCTATGGTACGGAATGCACCATTACGACAATAACAACAAAAAATGCACTGGCATGTTCATATAAATGAAGAGTTCTAAAAAGAACTAAAGTAAACATGCCATGAGATGGTAGACTAGGAACTTACTCTGGGCACTTTTCTTGCGTATTACAAAGTTGAAAACATGTGATGTAATACCAATTAACAAAACTGGGCAGAAAGCATCGCAATCATTGTTAATGGATATAATCCAACATCGAATAAAGATGAAAACATTGTTAATGGATATTTAAACCCACATCGAATAATAATTGTCGTTCTTATTGTTTGCATTATCTCAAGATGCGAAGAAATCAGAATAAAACTTGATGCTAAGCCATCCTGCGCCAACTACAAATAATATAACTCATCAAAAGAGACTCATATCAATAAAAACTATAAATCAACGTAAGAGATATTCATTGGCTCATTTGGCAAAAGCCAAAGCTATGATCATGAAATTACAAAGTTCTCACAAGTGTATCAGGATAACATTTTTTTTTCCCAGGATAACATTCCTAGCAAAAGCATATTAATAGGCTAAGTAATATAAGCAGACATTGATTCAAGTTTTAAAAAGTAGGCATGGTGTACATAAAAGTAAGTTTTGAGCTAAACATAAAACAGAGCAACTATGAACAAACCTTTCGCAAAAGAAAAGAGAAGGGTCAGGAGGAATGCCCAATGCTTCATAGGAGGCAGCCAACTGCCGGCCATACAAAGCACCAAGCGGAGGAATCTTTGCTTCTACACTAGCCCATATAGCAATCTCCTTCATGTAATCGAGTTTCAACATGGTCTGCGCATTCAGATTGCCATGTTTCTTCCCAGTTGACTCTTCCCTCAGCGTCATGGAAATTTGTCGTTGTGATCCGGATGCTGCATTGAGCCCTTTACTGTTTGCTTTCTTTCTTCCCATGTTGTATGTAAATATGCAAGTTTGACTTCTCAGGAATTTTAACAAACAGGTGGTGAACGAAGCTTTGAAGAAAGGAACGAACTAATCCATTACTTTCTCTTTTTGTATTACACGGCGTCCCAAATCCTCAACAATGCAGTATTTATAATAAAGAAACCAATTTCATTATGGTAAGTTCCCAATCAAAATTTACTTTCTTTAACCAAAGGATTCCTGGTTCGTTATGAGGTCCTTATTTTTGGTTAGCATCAATATATATATAGTTGTAATCATTACCTTATTACACCTGCACTTTTATTTCCACTCAAACACGTCAATAATTCGTAATCAAACTCAAATTCTCTATCAAAATTGCTACTGAGTCCACCCATTTAATTATATTTATTTTAAAGGCCCTTCTATTTATTATTTGTTGGACTTTGGCCCAATTCCGCCTAAAATGAGCTTCTTAAATACATATGTTCGTTAGGTTCTTCAAGGATTACATTGTAGATAGCTTTACAAATAAAAAATTATTCTTGATTTAAGGATTACATTGTAGCAGTTCAAGTTCACACATCCAAATCAAGTCATCTACGTGGCTCATGCCAAAGGGAGCCTCTCCTAAGCGGTATTGTTCTCGACCAAACCAATCAAAAATAAAAAAAACGAAGTGTCAATTTCTTGACATTTGTCCTAAAAAAACAAAGGTATGGCCAGAAAAATAATGAGAGAACAAAGAATTGAGAATTATACCAAACCATATTAGGCCTTCTGAACATTTTTGTACGTTACAATTCATGAAGTTCCAACAACAAACCCTTTGAACCTCTTCAATCTTTCAACTTATGTATGAGAAAATCTAAGACCTCCGGAATGCAATAAGGATATGAGAATTGAGCATAAAGTTTGACATAATGGTGAAGAGAACTTGAGAGATTATCGTGCAAAAATGTCATAAAAGTTACATATCTACATCCCCCACATTATCTGAAGCAAACAAAAATAATTGAAAATTATGTTGGAAAATTATTAATTTGCCATGTGGGCCGACATATGTAATTAATTGGGGGTACTTACACAACTACCCTATACTTTAGGGGCTGTTTTGACAAAACGTGATAAAGTTGGATTAAATGATTATTAGTTATATTTGAACGTAAGAATAACGTTCAAACCTAAAAATCAGGACACCACAAAAACCGACCTCCAAAACTAGAAAAATCAAGGGAAAATTGGAAGGAGAAGGAGGATATCTTTCACAAATTCGTTCATTATTCAAAACTTTGAAATCTCTAGACAAAAATTGAGGCAACCTTTTGTAATACACAAATACAATTACAGTTTTTTTGGACCTTTTTAAATCGTTGTTTAATTAGTTCCCCAATTTTGTGATTTTAAGATTATTTAGTATTCTCTTTATATAGATTATGAAAGTAACAACCGTAATTATCAATTTTCAGCTAAATAATCTCTCAGTTGCAAACTCTAATCATCATACTTCATTTTCCATCTCCCTTTTATTTGAATTTCGTGATTAGTTTAGTTTAAACCTTATAATGTAAAATGTCATATTTTTCATCCTTTATTGCTTATGTTTTTATGATTATTTAGTGCCTAAATGTATTCATTACTCTTATGTTTTGATCTAGGATGCAAATGAATGAGTATGGTTGAATTTAGAAGAAACAAGCGAGAAAGGACTAAACAATCCGATATTGTAAGAGAAAGATATGATGAAAATCCTGAAGACTGTCCGACGAGAAAATTTTATAACTATGTGGTCCCATAGTTAAAATCCTATGTTGTCGCACACCTATGTTCAAAGAATTCAAGGGCTGATTTTTGGTGTACTATGTAGCAGCATAGACTTGTACTATTTGATCTCATAGTATAAGTCGGCTGACGATTTTTTGGTTTCCGAATTTGACTCAAACGCTTATGAAATCAAATCCCAATTCGTTTTTTAAAACCCTAGGTCATCCAGAAACAAGACACACACGCCCCCATTTCCTTTTTTCTCTTTTGTTGCTCTAGAATTCTCATGAATAGCTAAATCTTTGTATTTGGTCGAAGGAAACTGAAGCCACGACCAATCTAACTGTGAGATCTAAAATATTTTCATTATTTAATTCATGTTTTAAGTATTCAATGTTCTTCTACATTTATTTTCATAATTGCTGTGTTTAATTACTAGGAGTCCTACTAGTTTATTATTTGCTACAATCTATAGCTAATTTGAATATCAAATCCATAATTGTTTAATCCTTTCAACTTATGAAGCAACTAGGGTTTGATGGTTTGCTGCGTCAGGAATTATTGAATTTTGGGAAGAATGTTTGAGTAGATTAAATACAACGCTTGTGCTTGTATTATTTATCTTCATCGATCTATCTAATTATTAAGCTGTTACTAGATTAAATCTATAATATTTGTCTTGGGTTGTTTAGTAATTAGGGTTAATTGGATTACTTGTTTTCTAATTGACTACAATTAAGGAGAGATAGAAAAATAATTTCAATGGTGAATATTCAAAGTGTGAATTAATTAATACTTGCATCTATGATCAGTTGTAAAATTTCGATGGTGGATGTGGATTCAGACAATGTTTGTTCTTTTGATTGTTTTCAATATTTTCATTTGAGTTGTTTATTAGTTAATTGTTTGCGTGTAATCAAACCCCTCAATCCTTGTTTACATAGCATAAAAATTAGACTAACCATTTTTCGTGGGATCGATCCTTACTTCCACTACTACATTTGTTTTTAGAGGTAAATGTTTTATTTTTGGGTGCTTGTGGTAGCACTCCAGTGATCATTTCAGAACTGGAAAAGGATAAGCGATTTTTTGCAATGGAGTTCATCATCTAAATTCCAATGGAAGCTAGCTGGCAAATGGCGATCATCGACTTCGGGTCATATCCTCAGTGAAGAAGGTCGTGCTATGAAAACCATTTACATCCAAAAAAATGGAGAGAAAGAGGATGGAACAAAAGATGGAAAAGGAGAAATATGAAAAGGGGGATCAAAAGAGCTGAAGTAGGTCGTCTGCATTCAACTGACTCATGAACTATTGGTAAGAGCACTGGTGTGAGAAAATAATGTGCACTACTTTGCATGAACTCTTGCTAAGTTGTCATCCTTGTATGGAGTTCAAGACCCCCTGCTAATATTTTCAATGTGTAATGCTACATGTTGAAAAAAAACCATAACGTTCAGATCAAAAATCAACTTCGAAAAATGGTGATATTTTCTATACCCATTTTCAGCTTACATTTATGTCATCTAATTTCCTCTATCATCTTCGTTGTTGCCCTGTTAGCTTCCCATTTCTCACTTGGATGCGATATAGGCTTTCTAGGTTGGGGTGGAGACATTCAAAGCTCATAAGTTGATACTTGCTACTTGATCTCTCGTGTTTATGTCATCTAATTTTTTGGATTTGTTGGAAATCCTAATACTGACAAAGTAGAGTTCGAGGATATTGAGCCTTGTATCTTCAAGGTAATATTTCTATTTCTTTTTCTTAGTATTGAAACTATAGTTCAATGAATTAAAATCAGGATGTACATTCTCATTCAAGAATTTAAATGAAATTCCCACCTGTCCATAAAAGGTTTTTGCTCTTTTGTGTTAGAACCATCCATCTGCCTAGCACAATTGTTACAACTGATGCACTATATCAAAATGAAGTGACCTTAGGAGATTGAATTCTCCTGGCATTTGTGAAAGTGAATGAGCATCTTTAGCTTTTTGAAAAAATTCTTTTTATGTTATAGAATGACCTTATTTAAAGCAGTTTTAGCAGCTCTTCTTCACATAGTTTTGAGGTTAGAGTAGGGAATAAGCATCCGATACTGTGTTAAAGTAGATGGACCTTGAATAGCTCGTTATTATCCTTTAGGGTTTGTACAGTGCTTTGTCTTCATTTTGGATCGAGAACAAAAAGTTAACTATAAACCGAATAACTCAACCCAAACTGACCGAACTTGATTGTGTTGGGTTGGTTTAGATACTTAATTAGGTTGAATTGGGTTGACTTTGTACCAACCCAACCCAACCCACGCCCACCCCTAAAATGAATCACATGTGATGAAAGAGATGAAGCTACAAGGTGCTCATTAGTAAAAATATTTTCTTCTCTATTGTTTTGAAGCATCTCGAATCCATGTGGTGTCTTGGGCTATCTCCAACTTATCCCAATTGATATTCTCAATCTGATCCACTTTATTGTCATCATTTGCTTACATTTCACAATGAAGCTTGCTACCTTCATTTTGCATTTCACAATGAACTTCATCGTCTTCCATTTCATAAAATGAATCATTATCTTCTTTTTCTGGATGCTCAATTGGATCTTTGCTCATAAGAGTTACACAAGTTGGACAATAAGAATTTTTTTTGTTGAGAGATAGCAACAACTGTACTTACTTGTCTGAAGTAATTTTAATTGGAACAAAAAACTGTCCATTTCCAGGGTCAAGAAATCTCATCTCTATTTTATGTGAAGTTGAATCAACTTTGAAAATGATTAGCACTTCACAATATAGATCACAATATGAAGGATCTGAAGATATTGGAACTCCTTCCACCATTTCATCCCTCCCGCTTCGTTTCTATATTCGTTTTCCTTCATCAAAATTAAAAAAAACACAAAAAAAAAAACATAACAATCCATGTTGTTGAATCTATATATGTAATTAGAGTAGTGAGATTTTATAAAGTTAGCAAATAATCAATTATAGTAATCTAAATAAAAAGATGTGGAAATCATCATTTTCATTCAATTTCTAAATAAAAAGGTGTGAAATGATGAATATACCCTTCTATTTAAATAAAACAAAAAGAAAAATAAAGAACTAATTGCAATCATACTTTCATTTTTAAAAAAATGTGCAAATGGGTCCCGAATAAACTATGAAAAAATTAAAAAAAAAAAACAAAAAACGCACACCCAATAACACTGCAACATCCATCCCAAAGTGAATATGTTGAATGAGTGAGAGAGATGAAAATAAGAAGAATGGACTTTACCAGTGAGCAGATGGCTTGTCGAAAAAGATTAAAAGGTTCATCAAAATTCGTTGGAGAGTCTGATTTCTTCAATGCCTTCAATACTGATTTCTTCCATATTTTCCGGTTTCAAACAAAAAGAAATGATGTGCTATTTATGAGCTTCAATCTAAAGTTTGTTGATTTAATGGGTTAGGACTCCATTAATTAGTGTTATCCAAAGCTTGTGAGGAAATGGTGTTAGTCAAATCTAAGAAACGGTCTAAGTCAACTCACCGATTCCTTAAACTCTATGCCGATTCTGGTAATGGTGAAGCCTATTAAATTCTCGGCATGGTAAATATATTTCTTTTAGAAATAATTTTATTAAAATGTGACGGTTGTTGGGTATTATGGTGGTGGGTGACGGTAATTTTTCTTTGGTTTAGGGTGCAAGTAGGAGAAAGATGATTTTCTTTTTAATTTTTTTTCTTGTTTTTGATTTTTTTCATAATTTATTTGGGATTCATTTGTACTTTTTAAACAAGTTGGGAATATGGTTGCAATTAATTTTTTATTTTTCTTTGGGAAAATTGTAGCAACAGTTTCTAACCTCACTTTTTTGTAGACTTAATCCTAACATTCACTTCGTGTCACCCACAATCTTAAACCTTTCAAAAAATGTACATGGGGTCCAAATGGATGAAAACTCATCCATTAGACCATTAGTTGACTACAAAAGTCAAAATTTAATCAATTTTGACCAAATTGGAAAGGGCAAAATGGTGTATTTACATTTTTCCAAATATTAACAATTAGAACGATTAAACTAAAAAAAAAAATCGGTCGTGCTTACACCCACCCATCTTCATCATCAACTTCTTCTCCATGCTGGCAACGACCACCTAGAGTTGCCCATCCCATATTCATCTTTTCCTCCACCTACAGTTGCCAACTACATCTTCTCCTCCACCTACAGTTGCCCATCCCACGTTCTTCTTCTCCAAATTATTGTCATCCGGTGGCTAATAGACCTGTGATAAAAGTTGCTAAATCGTAGATATGGAACATGGGTACTGCAAATGAAAGACGAAATCAAGCAATTGAAGGATAAAATCAGCGAACATTACATACAAACATGAGCTCCAAATCAATCAATTTCCTATGCGTGACTGAAAGGCGGAAAATGATGGTGGGTTTAGATTTAGAATTGGATTTGGGCGGTGGCTAAAAGGCAGAAAAATGACGGTGGATTTAGATTTAGATTTGGATTTGGACGGTGGATTTGAGCAATGTTTTTGGTCGAGGAATGGTGGTGGTTTTGGGCAGTGGCTGAAGGCAGTGGATTTGGGTTGTATTTTGGGCAGTGACTGATTAGGTACCTACGGCTATGGGAAGAAGATGAAGTTTGGGTTGGGTTAAGCTGAGGATTAGATAGGGTGGTGACGTCGACAACTATGGGAAGAAGAAGAATTTTTTTTTTATTTAATTGTTTTAATTGTTAATATTTGGAAAAATGTAAATATAACATGGGAGATTTTCATAAATGTCACTAAATTTGAAAATACACAAAAAATTTGTATGTGCACTCAATTTGTTCAAAAATGTCACCTTTTTGACTTGAAATGTCCAAATTACCCTTGAATGACCTTTGTAAGAGCAATTAATGCTTGATTGGATTGCCATTAATGGTTTGATTTGATGATTTAATTTTTATTATTTTATTCATTGTATATATGTATATTATATTCAATAACATGTATTTTCTTCCATACAATAAAGAAAAGAAATTCAAATCCTAACATAAACAAACCCTAAGTCCTAAATAGACTTCCATGAACATATTTTCTTCCAATAACTTCATCTTCTTCATTCATCTTCTTCATTTATTCCTTCATCAAGAGCACATACTTAATTGATCATCTATTTCGAAAGGTTAGCTATTATTTCATCTCTTAGCTCATTATTTCGTAAATATAATACAACATGGTGATAATAAATTTCAAATTATTACTCATTTTTTAGGTTTTTGACCATAATTATGAAGGTAAAGAAATTTGTAATAGTTCATTAAATGTGATTGATTCCATATTTAATGAATCATTGACTTATTTTTTTTCCAAAATATATTGTCATGTTGAATGTGAATTGATTATCACCATTAATATTCTATAATAATGTCTTAAAAATTTCTAAAATCACTGCTCGGAAACCACCCGACAGTTCGTACTGAAATGGTCGAATGCAGTGTTTCAAACAGTCGGGTCCGACAGTTAAACTGTCGAATTCGACAGTTTAACAAACTGTCGAATTCGACAGTTTAACTGTCGAATTCGACACTTGAGAACTGTTGCGACTTGCGTAGCTGTTTTCCTCATTTGATGGTATTCAATGTTGATAATTTGATTGTGCCGACTTCTTACAGTTGCAATCTCAACATTGTAGGTATGAGTGATGGTTTGAGATTCATAGTCTCATACGGGGAAAATTTCACAAATGTGGACGACGAATGGAAGTGGAGAGGGGACAAAACAACTTCAATTTTGGTGCCGATAAATATTACGGTAGCCGGACTTGCTTTACGGTTGAAGGAAAAACTTGGTATTGTTGATCCCAGTAGTGAAATTGAATTGAAGTTCAGAGTTCCCAATGTGAATGTACCTCCGGCTGAAATACGCGATGACGAAGACTTGAGTTGGTACATATCGGTTCATAAGGAAACTGCAATATGCGTTATGGTTAGAAGTCGAGCCCCCAATTCTTGGCATGGCAACGGATACAAATTGGCCGGATCGTATGATTGTCGTAGGGGATGTTCATCAAAATGTACAAAATGAGGACATAAGTCATCATCATAATATCTCAACTGAAATTGCACCTAAGGCGCCGTTTTCTGATATTGGGGTTGCACCCTTACATGAGAACTTGGACAATCCATTAAATGCTAACGTTCCCGCTAATATTGCTGAACGGATTACACCTGTTAATACATCGGACCTTGCCGAACGGGAAATATTCTTCTGTAAGAATGAATTGTACTCGAAGATTCGTGTACTCGCATTGCAAGATAAGTTTGAATTTCGAGTTAGTAGGTCAAGCATGAAGATGTTAACCGTGAAATGCGCCAACAGTAATTGCAAGTGGATGCTACGTGCCTCGGCGGTGAAGAAGTCTACACTCTTTATGATCCGTAAATTCAGGAAGCAGCACACATGTTCCATAGACGTGTGTCGTAACGCACACCGTCATGCCACTAGCTCTATAATTGCCGAACTGATATTGGGAAAACTTGACACTCCAAACCACAAGTACGGTCCTGCTGCTATTTCACGTGATATGGAACATGAGTTCAGAGTAAAAATTAGTTACAGCAAAGCACGTAGGGGGAAGGTGGCTGCTTTACTCAAGCTGCATGGTGAACCGGGGGATAGTTTTCATCAACTTGCTTCGTACTGTCACGTCCTTGGAGAACATAACCCCGGAACTGTAACCCACATCCAAGTCGACGGCCATAATAGGTTTACTTATTTCTTCCTAGCATTTGGTGCAAGCATTCGTGGTTACTTGCAATTCTTGAGGCCCGTAATTTGTGTGATGGCAGTCACTTAAAAGGTCCATACAAAGGTACACTTTTACTAGCAATTGCCCAAAATGCTAACAAACAGATCTATTCTTTAGCATGGGGGATCGTAGATGCCGAAACAAATAAATCATGGTCGTGGTTTCTGTTCAACTTGAGAGATCTTATAGGCGATTCTGATGAACTTGTATTTGTGTCGGATAGGAAAACAAGTATAGAAAAAGCTATTTCTCAACTTTTACCCTTGTCTCAACATGGTTGTTGTATGTGGCATATGGAAAAGAACTTAATACAGAGATACAATAATGCTTGTTCAGTTTTCCTATTCAAACGCGCAGCGACAACGTATCGAGTGGAAGAATTTGAACGACTTATGGGACAGATTCGTAGGATAAGTGGGAGATCGTACGAGTACTTGGAGCGAGCAGGATTTTCTTTTTGGTCCAGAGCACTATTCGTTGGGCACAGATATAATATTATGACAAACAACAATGCGGAATCCCTGAACACAATGTTGAGACATGCCCGTTCGTTACCGATCACAAGCTTTGTTGAACACATTCGGAGCACAATGCAGAAGTGGTTTTATGAAAATCGAACGACTTCAAACTCATGCAGTACTGTGTTGTCATCAAACATAGAGAGCGAGTTACGGGCAACGTTCGACGCTGGTTCTCGACTTCGAGCTCATTCCTTGACAGCAAACTTAACACAGGTCGGAATATCCAATGACACGGACACGATAGATTTTTCTAAGAACACATGCACATGCCGTGAATTCCAACTAAATCATATGACATGTGTTCATGCAACCCGTTCAGCTTGCCTAAGAGGTTCATCCTTGTACGATTTATGTTCTCCTTACTACACAGCGGACTACTGGAGGGGTGCTTACAGTGAAGCAATATATCCCGTCCCGCGGGAAGATAATTGGGTATTTCCAAACGACATTACAGATACTCATATTTTGCCACTATTGGTACGTCGTCCGCCAGGTAGACCCCTACATACCGTAAGAGATCCAGACATAAGTCCACCACTTCTAGGCCACGAACCCGTGGCGCTGCACTCGGTGCAGTAGATTTGGTCATAACCGAGCCACATGCACGGACACCGTCGTAACGCAACCCAGTTAACATTGCTATCTATATTTCAGTTGTTTTGTATGTTACTGTACTGGCCACCTCTCATTTGTAATTAGGGAGTTTTGTAAATTAAAGTACTACTGGGGCCATCAACTGTATGTCATTACCATACTTTGTCTCTTATTGTACTTTGAAAGTAACAAGTGTAGAGATGTTATCTGTCACACCCCGACACTTCATCTGTCGATCCCGACATATATTCTCTGTTTCTCGACAGTTCGAACAATACAGCAATTCGTTTTTAACAAACACATTGCAAAAGGGACATTGTTGCCCATGGATTTCATTAATAACCATGATTACATATGCGCAAAATAGTTGAATGAACATAATATGAACATCAATAAGGGCTCCTCGACAAAAATGTACAAAATTGGAGGCCACACATCTACGATGTCTTTCTAACACATCGTACCACGAGTACTACAACGTCGTTTCCTTCCCAATTAGAGTCCACGTTCATCCCACATCAAAATTTATATACATACTTACCGATAGATTATTTAGTGACTTGATGGTATCCTATCATCAGTCTAATTTTAATTGCACACGGATCCGGCATCTGCACCACTGTCATCATCAGAGTCGTCCGACGATATGATAATTATTTCAGGAGCTCCTGCGATGGGGGCCACGCGTACATTATCGCTGTCATCATCAGAGTCGTCGACGACATTGCGGAGCACACTGTTTGGTGATTGCAATTCTTCGCTGGTTAGTGCGTCGAGGTCGGGAAACGGAACATGGGAAGTGACTCTCCAACCACATAAAGGGACGTCCTCTTCATCATCCGACGAAATTACGATGGGGACGTCTACATATGAGCCGGGCATCGGAGTCGGATTATTGAAGAGCTCGATGTCATTGCTCGCAGTGGAGGAAGCCATATGTTTGAATAATGACTAGGTACGAATTTGAAAAATGTCTATTGCAGTAACATGTAGGTTTCTCAAGTGTTACATGTATGAGAGCAAAGATGTATTATATATAATGAACTGGGTGATTTTCACATTTATGATGCACACTTGCTAACCACCTAGTCAATGTTAAACTTAAATTAGACAGGAAATGGACATTGATGAGACATCGTACAAGAGTTGAAGTCTACTGACCCTTTTATATTACAATTTACTGCATATTTATTTACCATAGCATTTGCCAATTGTAAATAAGTTGTATCTGTTGCATTTTTGTATCTTCGTACGTACGAAATTATGATTCTCAATGCCAATATTTTCATACAAGACGATTGCCGTAATTAAGGGCTGCATGTCCTAAATAACTCGCACTTCGAACCATATATAGTCACCTAATTGGACCATAAATTAATCCATGCAACAAAAATTTGGATAGTTGTACCACATCAAATTTCCAGATAATGCACAATTTGTCGTAAATATTTGAAACCATTCATATGCCAAAAACATTACAAAATTATCCAATTTACTGAAACCAGGCTAGACATTACACCATTTGCACCATATGCTATTAACCAGGCTCGACATTACAAAACAAATTCGACGTGGATTTGGCAAGAATCTATTGAAATGAAACTGTGTGCAAAATTTTTGTCCGTCGGAGTCACGTTACGTACACGTTCAAAAACACATAGTTACTTGATAGGCACCGGCACAAAAGATCTGAAACGAACAAAATTTGGCTCAACTATTTCTTCCGTGTTTGCCTCTTACCCCTAGTGTACGGAGTCCTTGTCGATGCTGCTGGCATTCGAAGGCGAGTGGAACGCCGCCTGCGAATAGGTGCCGATATAGGCTGCACTGGGTCGGACGTTGGGCCACCTACGGAACATAAACAATAGACAAATTTTTAATATGGAACTATCTAAATGAAATATCTAAATGTCAGGTTTCGTTTCTTACCTTCCACCTCCTCCGCTCCTGAAGCGGTCCCAGCCTCCATCTCCCCTGAAGCAGTCCTAGCAGCGTCGCTCTCATTGGCATGCAGATCTTGACCTGTTTCGACCTGGCCACTCATTCCTCCTACAACTGGCCCTCCTGCCACTACAGAACAACGGAGGAAAAACCCTTTCAATAATCTCCATAGAAGGTAACACAGGTTGGTGAAATGAAGAAACGAAATGAAACGTAAAAATGTAGACATAGTCAAACTGGAAAATAATTTATCATTACATATGAAGAGGCTTAAGCTAGATAGTTCAAAAACCTAAAAACATAAACTGACAAGAAGATGTAAACAACACATTGCACACATCGTTCAGTGGATTGACCAAGTGAGATAGGGCCACGAAACTTGGCAACGTACCCAAGGAAAATAAAACTCCTAAAAGTAATGAATTACAGATAAATAGTGGAAATTAAAACAAACTACTAAAAGCAATTACAACTCCTAATTTTTCAACTGGAATGCAAGGAAGGATATAAAGTTGTGGCCCTCAACACTGCTCCAGTCTAATATTATGTGCTGCAATTAATATATTGATTTTCTCCAACATTGGCATTGAGAATCATAATTTCATAAAGCGTACCTTCAGGTTCTCCACCACCCAACGCCAAATCGTGTTCTTCCGCCATCTGATTCATGTCAACGCCAAAGTCAGTTTCATGACCTGCATATTGTTACAGTGAGACAGTAAATGCAGGTTATTTCAGCCTATCATATGACAAATAACGAGAGCCATAATAGAAGGTAGAAGAAAATTCGAAAAGTACCTCCATATGGTTGTGGAGAATGTTCAAGGACATTGTTTTGCATGTCATTCGGAACTGCAGATGCGGTGGCAACAGCAGGTGCCACTACCATCGATATGAATTCCCGAAGTCTAGCGTTTTCAGCCGTAACGTGCTTGAATATTTCAAGTTTCACGGTTCGGAGTTGCATCTCAAATAGGACTTTTTGATCCAACATGTCCTCGACGTCCGATTTTGTCAACCCACCTCCCATTTGTACACCCGTCATCCCTTCCTGTGCATGATCAGCATGACTCTCTCCGTCGTCACCGTCTCTGACGTTGTCCGAACTAGAATCGTCATTTTGTTCGGTAGACTGCACGACACGATCACCTGTACTAGAATCCTCGTCATCTTCCTGTTTACTCGAATCCTGCCCATCTCCTCCACCGACATCGGCCACGGCAGCAAACTATACATCAACCACATTATTTGCAATGTCGTCCAAAACAGGTACGATATTATCATCAAACGGCATAAGAGTTGCCATGTAGTGTTGGTTTCGCTCCAGCTCGGTCGGACGTAGCGTTACGAAAACATGCAGCTGCGGATGATGAAACACTTTGATCAGGTCACTTGAAAAATAGGGCATATTTGGATTGAATGCCAACAAAATGTTGCCTATCTTCGGAGACGAAAGGTTACCTGCACTTTCTTGAAGAAGGCATCGTATGTGCGATGTTGAGTCTGTTTTGTGGCCGTCCAGCTCAGAATACGTGGGGATCGTTCACCAAGCCGCTGACCAAAACGTTGACCACTTTTAGGAATCGCCTCGAAGGCCCATATCTATTGTCCATGGGTCAAACATAGTGAATTAGTGTCCGTCAATTATCCAATACATTGTCAAGTTAATAAGAACTTCAGCTGAAATTGAAATAAAAGACATTGTTACCTGCATGGCTATGGGAAAGCCGTGAACTGTGTAACTAATCTCCTTCTCGCGCTTCCTCTTTGCATAGCGAAGTTTGCTAGCGTATCTGCCCTGGAATCCCTTGATGAGACGAGAGTACCCCACTCTACCCCAAGGGTAGGCAAAAAAAAACATCAAGGTTGTCAACGATCGAAAGTGTCTCGAACTCGATACCCACATTATTGTCTGGAGCGTTGAAGACTCCTTCTACTATTAGTGCAAGCCCCAGCTTGTATCGATCTGCCCGTGGGGTCGACGATCGAACTAATGTTTTCTCGATCTGGGCACAGGAAATCTTGTCCAAAGATCTAAAATACTTGTCCTTTAGTCTCGTTTTTTCCAAGACTCGATGAAACCGATCATCATCAGGCAGGACACCGCAGCACAGGCCGGTAACCACTGCATACTCTTGCAGTCCAAACCGGCAATAGTTTCCTTACACGTTGAACCACAATTCGTGCTCCTTATCTGTTCGGATGCCTCTGAAGACAAGTTGTTGAATGAGCTAGGCAGAGAATTGGATGTCTGAAATTTCGGTTAAGAAGCCAAGGGATGACTCGCGGAAGTCGTGGCGTTGTCGTTCGTCGAAGTGCTCCAACACCCTTTGCACGTACTTGAGGTTACTTCGTTGGGATATGCGTGCACGCAACCTTGCGTCTTCCGAAACCAAGGCTTCAAACTCCATGGACTCTATAATGAATAAGAAGGTGAAAACATCAGCTTATCACACGTCATGAATGTATGCGATGGGAAAAACGGATGCAAACAAATAGCAATCAACATATCTACATCAACTATATAACGACATGAAACTACTACCCAATGCAACATGAACAAGTTGTAAAAGCACATGTCACGAAGATTTAACAATAAATGGAACATAATGTGCTTCACATTATTGCTGATCTAACTGCCGGGGATCGACAGTTTAGTTGTACCCAATTTACTAAACTGTCGGGATTTCTGAGACTAACTGTCGGGAACGACAGTTCGCCTATCCCTAGTTGACACGTCTAACGCAGCTAACTATCGGGAACGACAGAACACATGTTCTCATTTCACCCAGACGTAGATACTTTATAAGGTAAACCAGAGCATGGAAGTGGTGACATATAGCAATCAACAATTCTCCAACGTTCAGTTTTGGAGGGTACAACTTCGTCATGTTTAAAAGGATGGACTTGATAAAATTGCTAATAATCACCTCACATAGCAATGAAACTACGAGCATATTTATAAAAAGCTTCGATACAATTATTAAGTTCACCGTTTACTCTTTCGAAAATATCAATAAACAGTCTTCCAAGTTCCATGGATAGTTTATGGTAGACAAGATAGCATGTATCATGGATACAGATATCCCAACTCTAGGTTTACCCACGATTTTGTTTTGCATGGAATTTCAATATCAATAATTTCCATAAAGGTGGCACACAGTGACCACAAAAATCAGTCTCAAAACCCCAAATGAGCTGATAATGATCACACTGGATTCAGTGGCCATTTAATGTGAGGAATGACAATCTTAAAGCAAAATTCCAGTAGCAATTGCCATCAATTATCTAAATATACCTTAATAACAATAAATAAACTTAAACAAACTCGGACAATTATCACATTATAATGCATGAACACTACCTTGATGGCGAAATTCACTCACTTTCCATTATTATTGTTGAAGTAGAGAGAGGAGTATTGAGAAACAATGGCTTGATTTTTCCATTGATTAAGAATGAATATTCTCAAATAAGTAAAATATTCGCATTTCGATTCATCCAATGTCTACTAACCCAAGCTGGTAAACTGATAGTATGGCCATTTTAATTTGAGTAAACGGTCCATTATAGTGTCGTCAAATTAAAAGTAACACTGAAACGAAAATCACTTGGGCATATAAGATTAAATGATACTCTGTTGAATAGGCTTCAACAGCTGAATCAAAATGCTAAATGAAATGCAAACACATTTAGTGCCTCATATTTTGAATATAACAAGGCAGTTCCTAATATAACAAGGCAATTCACCGCAGGCCAAAATTCCAGCAATTTCTTGTGAAGTTTTCATCGGTAAATTATGCACAGAATGACAGAAATAAGGGGGGAAATAAACAAGTTTATCTAATAAACACCTTACATCTATAAGCCTCAAGATTTAATCTAACAACACAGAAAGACAAGCAGATGAAGAACAAGAACAACATCCACCAAATTGTATGCTACAAGTTTACAAAAACAGTGACCTTCGTCAAATTCTCACAATTCCCAACCAAAATTATTCAAAACCCACAATCAAAACCTACTGAAAAACGAAGTTGCGTCACACATACAAATACCGAATACGCATACCCATAAAAATGTATGTACAGATATAGAAAGTGGACGAACTCACGAAATATAGGAGTGCGAGGCCGAGTGGAAGCGAGAGAGACGATTGAATTGCAAAGGAGAGAGAACCGGCGGTGGAAGCAAATTACGCACTGAGCAATTCAATACAAAAACCCTTTTTCCACGCCCGTGCCCGTTTCTTGTATGGGCTAAGCCTAACAAAAAAAATGGCCGGCCACATGAGGCCTCCTCCAATTTTGAGCCTGAGGCAATGGCCTCATTCGCCTCTATGCAAGGCCGGCCCTGGGCGGTGGGACATGAGAAATGAGGAGAGCTGGAGAAAGGGGAGAAATCGGACGGCTAAGACTAGAGAGGAGAGCTGGAGAGGCGAGCTGTGGAGAGAAGAGTAAGGTAGGTTTCAATTTTATGTTTTCTCTCGTTGTTGTGGCTGGTGGAGGGTGATTCACAGTGAGGTTGGCCGGTGGAGTTGTCTTCGCCTTTCTCTCTCTTTCTCTGGTCGGAGGAGGTGAAGGGTTTTGGAGAGATGAAAATGATTTCCCCCCTTTTTTTCCTTCTTTTGACGATTGGACAATTTGGACAATTTTTGATGTGTAGTCAAATCCCAATCAATGCAAGACATGGAAGATATTTAATTTATGCATAGGGGTAAAAATGTCCAATTTTGACATTCTTGCAACTCCTTAAAAAAAGTGACATTTTGGTACATACACGATGGCAAAACGCCATTCGGTGTAATTTCCTCATATAACATTTTGCCCCTTTCAAATTTTGACTTTTCCAGTCAACTAGCGATCAAATGAATCATTCATTTGGACACCAAGTATATATTTTTGAAAGGTTTGAGACTGTTAGTGGCACATATGAAGTGTAGGTAAAGTTTTAAAAAAAGTGAAAAGTTAAAGACCGCTATTGCAATTTTCCCTTTTTGTTTTGTTTTTGTTTTATTTAAATAAAATGGTATATTCATCATTTCATAGCTTCTTATTTAGAAATTGGATGAAAATGATGATTTTCACAATGAAAGGTGTATGTAAATCACCGTCCACAGCTGCCTCTGCTCCTCCAACGCCAACGGCTACAAACTTACAACGTTGGGACGTTTTGTAGAATGAATTTCATACATAGGGATGTTTTGTATTTATAATCCTTTAAAATAATTTTTTAATAGTAGACCAGAATGTCAATCAAGTATATTTGAGGATAGCAATACCATGTCGAACATTTTGGCAATAACTTCCAATTCGACATAATTATGCTCGACTGGACATACAAGCAAACTAGTGATAATGCATACTAGACAATCAACATGTACCATTGGACAAGATTAAATTTGACACTTGAAATAGGTCCCAAAAGATAGTACAGTAGAACAATTCTCCTAAATAATTATGTAAGTACTTTTCTTGCTCTGCTAACCAGTCAATCAACAAGTACAACTGGCTCTTCACTATCTTCTCATTTCACGATTTTCCATTCAACAAGGTTGGGGAAGAAATTCAATTTATTTCATAAAATCGAGTTGTGCCAATTACATTGCATAGACCCCTTTATATAGGGTTTAGACTAATGCTAATTGAAGTAGGAAAATACTCTAAATAAATTACTAATTATGTTTCCTAAAATACGCCTTAAAATTAGAAATTAAATATAATAATATATCTTTATACTGTTGCAACATTCACTTGTATTTAACAAATCCAATCAAGATAATAGAATACAAAACATTATTCATGAATAATTCAATTTAAATTATTCTTTCATAAATTTCACACTTTTTTCATGGGACAACTTGAAAATTAGAATTGGTGAAAATTATACAAAACAAAAAATATTTGAAGGGCCAGAGCAACAATTATGAAGTTGTGAAATTGAGGAGCACATTATTCTAGGGGATTCTTTGTTAAAAGACCCAGTCAAACAAAGTAGTTGGAAAAAAAACCCATTCTCATTGTTTATTGGTCAAATGACCTCAATTAAAAAATACAATAAATAAACATGGCAAATTGTCTAAAATATCCCCATCAAGTAAAAGACTCATACACCCTTTTCATTCCATCAAATTCACCATTTTCTCTCGTCTGAAAACCAACGTGCTCTTTGACCCAAAAAAAAAAAAAATCCAACGTGCTCTTCATCTTCAATGTTTGCCGTCTCCTAAAATCTTTTTATTGATTATATTTCTCACCTATCTTCTCCAACATTTTGAGCATTGGAACAAGGATTTTAGCTTCTATATTACCTACATTGAAATCTCCATTATTTGAAGAAAAGAAAATGGTATTTTTATAAATCTCATGTACATTTGGTCCTTTTATTGTTGAATATAGTATGAAATGATATTTTAGCTGATTTGTTTTTACTGTTGGTGTATTTCCGCGACTACTGGACGATTTGTAGTTCAGAACGACAGTCCAGCCGTTTTGCGTAGTGCAGAACGACACTACAGTCGTTATCGTAGAAAGAGAGATGTGAGCAATCGAAATGAAGTTGAGCAATATGATGGCGATTATGGGAATGATATAGAAAGAAACTATGTGGATTGAGATAATTTGACCATATTTCAAGGCAGTTCCGAAAAACAAGTTTTCCAAGATGAATCTCCTCTTAGAGATGAAAACAATGTTAATTTCTCCGTGCAAGAGGACATTATTGGTACTTCAACAGAAGTTGTCTGTTCAATTCCATATAGATCATCGGCATAATCGTATCACTTGTACAGATCGTATACCACTCAGCGAGATACATGAACAATGAAGACAACATGACACATATGAGGCTTTTTTGGTGTTGTGATGTACAGCTTTTGTAATATAGAAAATGGATGGTGGTGTTATGTTACGATGTACTACTTTTGTCGTTTTGAAAAGCAAACTACTTATAATGTTTGGAACGAGTGATTGTGTCCTTGTCTTAGACTTGATGAAGCCAGAACGGCAGTTATGATGCACATATGTTTTTTTTGTTACACTAAAACATCGCTTGTGCTTTTTCAGAACAGGATGCGCAGTTGTGTCGTTTTCTTTTTCATGTCCATCAAGTATTGAGCATATCTCACCTACATTCTAAGAGGGGTGTCCATCTTAAAACGTAAATGAGTTTATCTAATCGAATATTGTGTCTCGAATGAGTCATAGTGCTCTGTATAGGTGTTTCCAGGCAGAACGACACAAGTGTCGTTTTCTGGACAGTAACGACACTGGTGGCGTTCTCGTTGAATTTTTTTCACACGGCATCACGACACTTGTGACGTTCTAGTAGACATTATATGATCAGTAACGGCACAAGTCTTTCTTATTATCATTATACTTGTAAATATAACGATACTCATACCATTCTAATAAATAATCTCTTTCAATTCAGAAAGACAGTTGTGCCGTTTTAATGAACAGTAACGGCGGTTGTGTCGTTTTGTTTGTCATTTTGATTAAGCATTGAGCATATCTCCCCTACAAAATAAGAGGCATATCCATCCTACAACTCAAATGAGTACATATAATGAGTTCATCGTGCGTCGGACGGGTCGTGGAGCTCTGTGCGTGTGTTTCCAGGCAGAACGACACTTGTGCCGTTACAAGACAGTTCTGCCGTTCTGTTGATTTCTTCAATATTTTTCAACTTTTCGAGTCGAACGACCTCTACAACTGGACCCCCTAACTTGATGAAGGCTGGACTTGTTGATTAGGAGATGTGTAACGGTGGAATTGATGTTTGAACATGTGAAAACCATCAAGTCTATATTGATTTCTTTTGAAAGTGTAGACGTTGAGCATATCTCCCCTACAAAATAAGAGGCATGTCCATCCTACAACTTCAATGAGTACATATAATGAGTTCATCGTCCCTCGGACGGGTTGTGGAGCTCTCTGCGTGTGTTTCCAGGCAGAACGACACTTGTGCTGTTACAAGACCGATTACGCCGTTCGTTGATTTTTTCATTATTTGTACACTTAGCGAGTCGTACGACCTGGACAACTGTACCCCTTAACTTTGTTAGTCTGGACTTGTTGATTAGGAGATGTGTAACGGTGGAATTGATGTAGCATATATGGTATTGAACATGTGAAAACCATCAAGTCTACATTGATTTCGTTTGAAAGTGTAGATGTTGTGCATATCTCCCCTACAAAATAAGAGGCATGTCCATCCTACAACTCAAATGAGTACATATAAAGAGTTCATCGTCCCTCGGACGGGTTGTGGAGCTCTGTACATCTGTTTCCAGGCAGAACGACACTTGTGCCGTTACAAGACAGTTCTGCCGTTCTATTGATTTCTTCAATATTTTTCAACTTTTCGAGTCGAACGACCTCGACAACTGGACCCCCTAACTTGATGAAGGCTGGACTTGTTGATTAAGAGATGTGTAACGATGGAATTGATGTGTGAACATGTGAAAACCATCAAGTTTACATTGATTTTGTTTGAAAGTGTAGACGTTGTGCATATCTCCCCTACAAAATAAGCGGCATGTTCATCCTACAACTCAAATGAGTACATATAACGAGTTCATCGTGCGTCGGACGGGTCGTGGAGCTCTGTGCGTGTGTTTCCAGGCAGAACGACACTTGTGCTGTTACAAGACAGTTCTGCCGTTCTGTTGATTTTTTCAATATTTTTCAACTTTTCGAGTCGAACGACCTCGACAACTGGACCCCCTAACTTTGTTAGGTTGGACGTGTTGATTAGGAGATGTGTAACGGTGGAATTGATGTAGCATAGATGGTATTGAACATGTGAAAACCATCAAGTCTACATTGATTTCGTTTGAAAGTGTAGATGTTGTGCATATCTCCCCTACAAAATAAGAGGCATGTCCATCCTACAACTCAAATGAGTACATATAAAGAGTTCATCGTCCCTCGGACGGGTTGTGGAGCTCTGTACATCTGTTTCCAGGCAGAACGACACTTGTGCCGTTACAAGACAGTTCTGCCGTTCTATTGATTTCTTCAATATTTTTCAACTTTTCGAGTCGAACGACCTCGACAACTGGACCCCCTAACTTGATGAAGGCTGGACTTGTTGATTAAGAGATGTGTAACGATGGAATTGATGTGTGAACATGTGAAAACCATCAAGTTTACATTGATTTTGTTTGAAAGTGTAGACGTTGTGCATATCTCCCCTACAAAATAAGCGGCATGTTCATCCTACAACTCAAATGAGTACATATAACGAGTTCATCGTGCGTCGGACGGGTCGTGGAGCTCTGTGCGTGTGTTTCCAGGCAGAACGACACTTGTGCCGTTACAAGACAGTTCTGCCGTTCTGTTGATTTCTTCAATATTTTTCAACTTTTCGAGTCGAACGACCTCTACAACTGGACCCCCTAACTTGATGAAGGCTGGACTTGTTGATTAGGAGATGTGTAACGGTGGAATTGATGTTTGAACATGTGAAAACCATCAAGTCTATATTGATTTCTTTTGAAAGTGTAGACGTTGAGCATATCTCCCCTACAAAATAAGAGGCATGTCCATCCTACAACTTAAATGAGTACATATAATGAGTTCATCGTCCCTCGGACGGGTTGTGGAGCTCTCTGCGTGTGTTTCAGTGCGTAACGACACTTGTGCTGTTACAAGACAGTTCTGCCGTTCTGTTGATTTTTTCAATATTTTTCAACTTTTCGAGTCGAACGACCTCGACAACTGGACCCCCTAACTTTGTTAGGTTGGACGTGTTGATTAGGAGATGTGTAACGGTGGAATTGATGTAGCATATATGGTATTGAACATGTGAAAATCATCAAGTCTACATTGATTTCGTTTGAAAGTGTAGATGTTGTGCATATCTCCCCTACAAAATAAGAGGCATGTCCATCCTACAACTCAAATGAGTACATATAACGAGTTCATCGTCCCTCGGACGGGTTGTGGAGCTCTGTACATCTGTTTCCAGGCAGAACGACACTTGTGCCGTTACAAGACGTTCTGCCGTTCTATTGATTTCTTCAATATTTTTCAACTTTTCGAGTCGAACGACCTCGACAACTGGACCCCCTAACTTGATGAAGGCTGGACTTGTTGATTAAGAGATGTGTAACGATGGAATTGATGTGTGAACATGTGAAAACCATCAAGTTTACATTGATTTTGTTTGAAAGTGTAGACGTTGTGCATATCTCCCCTACAAAATAAGCGGCATGTTCATCCTACAACTCAAATGAGTACATATAACGAGTTCTCGTGCCTCGGTCGGGTCGTGGAGCTCAGTACGTTTGTTTCCAGGCAGAACGACATTTGTGTCGTTACACGATAGTTCTGTCGTTTTATAAATTGCTTCATCTTTTATCTTTTATTTTTCACCGTTTAATATTTCATCAAGTGTCTCTCTCATTATCAACAAATAAATTTTCTCTTCTCAAGCAGAACGACACAAGTGTCGTTTTGTGGACAGTAACGGCACTAGTGCCGTTCTCATTGGATTTCATCCCGGCAGCAAAACGACTCTTGTGCCGTTCTGAAATCAGTAACGGCACAAGTGTCGTTTTGCTAATTTGTTTCATCAATTTGCCTTTATTTTCGAAACCCAAGATTTCATCAAGTCTCTCTGATTATCGTTATATTTAAACACGTAAATTTTCTCTTCCCAGGCAGAACGACACAAGTGTCGTTTTGTGGACAGTAACGGCACTAGTGCCGTTCTCGTTGGATTTCATCAGTATTTTTTAACTTTTCCAGCCGATCGACCACGAGAATTGGACCCCTTAACTTGGGAAGGCTGAACGTGTTGATTAGGTGACAACTAACGGTGGAATACCTGAGTTCCTTTTTAGAACGACACAAGTGTCGTTTTCTGGACAGTAACGGCACTAGTGCCGTTCTCATTGAATTTTATTCACTCAGCATAACGACACTTGTGCCGTTTTGATATCAGTAACGACACTTGTGTCGTTATGTAGATTTTTTTCAATATTTTACTACTTTTCAATGCAAGGACTTCAAGGATTGGACCCCCAACCTAAGAAGGACGAAAATATTGATTGTGTGACAACTAACGGTGGAATTGATATAGAATATAAGGCATGAAACGGTGAAAACACAAATCTTAGTCTAAATTCGTTTGAAAGTACAAGAAATTGGCATATCTCAAGAATTTTGTAAGTGGCGTGTTGAGCCTACAACTTAAATGTGTTAATTTTGTCGATTATCGTGGTTCGGACTGGTCGTGGCTCTTCAAAATCGATTTTAAAGTCAGAACGACACTTGTGTCGTTTTCAAAATAGTAACGACAGTTTTGTCGTTTTCTTTTTTTCTCTTGATTAAGTAATGAGCATAAATTTTGAATGTTGTAAGTGGCGTGTTCAGTCTGCAACTTAAATGAGTTCAACTCATCATCATCGTAGCTCGGACGGATCGCGGCTTTTCAAAATCAATTTTAGATACAGAACGACAGTTCTGTCGTTCTAGTAGACGTTCTCAAAGCAGTAACGACACTTTTGTCATTATGTTAATTTCTCCAATATTTTGCTACTTTTACAGCGGAACGACGTCAAGCATTGGACCCCCTAACTTAAAAAGGTCGATAAACCGATTGTCTTTTTGGTCAGTCAATCTAATTTGCCTATTTTGGTACTCAAAATCATTGTTTCCAATCCTCTTAGTTAAAAAAAATTTCGAGGGCCCTCGGGAGGGGGGCCCGCCCCCCTCCACCCCCCGTATTTTCGCCAATACTTTTTGTTGATTTATTCAATATTTTTTGCTTCTTTTCCACCGCAAATGACACTTGTGTATCGTCGTAATGTCATTTGTACAATCATCTCATATCTTTTCATAACTTTCTATATTACATACTTTAGGGAGTTCACTAAAAAATTGTTTGTTGAAAAAATCGGATGTTGGTGAAATTTTCGGAACGACACCAGTGTCGTTACTGGACATAAAAATGACACTTTTCGTATTACATATCTATATACGAGTATAAGCAATTACGGCCCCATTCATCCCATGAAAAATAATAGGTGAAACTTATTTATATTATAATATGCACGTAACACGTATAATGCTGAAAAGATTAAATTACAGCAGATAACGACTGTAGTGTCGTTTTACGTTGCGTATACTTATTTGTAGTGTCGTTTTACATCGCGACACAGACCTTTTTGAGCAACAGCACATCGAATTGGTGCATTATTGGTCGATGTTAAGTCATGGTGTTCGTCGTCTGGGTGAGTGCTATCCACTGGTGGTGTGCACGACCATGGGTGTCGTCGGAGACAGGTTTTCCGGCAGAAGAAGAGTGCGTCGAAGCTATTTACAATTGATTTCAGTATTCCTTTTCTTGATTTTTCTCAATACTAATTCAAAGCCAATAATTTTGTCATTGAAGAAAACGTTGATGCACAAATTTCGAATCTTTAAAGTTTTTGGTGAGTTGAAGATGATGAGAAGAGGAAGAAGAAAACCTTAATTTCAAAAATGGAGAATAAGGTTTTACAAAGAAGTTGAAGTAGAAATGACGATATGAAATGAGGGAATTGAGTTAATAATTGAAGGATAATTTTGTCATTTTATCAATTAAAACATTTTGATTTATTTCTTTATTTTTTATTCATGGTCAAAGGCCATTTCACCAATATCATTGTCCACTTGGGTCAAATGGCCAAATTCCCCTTATTCTAGTCAAGAAGGCATTTTTCTTAACTAAACATAGTGTAGCCATAGTTGCACTCATTTGAAATTAATGTAACTTCAAAGGAGACGCTCTTGTAACTATCATTAGTCCAAGAGTTCGTGTCGATGATCACGCATTGGCCATGCAAGAACCATATTTATTTGGAAACTTTACCTTCAAATTAAAGCAGTAAGTTGACAACAACAAAGTAAAAATAAATAAATTCAAGATTCAAAACAGTAATTTAAGCATCATATTCTTTAATCATTTGTGCTACTGGAGAAATATAATTATCAGTCAATAGTGAAATTTCCTAGAGTAGACTTCTACTTGCAAAATTCTTCAAGGGTCACTGCCCTTACCATTGTTTGGTGATGGATCGATACAAGGTTTCTTTGATGTGGTAGACTCTTCCGTGCTTGAGTTCATCACAACTCGCTTGACTCATCTTCCCACAACTCCCAGATGTAATTCTGGATCAAGTGAGAAACTGAAACGTATTTGATTGAAATTTCAGCTTAATTATCTCTTCACCTATTCCGCTTATATACATGATTACAGCTGAGGAAAAATGTATGCAAAAATGAATATTCTACTATTACCTATACATAGGTGCTAAGTGTCCAACTGAATTATTCCTCCACTCCTAAAAGCAAGGGAATACGCAGCATTACACAGGAATTTGTTGAATCTGTTAATCGGCTAACCACTGTTAATTCTAACACCCCCTTTCAAGGTGAAGTGTGTCTCAACCACTCCAAGCTTGTCTCTGAAGAATAGAAACCTCGAATGAGCAAGAGGCTTTGTTAACAAATCTGCAGTCTAGTCTGAAGATGGTACATAATGAATTTCCAACTCCTTTACAAATTTGGGATTTTTCTGATCAACAAAACCTTGTGGCTTATCCATATACACTGTTTCTTCCAGCTTACCATTCAAGAATCCATTGTTTATGTCAACTTATCTGATTTGCCAATCTTTGCACACTGTAAGGGTCAGTATGATCTTCAAGGTTGATGCCTTAATGACTGGGCTGAAGGTTTCACTAAAATCCACTCCAGGCATTTGCAAAAAACCTTTGGCAACTAGTCTTGCCTTATACCTTTGTACTTTCCCCTGTGAATCAAGCTTCAATCTGTACACTCGTTTGTTGCCAATTAACTTTCTTCCTGGTTTTGGAGGTACCAGTTTCCATGTCCTATTCTTCATTAATGCATTGTACTCTTCTTGCAGAGCTTCCTTCCAGTTGTCACTCAACAATGCTTCCTCAACATTCTGTGGTTCAATTTCAACTGTGCGATATCAATGCTTTACTTCTAGTGACCAACAATGCTTCCTCAACATTTTGGCTTGAAAATCCCTGCTTTACTTCTAGTGACCATATAATGTTTACTTTCCTGTGTGATATCAATTTCACCCTCCAAGTCAGCACTACCATCTTGTTGAAGGTTAATGAATTCATGATCAGCTGATGTTGCCTGATCCATTTCAATATCCCCAATTCCTTCATCTTCATTCACTTCAACTTCAGATTCATGTTCTAATTCTCTGTTGGAGGATTTTTCAGCAGGTGCAACACTAGGATGAATTGTATCAGTTTCATTCTGAGGTACCATTACATGGCTTGACTCAATTTCAAAAGGAAGATGACTCTTGACACTCTCTGAAGTTTGTGGCATAACGTGTTTATTTAGAAAACCAGTTTTAAATGGAAAATCTAACTCGTTGAACACCACATGCCTTGGAATATAAATTCTACCAATTGAGTTTAAGCATTTATACCCTTTATGTGAATCACTATAGCCAAAGAAGACACATCTTTGGGAATAGAAGTTAAACTTGTGTTTTGGGAAAGGTCTCGAACGGGGATAACAAGTGTAACCGAAGGTTTTTAGCATTTTGTAGTCAAAGTCCCTTTTGTATAGGATCTAAAAAGGGGATTTGTGTTGCAATGTAGGAGTTGGCAGGCTGTCTATCAAGTAGGTTGCTGCCTTAAAAGATTCCCACCAATAGTGTAATGGCATTTGTACTTGGGCTAAGAGTGTCAAGCTAGTCTCAGTGATGTGTATGTGTTTTCTTTCTGCCCTGCCATTTTGTGCAGGAGTATAAGGGCATGATGTTCTAACTTCAATTTCTGATTGTGAGGTAATTTGATCAAATTTTCTGTACTCATCCCCCAATCTGATTGGAGTGCTTTAATCTAGCTCTCAAACTTGTTCTCGACTAGTTTTTTGAATTGGGTAATGTTAGGTACTTCATATTTATGTTTTATAGGATAGGTCCAGGTGAACCTGCTATGGTCATCAACAAAGAGGATATAATACCCAAACCAGAAATAGAATTTCTTAGTGCTGGTCCCCAAACATCTGTTTGTATGAGGTCTATCACATTCGATGCATGTGATGAAGAAATGTTAAAGGGTAATGCATGAGACTTTCCAAACTGACATGCTTCACAAAAAGTGGTTTTTCATTAACCTTGGCAACTCTATTACGTGACTTTAATACTTAACTCGGTACAAGATTTGAGGGATGGCCTAATCTCATAGGCCAACATCTACTTCTGACTTTGACAACTTGACACTTTTGTTTGACTCGTGACGACTCGAACTCACTGAGAAATTTGTGAAACTAGAATTATTCTAGTTGGTTGACTCTTGTGGAAGGATTTCAGACTTGGAGCTTAGAAATTTTAGCTGATACAATCTATCTCTAAGTGTCCCCTGCAGCAGGATCTTCTTCGTTTCCAGATCTTTAAAAACACAATAATCAGGTTAAAATTCCATGAATACACTATTGTCATTTGTCAATTGAGAAACACTAATTAGATTTTTCTTGATGGCAAGCACATGTAGGATTTTATTTAAGGTTAGTGACTTATCACTTAATGTGGAGATATTTCTTTTTCATGTGTGAGCAATGTGCAATGAATCTCCATTACCAACAAGTAATTTCTCCTTACCTCCATATATATTTACAATGGCCAAGTTACCTTTATCAGCTGTAACATGACTGCTTGCTCTAGAATCAACAAACGAGGCTGGATCCTCAACAGTACTTGGTGAAGCTAAGTAGGCAGTAGCAGTTGGAATGTTGTTCTGGTGAGTCTGCTTCCCTAATATCTCTCATCAAACCTGTTGAAGTACCAGCTAGCTGAGTGGTTATTCAGTCCACAGATTTGACATGGTCCACAATTTTCACTAGCTCGCCAACTCTTCCTCTGAAGTTTGTAAACCTCCCACCAGCTCTAAAGGTTCTACCACCACCACCACCTGATCCAGACCTCTGAGCTAGTTGTACACTTGACTAGCTGATATTGAAAGATGCTAAGCCACTCTTGACTTGATTAAGGTGTTCAAGTCTGTTTTGGAATGTCATAAGAATAGACGAAAGCTCATACTAGGAAATAGCCTCTCTACTGTTAATCTGCACCATAATAGGTGTGTACTCATCATCTAACCATGTAAGAACTTTTACTACAAGGTTTCTATGATCCACAGTTTTTCCAGCTATTTATAGGTTGTCAGCTAACTGTTTGACAGTAGTAAGATACTGATCCATAGTCATAGGACCTTTCCTAGTTCTCTGCAACTCCCCAGGGAGGAATGTAACTCTTGTTCTATTCAGTATTCCATAACTTTCCTTGACAGCATCCCACAACTTGTTTGAGCTGGTACATCCCATGACCCTCATTGCAATTTCAGGGGTCATGGATGAATACAGCCACCGTATTAGCAACTGATCAGTTGATAACCACCGGTTGTACTCTGGATTTTGAGTTACCTTTATAGCTTCTCCTCCTGCAGTGATGGTTTGAGTACTAAGGAACTCAAGTGGACATTGTTTTGTTCCCAGCAAGTAACCTCTAAGATTGTGGCCTTTGATTACAAGCATAATATGTTTTACCGCCTGATACATAGCAGCTTTTGTGGATAATGCAGGAATAAATTCGGTCGAAGGACCTTGAGTTCTGGAATCGGCGTTGGCCATTTTTTTGGCTCTGATACCAAGTGAGAAACTGAAATGTATTTGATCGAATTTTCAACTTAATTATCTCTTTACCTATCTTGCTTATATACACGATTACAGCTGAGGGAAAATGCATGGAAAAAAAGAATATTCTACTATCACCTATACATGGGTGCCAAGTGTCCAACTGAATTATTCATCTACTCCTAAAAGCAAGGGAATACACAGCATTACACAGGAATTTGTTGAATCGGTTAATCCCCTAACCACTGTTATTTCTAACATATTAGCCTCATTCATGTGCACGGTAGAAATAGTTGGCAAATCAATAGCTCCACCAATGTTAGAAACACCCATTCGTAATGCTTTAGAAAGATCACTTTTCTCAGCACCGCTCACCTTTGCAGACATCGTTCCTAGGATATCTGAAAGGATAAGCGTTGGGTTTGAGACAAGCAGATGAAGATCTTCAAGCTGCAAACAAAAAAAAAAGAGACTATCATAGCTATGTCATATGGGTATCTATGTAACGACCCGGGTCCCACTAAACAGGCCGTCTCGACCATTAGATCGACGACATACTGTCCTCACTGTACCAACATGGGTCTTTTCAGCATGCTTTGTCCTCACTCACACACTCCCCGAGAAAACTTCCCAGGGGGTCACTCATCATAGAAGTGGTCCAAGCCAAGCACGCTTAACTGTAGAGTTTCTAACGATGGATTTTCGAAAAAGAAGGTGCACCTTGTTGGTATGAGTAGTACCTATCAAATCTTTTAAATTTTCCTGGTCTGGGTATTACAATGACCCCCCGTTAGAGTCGCGATGTCCTCGTCGCGCTTGATACATTTGAGGATCCGTTGCCAGGCGTTGAGATTCTAGAGGTGGCTCCTACGGGTTCAAGAGGTGGCTCCCGCCCTATGGCATAGCACTTTGTCCCGCATAGCACTTTGTTCCCGATTTCTGGCTGGCAATCGGTCTCTGATACCAAGCTGTAACGCCCTAGATCCTAATATCCGGAGCGCTATAAAATCTTCATTTTTAAACTTTTGTGACTCGTCTAAATATTTAAAAGGTGTCAAAGGATTTACAATTTATTTCAAAATTCTAGGTGCGGAAATAAATATTTTGCAAAGTATGGAAGCGGGAGAACTTAAAATAAAATATAATAATAGTGAACCTTTAATGTCAAGTCAAAAGCTCCTTAAGCTGTTGAAAATATCATGTTTTTGCCCCAATCATGTTTATCTCACTTAACATACTCATAAAATCATGAAATTTTGTAGTAAGGTACCTAACCCTATAGGTAAGGTCATATTAAAATTTCAGAGTCAAACTCCCTCGGTTGGTGGGTCAAATGATACAATGAAATGGGTTGCTCGACGAAATGCGATTCACCGTCGCAGTTTAAAGAAAAATTCGGAATAAAATCGTGAGGCATGCTATGATGGTGATTCAAATTTCTATGGCCATTGGACTCGTAGAGATCTCATTCCTTTTTTGATTTCAAGTTGAAATTCGTAATATAATTCATGATATTGCATTTTTCATGACCAACAGAAAACTGGAAATTAAAAGACAGCAAGTAATGTAACTGTATTCACAAAGTTAGCGTTTAAACGGAACACTAAAACTGCTGGTCCATCCTAATCTATAAAAGAACATGATTAAACATATATTACATAGGGTAATAGTCACTGTCATCCGCCATCATGTCTCCCGCCAAGCTTGTCAATTTGAAATGTATAATTAGAATGAGCAATTCGAAGAAATACTCAGTAGTATGTACACATGCCAACGAGACAATTATATACAAACATTTACATAACATACAAAAGCCGTATTTCATAATAAATCGGTGATCAATCGACATACTTTTCATTCTAGTGATTACCTTCAATCACAAATAATCGTGGTGATTACCTTCAATCACAAATAATCGTAGTGACTACCTTCAACCACAAATAATTTTCACAAAGCAATTAACAGTTACGTACAAGCTAGCATATAAATTTCTCAAAAGCATAAACAACTTGTGTACGAGATATGATACTACCTTAAGATCTTTATGAAGATTGCTAGAGTTGAGTCGTAGACAAATTTTAAATTGCACTATCACCCAAAAAGAGAAATCAGCAGTTTGACCTTTTTGCTTTTCTTCAAGAGTAAAATTGGAAATGGATGTGCATGTGTGTATGGGGAATAAAAGTAGAATAAGAAAATTTATGCTCTCTAGTCACTAAAGCCAAAATAGCAAATAGTAAAAGGGAGTTGTTGTGTGGTGTTCAACTGTGTAATGTATATTAAATAACTACTCATGCATGTTCTCATCAAACTAACCATAATTGTTTAGAGGAAGAGTGGGGAGTTAAAGGAGAAAATGGTTGAGGAAGTTAAAAGAAGTGGGGGCAAAAGTACTTGGTGGAAAAATACACACACGTTTCTTGTGGTAGCCAAAAGATGAAATATTTTATTTTGCAACAAACTCAAATATTGTTTAATAATAATATATTTAAAAGTTATGCTAAGTAAAAAAAAGTAAAATTTGGATTGAGTATTTTATAGTTGCTAAATTAAATCGCCGTCCGTCACTTTAAAATAAATACACTAAATCATAATTTTTAAAAGACTAAAAATAATTGTTCAAATTAATATAACACGAGTTCTCAAAATAATGGGCCTAAGTTAAAATAATTAGATCGTCATGTTTATAAAAAATTGCTATACAACATACTATGGTGACCAAATAAATAACTTAAAATATTAGAAGTATCGTAGCGACGCGACAAGTTAACTAATTGTTCAATCTTTAAAGTAAATTTTTCTTTGAAAGAGTTAGAAATTTTCGGTCACTACACATTTTTGGTTATGGTCCCCAATATACCAAATTATACATAGTTTCCCATCTCTCCATATGGAATAGAGACGACGGTCCCATTGAGTAAATAAGGGGATTTGGTTGAGGAAAATCACAAACCACACCCCTTCGTTCGTGTCCATCAGTACGTGATCGATTGTCGTAGTAATTCCGCAACAGTAAACAATCGTTTATAATGGATCCAAGAATATAACCTGAATCCAGGAATCAAGTTTCAATTTTGTGAATGATTTTTTTTTTTTTTAAATGAGGAAATTATGGTATTTTGTTTTAATGAATTCAGTTTGTTTAATTGTTAGACAATAAACGTGGCATGGAGAAGAAGAAGATGATGAAGATGGGTGGGTGTAAGCATGACCCATTTTTTTTTGTTTAATTGTTCTAATTGTTAATATTTGGAAAAATGTAAATACACCATTTTCCCCTTTCCAATTTGGTCAAAATTGATTAAATTTTGACCTTTTTAGTCAACTAATGGTCTAATGGATGAGTTTCATCCATTCGAACTCCATGTACATTTTTTGAAAGGGTTGAGATTGTGGGTGACACGAAGTGAAGTTAGGATAAAGTCTACAAAAAGTGAGGTTAGAAACTGTTACTGCAATTTTCCCAAAGAAAAATAAAAGATTAATTGCAACCATATTCCCAACTTTTTTAAAAAGTACAAATGGATCTCAAATAAATTATGAAAAAAAATCAAAAACAAGAAAAACATTTAAAAAAAAAATCATCTTTTTCCTACTTAAACCCCAAACCAAAGCAAAAAATCACTATCACCTACCACCATAATACCCAACAACTGTCCCATTTTAATAAAATTATTTCTGAAACAAATATATTTACCATGCCGAGAATGTAATAGGCTTCACCATTACCAGAACCGGCAGAGTTCAAGGAATCGGTGAGTTGTCAGACCATTTCTTAGATTTGACTGACGTCGTTTCCTCACAAGCTTTGGATAACACTAATTAATGGAGTCCTAACCCATTAAATCAACAAACTTTAGATTGAAGCTCATAAATAGCACATACAAATCATTTCTTTTTGTTTGAAATCGGAAAATAAGGAAGAACAAGTGCATACGTTTTCAAAAAGTAGGAGATGAAGAGAATGCAGAGGCCAAGATCAACAGGCAAGGCATCGAAGAAATCAGACTCTCCGACGAATTTCAATGAACCTTTTAATCTTTTTCGACAAGCCATTTGCTCACTGGTAAAGTCCATTCTTCTTATTTTCATATCTCTCTCATTCAACATATTCACTTTGGGATGGATGTTGCAGGGTTATTGGGTGTGCCTTTTTTTCTTTGTTTTGATTTTTTCATAGTTTATTTGGGATCCATTTGCACATTTTTTAAAAAAGCGAAAGTATGATTGCAATTAGTTCTGTATTTTTCTTTTTGTTTTATTTAAATAGAGAAGTATATTCATCATTTCACATCGTTTTATTTAGAAATTCAATGAAAATGATGATTTCCATAATAAAAGGTGTAAATAGAGGCGACAATACAAAAAATTCAACGTAAAAATGTTTTGCACAATAAAATCTATACGCATGGACGTTTTGTGCTAATAACTCTTATGTTAAACAAAATAAGCCCTTATATGGTTTAACAAATTATATTTTTAATAAATTTGATAGAAGTTGATAAAATATGTGGTTGAAAAGTTGTGGATCTTATGGAAATTAGGATTTAAAATGAATTTGAGCTGAATTTTGGAAAATGGAATCTAACCAAGTAAATAACAATAAAAGGCCTAGTTAAGCCATTCAAAACTTTTTTAGGCCAACTTACTAAAGAAAATATTTTGAAGCCTTTTTTAGGTTAAAATGTCCAAATTATTCTTGTACATAAAATTGAAATATCCCAAATGCTCTTAGTATATAATGATCATAATGTTCATTTTTTAAATTTATAATCATTAATTTCACTATTTTGTTCTTTCTTGAAATTCCTACTTTCTTCTTCTTCTTCTTCTTCTTTAGTTTATCTATAATCTTCTAGTTCTTTGTTCTTTTTTCATTTTTTTATCTAGTTTTCATCAAAGTATAAAAAAGCACATTCAAAGAACAAACCCTTATATTTCTTCATCTTATATCGGTAATATATTCTTCTCACTTTTAATTATTTTTTTATTTGTAAATATATTCTTTGTCATTTCTGTTTATTTAAGTGTTTGAATTCATTTTTCGATCCCAAGTGGCTTTGGAAGGCAAAATCTTGTATATTTTAGTTACAGATTCAGAACAGACGTTTTAAACGACTGTGATCGTTTTCAATGATTGCATAGTAGTTTAAACAACTCTAGTCGAAACGATTGTAATCATTTTAGATTACTGTAATTGATTATTTGCGAACTTTATAAAATCTTATTATTCTAATTACAGATATAGATTCAACAATATGGATTGTTATGTTTTATTTTGGTGTTTTTATTAATGTTGATGAAGGAAAATGGATATAGAAACGAAGCGGGAGTGATAAAATGGTGGAAGGAGTTCCAATATCTTCAGATCCTTCATATCGTGATCTATATTGTGAAGTGCTAATCATTTGCAAAGTTGATTCAACTTCACATAAAATAGAGATGAGATTTCTTCACCCTATAAATGGACAGTTTTTAGTTCCAATTAAAATTACATCAGACAGGTAAGTGCAGTGGTTGCTATCTCTCAACAAAAACAATTCTTATTGTCCAACTTGTGTAACCCTTATGAGAAAAGATCCAATTGAGCATACAGAAAAAGAAGATAATGATTCATTTTGTGAAGTGGAAGACGATGAAGTTCATTGTGAAATGCAAAATGAAGGCAACAATCTTCATTGTGAAATGTAAGCAGATGATGACAATAAAGTGGATCAGACTGAGAATATCAATTGGGATGAGTTGGAGATAGCCCAAGACACCACATGGATCCAAAATGCTTCAAAACAATATAGAAGAAAATCTTTTTACTAATGAGCACCTTGTAGCTTCATCTCTTTCATCACATGTGATTTATTTTAGGGGTGGGCGTGGGTTGGGCTTTTATTCAACCCAAACCTAACCCAATCCAACATGACCGATTTGGTACAAAATCAACCAAATTCAACTCGATTAAATATCTAAACCAACCCAACCTAATCAAGTTCGGTCGGTTTGGATTGGGTTATTCGATTTATAGTTGACTTTTTGTTCTCAATCCAAAATGAAGACAACAAGGATAATAAGCACTGTACAGACCCCAAAGGATAATAACGAGCTATTCAAGGTCCATCTACTTTAACAAAGTATCGGACGCTTATTCCCTACTCTAACCTCAAAACTATGTAAAGAAGAGCTGCTAAAACTACTTTAAATAAGGTCATTCTATAACATAAAAAGAATTTGTTAAAAAACCTAAAGATGCTCATTCACTTTCACAAATGCCAGCAGAATTCAATCTCCTAAGGTCACCTCATTTTGATATAGTGCATCAATTGTAACAATTGTGCTAGGCCGAGGGATGATTCTAACGCAGAAGAGCAAAAACCTTTTATGGAACGGTGGGAATTTCATTTAAATCTTCAAAGAGCATGTACATCCTGATTTTTAATTCATTGAACTACAGTTTCAATACTAAGGAAGAGAAGGAATATTACCTTGAAGATACACGGATCAAAATCCTCGAGCTCTACTTTGTCAATATTAGGATTTCCAACAAATCCAAAAATTGGGCTATAAACATGGGAGATCAAGTAGAAGTATCAACTTATGAGCTTTGAATGTCTCCACCCAGGGGCGGAGCCAGCTTGTTGAAGTAGGGGGGTCCTAGAGTTGAAGGGGCGGGAGGCTCACGGGGGTAAATTTTTTTTTAGATACTTTTGGCATTCCATTTTGCGACACACCTCTAGTGATAGACTAATTACTATCATCTTAAATCCATATATAGCAAGAAAAGGAGAAATTCCAATCTTATGTGAAGAAAATGAAATCCACACATCATCGAACATGAATACAGATCTCTTTATTCTCTTGAATGCCTTACCCAATTTGGCTGCTCTCTTGTGCTCATGACCTTCAGCCGAAAAATCTAGATTCAATGCTTTAGTAATGTCATTTTGCAATTTGTGAATGTTTAAATCCCGTGAGACAGTAAACCAAAAAACATTAGCATGTAACACAATTTCATTCTTTAGCTTATTATAGATACATTGGGTCATTGGTAGCAAGGAAATGAACATGGAATATCAATGAATATCAAAATGGTGAGAACAAAAAAATAAATACAAAAAAAAAAAAAAAATTCAAAAAATTGGGGGGGTCCAGGACCCCCCCTGCCTCCGCCCCTGTCTCCACCCCAACCTGGAAAGCTATATCGCATCCAAGTGAGAAATGGGGAGCTGAAAACAGGGCAATGAGGAAGATGATAGAGGAAATTAGATGACATAAATGTAAGCTGAAAATGGGTATAGAAAAAATCATCTTCGAAGTTGATTTTTGATCTAAAGGTCATGGTTTGTTTTTCAACATGTAGCATTACCCATTGAAAATATTAGCAGGGAGTCTTCAACTCCATACAAGGATGACAACCAGCAAGAGTTCATGCAAAGTAGTGCACATTATTTTCTCACATCAGTGCTCTTACCAACAGTTCATGAGTAGTTGAATGCAGACGACCTACTTCAGCCCTTTTGATCTCCCTTTTCATATTTCTCCTACTCCATCTTTTGTTCCATCCTTTCCCTCTCCATTTTTTGAATGTAAATGGTTTTCATAGCACGACCTTCTTCATTGAGGATACGACCTGAAGTCGATGATCGCCATTTGCCAGCTAGCTTCCATTAGAATTTAGATGATAAACTCCACTGCACAAAACCGCTTATCCTTTTCCAGTTCTGAAATGATCACTGGTGTGCTGTCGCAGGCACCCAAAAATAAAACATTTACCTCTAAAAATAAATGTAGTATGGAAGTAATGATCGATCCCACGAATAATGATTAGTCTAATTTTTATGCTATGTAAACAAGGATTGAGGGGTTTTGATTATATGCAAACAATTAACTAATAAACAACTCAAATGAAAATATCGAAAACAATCAAAAGAACAAGCCTTGGTCTGAATCCACGTCCGCCATCGGAATTTTACAACTGATCATAAATGCAAGTATTAATCAATTCATACTTTGAATATTCACCATTGAAATTATTTTCCTATCTCTCCTTAATTGTAGTCAATTATAAAACAAGTGATCCAATTAACCATAATTACTAAACAACCCAAGACAAGCGCTATATATTTAATCTAGTAACAACTCAATAATTAGAGAGATCGATGAAGACAAATAATACAAGCACAAGCAGTTGTATTTAATCTAGTTAAACATTCTTCCCAAGATGCAATAATTCCTGACGCAACAAATCATCAAACTCTAGTTGCTTCATAAGTTAAAGGGATCAAACAATTATGGATTTGATATTCAAATTAGCTATAGATTGTAGCAAATAATAAACTAGTAGGACTCCTATCAATTAAATACAACAATCATGAAAATAAGTGTAGAAGAACATTCAATACTCAAAATATGAATTAAACAATCAAAATATTTTAGATCTCATTGTTACATTGGTCGTGGCTTCACTTTCCTTCGACCAAATACAAAGATTTAGCTATTCATGAGAATTCTAAGAGCAACAAGAGAGAAAAAGGGAATGGGGATGTGTGTCCTGTCTCTGGATGACCTAGGGTTTTAAAAAACGTATTGGGATTTGTTTCCATAAGCGTTTGGGTCAAATTTGGAAACCAAAAATCACCCGCTAGACTTATATACTATGCGATCAAATAATACAAGTCTATGCTGCCACATAGTACACAAAAAATCAGCCCTTGAATTCTTTGAACATAGGTGTGCGATCGCATGGGATTTTAACTATGCGACTGATAGTTATAAAATTTTCCCGTCGGACAGTCTTTAGTGTTTTCATCATATCTTTCTCTTACAATATCGGATTGAAATGATTCGAAGTAGTTTGGAAGCTAACTCAAAGGGATACAATTCTTTCGAAGATATCATTTTCCAATTCGAACGTTTGCTATACCAAAAATTGATCTGGAAATCCTAAGCATAATTTTTGGCCTGCAAGTTGATACGTGATAATATTTTGACTATATTTCATCCCTTTGAATTCATTTTTCATCCAATTGACCCTAACACTCTCGAATCTTCATTATGAGATTCAACACAACTTTTAAATATTTGCACTATGGTCCCTGAACTTTTATTCTCTTTCACTTTAGTTCTTTCTTGCTCGTTTCTTCTAAATTCAGCCATACTTATCCATTTGCATCCTAGATCAAAATATAAGAGTAATGAATGCATTTAGACACCAAATAATCATAAAAGCATAAGCAATAAGGGATGAAAAATATGACATTTTACATTATAAGGTTTAAACTAAGCTAATCATGAAATTCAAATAAAAGGGAGATGGAAAATGAAGTATGATGATTAGAGTTTGCAACTGAGAGATTATTTAGCTGAAAATTGATAATTACAGTTGTTACTTTCATATTCTATGCAAAGAGAATACTAAATAATCTTAAAATAACAAAATTGGGGAACTAACATAAAAAAAAAACTGTAATTTTATTTGTGTATTACAGGAAGATTGTCTCAATTTTGTCTAGAGATTTCAAAACTTTGAATAATGAACGAATTTGTGGAAGATATCCTCCTCCTCCCAATTTTCTCTTGATTTTTCCAGTTTTGGAGGTTGGTTTTTGTGGTGTCGTGATTTTTAGGTTTGAACGTTATTTGTACGTTCAAATAGGACTAATTACCATTTAATCCAACTTTATCACGTTTTGTCAAAACAGCCCTAAAGTATAGGGTAGTTGTGTAAGTACCCCTAATTAATTACATATGTCGGCCCACATGACAAATTAATAATTTTCCAACATAATTTTCAATTATTTTTGTTTGCTTCAGATAATGCGGGGGGATTTACATATATAACTTTTACGACATTTTTGCATGATAATCTCTCAAGTTCTCTTCACCGTGATGTCAAACTTTATGCTCAATTCTCAGATCCTTATTGCATTCCGGATGTCTTAGATTTTCTCATACATACGTTGAAAGATTGACGAGGTTCAAAGGGTTTGTTGTTGGAACTTCATGAGCAGACACTGTATCGACCCTTCCAAATTTGAAATTGTAACGTACAAAAATGTTCACAAGGCCTAATATGGTTTGGTATAATTCTCAATTCTTTGTTCTCTCATTATTTTTCTGGCCATACCTTTGTTTTTTTTAGGACAAATGTCAAGAAATTGACACTTCGTTTTTTTATTTTTGATTGGTTCGGTAGAGAACAATACCGCTTAGGAGAGGGGCTCCCTTTGGCATGAGCCACATAGATGACTTGATTTGGATGTGTGAGCCTGGACTGCTACAATGTAATCCTTAAATTAAGAATAATAATTTTTTTTTTGTAAAGCACACTACAATGTAATCCTTAAAGAACCTAACAAACCTATGTATTTAAGAAGCTCATTTTAGGCGGAATTGGGCCAAAGTCCAACAAATAATAAATAGAAGGGCCTTTAAAATAAATATAATTAAATGGGTGGACTCAGTAGCAATTTTGATAGAGAATTTGAGTTTGATTACGAATTATTGACGTGTTTGAGTGGAAATAAAAGTGCAGGTGTAATAAGGTAATGATTACAACTATATATATATTGATGCTAACCAAAAATAAGGACCTCATAACGAACCAGGAATCCTTTGGTTAAAGAAAGTAAATTTTGATTGGGAACTTACCATAATGAAATTGGTTTCTTTATTATAAATACTGCATTGTTGAGGATTTGGGACGCCGTGTAATACAAAAAGAGAAAGTAATGGATTAGTTCGTTCCTTTCTTCAAAGCTTCGTTCACCACCTGTTTGTTAAAATTCCTGAGAAGTCAAACTTGCATATTTACATACAACATGGGAAGAAAGAAAGCAAACAGTAAAGGGCTCAATGCAGCATCCGGATCACAACGACAAATTTCCATGACGCTGAGGGAAGAGTCAACTGGGAAGAAACATGGCAATCTGAATGCGCAGACCATGTTGAAACTCGATTACATGAAGGAGATTGCTATATGGGCTAGTGTAGAAGCAAAGATTCCTCCGCTTGGTGCTTTGTATGGCCGGCAGTTGGCTGCCTCCTATGAAGCATTGGGCATTCCTCCTGACCCTTCTCTTTTCTTTTGCGAAAGGTTTGTTCATAGTTGCTCTGTTTTATGTTTAGCTCAAAACTTACTTTTATGTACACCATGCCTACTTTTTAAAACTTGAATCAATGTCTGCTTATATTACTTAGCCTATTAATATGCTTTTGCTAGGAATGTTATCCTGGGAAAAAAAATGTTATCCTGATACACTTGTGAGAACTTTGTAATTTCATGATCATAGCTTTGGCTTTTGCCAAATGAGCCAATGAATATCTCTTACGTTGATTTATAGTTTTTATTGATATGAGTCTCTTTTGATGAGTTATATTATTTGTAGTTGGCGCAGGATGGCTTAGCATCAAGTTTTATTCTGATTTCTTCGCATCTTGAGATAATGCAAACAATAAGAACGACAATTATTATTCGATGTGGGTTTAAATATCCATTAACAATGTTTTCATCTTTATTCGATGTTGGATTATATCCATTAACAATGATTGCGATGCTTTCTGCCCAGTTTTGTTAATTGGTATTACATCACATGTTTTCAACTTTGTAATACGCAAGAAAAGTGCCCAGAGTAAGTTCCTAGTCTACCATCTCATGGCATGTTTACTTTAGTTCTTTTTAGAACTCTTCATTTATATGAACATGCCAGTGCATTTTTTTTGTTGTTATTGTCGTAATGGTGCATTCCGTACCATAGACCGTGAAAGATGAGTGATTGCCAAATGGACACAAGCCACACACACTTTCGATTCTTCTCTCACATCTTGTTTCTCTTGGGAGTGTTGATTATTTTTGCTAATGGCAGGTTTGATGAAGACATTTGTGAAATGTACAATTATTTTATTCTGTTTATGCATATTTACTACAAGTTTGTCAAACAGTTTAAAGATAGTTTGTTAAACACTTTATTATCCGAATCTGATGATGGCTTTTAATATGCAACAGATGTGAATCTATACTTGAACCTGGTCAAAATTGTACAATTCGGATTGAGAAGAACAAGGCGAAAACCAAACGTAGACTCAAGAAAATGAAGATTTCCACAAAAAATAATGTGGTTTACACATGTAATTTCTGTTCTCACCGAAATATTGTGAGAGGAACTCCAGAAGACTATATGAAAGAGATTTGCCCGTCAAAAGCTGAACGACTTTCAGACTCTAATCCTGCTAAATCTGAAGTAGCATATACTAATATTGAGGCTGATGAGGTGAAAAACACGATTGGTTTACCTATAGCAACAGCTGTAGAGGGACCTAACACAATCATTGAAGTATCATCTACCGATATTAAGGCTAACGAGGTGAAGAATATGGTTGATTTACCCATAGCAAGAGCTGTAGAGGGACCTAGCACTACTGAGGCTATTGAGGTAAAGAATACAGTTTGTTTACCCGTATCGACAGTTGTAGAGTGTACTAGCACAGTTAGTCCAGCAACTCCATTATTGGAATTGATGAGGAGGAAAAGAAGTAGATCGAGCAACAAGAAATTCTCTCAAAGTGTAAGTAGCCATGTTAATGCTAATGCAGAGAACATTGTTAGTGCGTCGAAGAAGAGGAAGAGAAAATCTTGGACAAGTTTGAAGGACATTGTTGAGAATAGCAAGAACAACGATGTTAACGAGAAGCTTACCAACTTAACAATTTCATCTTAATTAAGGCCAATGGGTTGAATGTACTTAGCAATTCCAACAACTCGAGAGTTTTAAGTTAAAAAATAGTAATTTTAATACACTATTTAAATCTTAATCGAAATGGATTGCAAAAAACTTTTATTGTTATTTTATTTGAAGTACTTTGTTCATCTCCATTTATTACTTTAGTAGAAATATTTTCACAAAAAATATAATGTAATGAAAAAGAATAACAGCCAACTCATTAATTATGCTGTCCACCTTGGTAAAATCGCATACGGTTGTACAACTTGTGCTTTTGAACAAGAAAAAAAAATACAAAAATCTCATATGGAAGGAAGAATCTGTTATTCATCATATGGAATCTAAAATCGACACGTGGCATCAGTTTACAGGCCATCATTGCAAAAAGGAAAATAACTGGTTTTCCCGCTTCGCAAAATGGCAAATAAGTAATTTCATTTAATCCCAGGACCATTTCCATAATAGCCACACCACCTGCATTGTGTTTTCTTTAACATACTATTACGTCCTGTTTGCGTTTCACAAACACAAAACACACATTCTGAGAGAAAATATGGGTAATCAAAGCTTCAAGATGAGTGAAAACGAAGAGAAATCTGAAGTAAAGCAATCTGAGCAGGAGGCGGAGACCGAAAATGAGGAGCCAAAGAAGGCGCAGCCTATTGGTGAGGTTATTAGAGTCTCCGGCGAAGGGGAATTGATTAGGAGTCATTATGATTCCTTTGAATACGATGGAAAAAGATATAATCTCGTGAGTATTTTTTGTGGCATAAGTGGATTTTTATAGATTATTTGAATTGGTGCATTTTGTGCAATTTTTTTATGGAGTGAAGATAAATATTTGTTGCTGGCTACTTCAATCATGTCATCTTGTAACTATTGGCGGCAAAAGATAAAATCTCGTGGATATTTTTAGTCATTCACTTGATAATTGTGTTTTTATATTATTTGGTGCTTTTTGTGAATTGCTTTAGTTGAAAGAAGTTAATTATTTGTTGTTCGCTACTTCATCTAGTTTTAATCATATTATCTGGAAACTTTCAGGGAAAAAGATATAATCTCATGGGTAATTTTTTTTGCCATTGTTCTCTTGATAATTGTGATTTTTCTTATTTTGGTGCATTTTACCCAATTGTTTTAATGGAGTGACGATAATTATTTCTTGTTGGCTACTTCTCATAGTTTTAATTAGATTATCTTGTAACTGTTACTGCTTTCATATTTTTAGATATTTTCTGGATGTCTGTGCTAATACCATAACGTTATCGTTTATTTTTAGGAGGATTCTGTGCTGTTAAATCTCCAACAAATAACTCAGAAGCCTGGTCTGGCCGTACTTGAGGTTTGTTCTGTTTTTACCGTTTAGTTAATCTAAGTTGCAAAGATTACATTAAAGAATCAATATTGTTATGCCTCACCACACGTGGCTCCACTTCACCTGGGCCCTCTTGCCTCGTGGCTAATGCAACTCTAAATACTATTGAAGCTATTATTTGTCTTCTCATTTGCTCATTTACACACTTGTTTGCTTAAGTTAAGATAATCTAGCTTTAATCGAGTTGTTTGCGATTGGTCATCATTATACAATCATGTTACAATTCTACCGCCGGGGCTCGAACACATTTGTCTCGCGATGTTGAGCTTCTCCCACGTTCAAATCTCCGGAGCATTGACGATTAGCAATCCGTCCATACGTGCTAGAACTAGCTCACGTGTGCGCGAGTGGCCCGATATCTGTTGCTGCAGAAATCGAGGTCAACAAATATGATATGCATTTTTTTTTCCGGATAAATTTCACTTTTAATATCAAGAAAACCTTTTTCTGAAGTTCATTTCTTCAAATATCAAGAAAGATGTATCGACTTTTTTTGCAAATGACTGCTGACCTCTATTTATTTGTCATCAAATCCTTTAGGTTTAAAAAAGTCCTCTAATATATCTCATATTATCATTCTTGGTGGTAGGCTTCTGTAAAGTTGTGCCTATGTTGAAACTTAGGTGGTCGAATTGTTTCAATGATGTATTATTTCCTTGGTTTTGGTAAGGATCTACCTTTTACCATGTGTGTATTGGTGCATGTAAATATGTCTAACACAGCTTGTCAGTATACTTGATATGACTAAATGAGAATCATATGTACCGGCACTTTTAGTATAAGGCTTTATCTATCCCTGTCTATATCGTAGTTAATCCATTTCCTTTTCTCAGCTTAGTTTAGATTTTCTCTTTTAAACTCACCATTTCTTTCCAGAACAATGCACGTCTTGTGAGTGGGGAGTTGGAACCTTCCCAGATATTGGATACGTCGCCAAATGTAGCATCCGGATGACAACCACAAACTTCCATGACGCTGAGGGAAGAGACAACTGGGGAAAAACAGGGCAATCTGAATGCAATTTCCCTGTTGGAACTCGAATACATGAAGGACATTGCTATATGGGCAAGTTTTGAAGCAAAGATTCCTCCTCTGGCTGCTTTATATGGTCGGCAGTTGGCTGCCACCTATGAGGCATTGGAGATTCCTCCCGACCCTTCTCTTTTCTTTTGCGAAAGGTTTGTTCATAGTTACTCTGCTTTATGTTTAGCTTGAATCTTATAGTTATGTCCGATGAACTTTTATATATACACCATGCCTACTTTTTAGATGGATATACTAAGCGAATTCTTGAATCATCGTCTGTTAATATCACCTGACCTGATTACTATGCTTTTATTAGGTTTGCTAGTATGTTTTTCACTGTGATACACATTTAGCTAATATGCTTTTATTAGGTTTTCTAATGGCACCCAAATGCTAGGTTTAATATGCTTGGGAATTTGGCTTGTGGTATGTATTGTAGTAGGAAGATCATATAGTGGCTGAACTAATTTTTTTTTTTTTTTTGCATGCAACTTCCTAGGCTTCTCTGAAGGTTTATATGATGAAGAAATACATAATTACTTTGTCTGTGTGAAACAGATAGCTGCATTTTTATTTTCCCTTTGTGTCAGTAATGACAACTGCTTCCTTCAGGAGACAGCTGTGATTGTAATCTAGTTGGTAGATGACTTAACTGAGAATCAAAATTCTGAAACATGACAACTGTTTAGTCTAACTCACCAATCATGCTTAATTAGGCTCCCGTCCAGTGACCTGAGTACATATATTAGTGATCAACCATTAAGTTAATGAGATTGCAGTTATTAAGGGGTAGAAAATGCATGTTAACTTTAAGAAACTCAATAATATAAAACAGTTGCCCAATACAAAGACAGCCCATTAAGTTTAGTTGAAACAATTTACATTCTGCAGTAAGTTCATCAAATACTTGATCACGACAACATATATGACTACGGTACAATCCCCTCAAAAAAAGAAGCTTCGAACCCAAAGCCACTAATTTCGACTAGCTTTTGGAATAATAAATAGCACAATCTTTGCATTTTCTTCTCAGGGTAGATACCAGGGTAAAAACTGAAGAGACCATAGTTGTTGCCTGAAGATTTAATTGCAGAGCATAAAAATTAAGAAACCTTTTTCTTCAAGTCCAAATATTGTACTGGAAATAAGATGCAGCCTGTGTGCCAATAACATACCAGAAAATAAATGCAACATTACAGCCACACCATGCTCGTATTCTTTGTCTCGCCCATATACCTGAACGGCTGAACACTTCTCTCCAATCCATCCAGACAGACAGACAAGGTACTCAACCCCAATCCCCCCACCCCACTAAAATAAACTAAAAATAGAATAAAATAAAAAATTTAAAATTCCGAGCTTCCAATGTGTATGTTTGAATCCACACATGTATTATGAGCGATAGATATAGTTCGTATGTGATAGTTTTTGTGACTTTTCGTTGAAATTTACTCAAATGTTTTGATCTGTGTGTGTTTTTATTATATTTTTCGTTTATTCTTTATGTGATTCTGAAACTAATTAAGAACCTGTGACAATTTGATCATGGGTAAAAATTGTTATCCTGATACCATGAGAGTTAGAATTTTGTAATTTCATAAACTCCCTGGTTTGGCATTTGACTAAAGAGCTAACGAATATCTCCTTTGATGACTTAACGGCAATGTTTTGCATTCTAATGTAGTCTTTGTTGATATCTTTCTCTTCTGGCGATTTACTTATCTGTAGTTGGTGCATGATGGCTTAGAATCTAATTCATTCCGATTTCTTTAACATCTTTATATAATGCAAACAATAAGCAAACAACAATTATTTGCCTATCTTTGTTTAGAAAACTACATGATCTTTATAGATAAAGGGGAAAGGGAAATGAAGGAAAACCAATCTAAGAATCACTAGGTGAACAATTTACAGACCCTTTAACTAGAGATCAGCTTGACTTTCATGCTCTCCTGAAATTATATAGATCTCAGAAAAATAAGCCAATGAACTATGATTTGTTGCAATGAGGAGACCAGTCACCCGATTTATTTCTCCTGGGAGTGTTGGATTATTTTTGCTATCGGTAGGTTTGATGAAGGCATTTGTGAAATGTAAAATCGTTTAATATGTTTGTGTATTCACTATAAGTTTGTCAAACGGTTTAAAGGCAGCTTGTTGAACACTTTATTCTCTGATTACTCTACAACAGATGTGAAACTATCCTTGAGCCAGGTCAGAATTGTACAGCTGAGAAGATCAAGGCAAGGAAAAGACGTAGATGCAGGAAAATGAAGATTTCCACACAAAATAATGTGGTTTACAGATGCCATTTCTGTTCACACCAAAATATTTTGACAGGAACTCCGGAAGGCGATGTAGCATCTACCAGTATTGAGGCTGAAGGGGCGAACAATACGGTTTGTTTACCTGTGACTGTTAAAGATTTTCTTTCTAATTTGAAAATACAGTGGAATCATAATCAAACACGGTAAATTTTAACGGTTTAAATATATTAAAAACTTATAGGAAATAGATTGCAAAAAGGCAAACCCATGAGGTGGGGATATAACTTTTTTCTCGGTTAAAGAACAAGCTTAGCCTGTTGTTCAGTTATTAAAGCTTTAATTTTTACTTTATTTTAAGTACTTTGTTTATCTCCATTTATTACATTAGTGAAAATACTGACATAATGAACCAGAAAGTATAATATGATCTATAGAATCATTAACTCATTGATTTTATAGTCCACCTTGATTAAATCTTGTATTTGGATACATTTCTTCAAGAAAGACAGGATGAGAAACCACTGGTTCTCGCAGGTTGTGATCAGTGAAGACAAGGATGAGGTGCCTCTGGCCTCATGCCGCTCAGCCGGAGAGGAGGACCAAAGGAAGGTGCTTCTGGACGATAAAGATGAATTTGAAGTAGAAGAGAAATTGCTAGAGAATAAGAAGCAGAAGAACCAGGATCCCGAGCTGGAGGCCGAGAGTCAAAATGAGGAGGAGGAAGAGGCAGCATTGGTCATTCCTCCCGACCAATTTTTTTTACTTTGTGAAAGGTTTGTTCACAGTTACTCTGTCATGTTTAGCTCAAAACTTGTTATTATGTCAGATATACTATTATTATATATACAATGTCTACTTTTTAACTAGATATATTTAGTGGATTCTTGAATCGTTGTCTGCTTATATCACTTAACCTATTTAATATACTTTAGCTAGGAATGCTACTCCATTTTTCCATTGTGTTACATATTTTTCGGCCGTACAATCTAATGGCGCACTCAAGTGTTATGGTTTATTATTCTTGGGAAAGTGGCAAGCGGTATGTTGTAGTAGGAAGTTCATATAGTGGATGAACTAATTTTTGCTATTGTATGCAGTTTACTAGGCTTTCTGAAATCGTATATATGAAGAAATACACGATCTTTCAGCTAACACGCTTCTCTTCGGTGCTAAAATTCTGTTCTTTTGTCCTTATTAAACCTACTTGAATGTGTGCAACTGATAGATTTATTTTCGTTGCCACCTTGTGTTCAATTATGACAAGCGCTTCCATACAGAAACAGAGCCATGAATTTAATCTAGTTGGGGGATGATTTAATTAAGAATCAAAACAAGAAGATTATTCAGTCTAACTTACGAAACGTGCTTAATTAGGCAATCATCCAGTGACGTGACTACACTGACATCGATCAACCATTAAGTTATGCGCCCACCGTTTTAAGTAGAAACAATTTACAGTCTGCGGTAAGTTCATTAAATAATGATGGCAATATATATTAATATAACCCAATTCGAGAAAAAGGAAAAGAAAAGAAGAGAAAAGAAAAATGCTTCAGACTGAATTTATCCGGGTTTGAACATTCTTACATGTCTTAAGAGTTTATTTTCTATTCTTAATGTTGTAAGGGTGTGCCGTATGCTAGAGTATGAAAATATGATTGGTTGCACTGTGGACACAAGTCACACGACTTGTTTCTCCTCGGAGAGTTGATTATTTTTTTATTAGCAGGTTAACGAAGACATTTGTAAAATGCACAATTATTTTAATATGTCCGTGTATTCACTACAACTTTGTCGAGACGATTTAATGACGGTTTGCCAAATACTTTATTCTTCGGATCTGATTATACTTTTACTCTGCAACGGATGTGAATCTATCCTTGAACCTGGTCAGAATTGTACAATTCGGATTAAGAAGAATGGGCAAAAGACAAGACAGAGACGCAAGAAAATGAAGATTTCCAACAAAAATAATGTGGTTTACACATGCCATGTGTATTCTCATCGAAATATTCTGAGAGGAACTCCGGAAGGCAACATGAAAGAGATTTGTCCGCCAAAAGCTAAACGACTTTCAAATTCCAATCCTGCTAAATCTGATGTAGCATTTACCAGTATTGAGGCTAACGGCGGTTTGTTTCCCTGTAGCTGTTAAAGATTTTCGTTCTAATTTGAAATACAATGGAATCAGAATCAAACATAATAAATTTTTACAATTTAAATATATTAAAATCTTAATAGAAATGGATTGCAAAAAGGTAAAGCTGTGAGGTGGGGGACGTAACATTTTTTCTCGGCTAAAGATCATGCTTTACTCTGTTGTTCAGTTTTTAAAGCTTTTATTATTAGTTTCGATGGTATTTTTTAAAGAACATTTTTTTGTTTGCTCGGCTACTTTATATATTTTCGATGATTTAAAGATGGCTTATCACTTCCATTATCCTTTTAAATCTTATAGCTGTTACAACTTTCAAATGGCTAGATATTTTTTTCCTTCGAATACACTTCATATCACAACGTTCTTCTTTATTTGTAGGAGGATCCTATGCACTTAGTTCCCAAATATACTGAAAATCAAAATCAGAAGCTGTACGTGGTCATAATTAAGGTTTCTTCTTTCTTTGTTAGTTAATTTAGGACTCGAAGCTCACATTCAATATATTTTATATATGTTTTCATGAATTAATTTCACTCTGAATGTATGTAGTTCACCATATCCATAATAGTGTTTCTTTATGGATATTTTGGTGTACATGAAAGCATTTTTCTTGGATGATGTCTCACTTGTATTGTTGATGTTGAAAGAATGTATTCATACAATTTTTCCCTAGTAAAATTGACGTTTGATTTGAGTTCTTTGTTTTAATGTAGCTACACTTCGAATGTTTATTAAATTCTTAAGTAAGGTGGACATTTATGTGGGATATTTTGTTTCTATATTGCACACACTCTTGAAGATGCTCTTGTGGATGTTTCGTGGTTTTTTATTGTGGTGACAAGATAATCTACGTTAAGCTTTGAGGATTTATTTGGGTTTATGGTTTAGAGTTTCCGATGATTTCCCTTATATTGAGGATTTACTTGGGTATAGTTGTCTTGGAGGTTTGAAGTATGGTTTTGCATCACTGAAATACCCTTTTTTTGAAGTTCCTTTACTCAAGTTTCAAATATCAAGAAAGATAAGAGTATGGGCTGTTTTGCAAATGACTGCTGATCTCTGTTGATTTTGTCGTCATTCCTATAGGATTAAAAGTCATTTAGCACATCTCATAGTATCCTTCTGGGTTGTTGGCTCTGTAACTTGCGATCTCTATGTTGAAATTTGGGGAGTTATTCACATTTAAGTGACGCATTATTTACATTGTTTTGGGAATTCATTTGTCATGGCATGAAGATCTACGTCTTACTGTGTGTTTACTAATTAGTTCTTATTCTGTGCACAGGACATTTATCAGACCCGAAAAGGAGCCATGATGGTAACTGGACAGTGGTTTTATCGTCCAGAGGAGGTAGAAAAAGAAGGAGGTGGAAATTGGGAATTACGTGATACTAGGGAATTATTTTATAGTTTCCATCGAGATGAAGTGCCTGCAGAATCTGTCGTGCACAAATGCGTCGTGCACTTCATACCATTGAACAAGCAAATTCCAGAGCAAACACCAGGTTTTATTGTGCAGAAAGTGTATGATACTAAACAGAAGAAGCTTTTAAAGCTAACAGATAAAGACTATGAAGACGACAAACAACATGAGATTGATCTTCTTGTTCAGGAGACTATTTCACATCTGGGAGAACTTCCTGACCTCGAGCCCGAGGATACTTCCATGGATCAGGAAGATCAGAGTATGAATAAACATCTATTAAGGATGAAAAATACGTCGCCTTTGGGTGTTCCCACAGAGCTTGAACAAATTTGTAGATACCCTCTATCTCTTCAGACAGAAACTCCAGGAGGCACCGCTGCTAGTACATCAGAATGTTATGCCATCCTATCACATCATAAAGTGCTCACTGGGGAAGCACAGCGAGACTGGTGGTTGGAAAAGCTGCTACAAGAAATTCAATATATCTGCACTCCAATGGCCAGCAAGCATAATGATGGGAAAGAAAAAAGTGGTGCATATGACAGCAGCTCTATTAGTAACAGTAGTGGCTCAAATCAAGTAAATGAATCTTATGATTATGGAATATTAACTCGAATACTTTCAGTTATTGGTCTGACTAATTAGATTATTTGTGAGAAGATGAACATATAGGTGGCCATATCTGAGATGTTTCCTTTTTTTTTGCACAGGGAGATATGTCCTTCGTCTGGCCAGATGCAGCTGTTCCTGCTATAGCTGCTCTTGAGAAGGCTGCATGCGATGCCTTTTCTTTAAATTTTGAGAAGTATAACTCCAAAATGCATGATCTATCATTTCTTCTGATGGTTAGTCCATCGTCAACTTCTTTTCACGAGTCTGCAGACATGTGAATCGGTTTATGTAAATATGTCTAATAAAGCTACTGCACTTCTTGTGCAACACTCTGCCAGTAAACTTGTTAGGTCTCAGTGATCATGATATATAGTGCATGGAACTTTTGAGATGTTTCCTATTTTTTTTTTTTTTAACCGACCATTTTTTTTCCAGAACAATGCTGTACTAGCTCGTTGTCTTCTGAGTGGGGAGTTGGAACCTTCCCGGATACTGAATGTGTCGCCAAATGAATTGAAGGTCAAGTCTTTGTTTCCCTCCCTTATTGTTTGTTTTGGACATTGAATATTTGATGTTTGTAGTATCTATATCAGCTAAATGATTAAATGCTGCCCTTGAAATTGGATAGTATTACAAAATTATACCTCAAATCATGTTTGGCTGTCAAGTTGAGGATACAGGGCTTTGTTGATCACTAGACATTAATTATTACTATCAATCCTCTTATGCCTTTTGGTTCTAGAAAAAAATTGGTCTTTTTAGAAATGCATGTATTTGTGTATTTTTTAGACGGATTTTTTTTTCTCGAGCTATCCTTCGATGAAAGACCTTTTATATTTACTGAAATCTCTTACTATTTTAGATGGGGAAAACACATATTTATAGTGATGAAGCGCTTTTAGTTTTGTCCTTGACATCAACATATAACGTCTTTTTAGTGTCTTTTATAAGAATTACTACCAATTGAATATTATTTTGATGCAAATTGGAAATTCCCTTAATTCTCAATTTCTCATAGTTTAGAACACCACCACCCCCCCCCCCCCCCACCTCTTCTTTCTTTTTCAGGAAGGTCTAAATGAAAAGGAAATCGTTGGCCTGAAAGAGTCTGCACATGCAGGTTATTCAGTGTTGTATTATCTGATATTTGTGTAGATTAAAATTTAGTCTTGCAATTATATTTAAATATAATTTAACATATGGATCCTCTTGAGCTGGTGGGGTTCAATATTTGAGCTTTCATTTATCAAGTCATGGTTGTTGTCCTTTCGTTTGTGTTTTTGGCCCAGATAACTGATGCTCGCTGCAATAGACGCAAAGAAACTTACCAGCTGGACCAAGGGACTTGGGAGCATCAATTTGAGCTGGGGAAGGAAGGTTTTTGGCAACATTAGGTTTTAAGAATGCTTTTGGCTTGGTCTCGCTTGCTGCCTTTCTTGTCTTAAACTGATTTCTTTTACAATTCTAAAGGTTCTAAATGGGGGCAACTGAATGGCTAGGCGGTCAATATTGCCCCTAACGATTGACATTGAATAGTGAACGCATGCTGAAATTTGTATTACTGCATGAATGACAACTGGATATGTACCTTGCTTTAGCAAACTTGAGCCCGAGTCTAGTACTTGGCAGAATCCACACGTTTATAGCTTTAGTTGCAGTTTTTCATTAGAATGTTATTTTTGAGTTTACTAAAATTTGAGTTTCTATCTTAAAATGTCAACATTTTTAAGAGGAGGAATAACTCAATTATTTATAAGTTGATCTATGTTTTTATCATTATTCGACGTGAGATTTTATTACTTAAAAAGGGATAAAATCCCACATCGAATAAAGATGTAAACATAAACCAACTTATAAAGGATTTGATTACTACTCTTAATAAGGTTGACATTTTAAGATGGATAATCCGTATGCTCATTTTTTTCTCGCTGGAGCTTAATGTATTGTGATATCATATTAGGATTGGGGGTTCTATCTTAAAAGGTCAATCCTGTTAAGATGAATAATTAATCCTTTATATGTTGGTTTATGTTTTTATCATTATTCGATGTAGAATTTTATCCCTTCATATAGTTAATGAAATAGCGTGCCTCTTGCATACGTCTATGAATGTATAAAGTATCTCTCTGCCTCATAAGTTGACGTGAAAGATGTCGATATGATAAGTTGACGTGAATGATGATCACAATTGTCTGCATATATGCCTAACCAAGAGCAAGTTCATTTGGCTAATATTGGTCTTCCTAGACGCTGCCATTAGTTTTGATTGGACTAGCAAATTTATTAGGAAATTTTTGAGCATGTTTAAATGTGGTTGAATCTACAAGGTATGCCTTATCGAATGAGTTTGTTCTTGAGACCAAAGTCATCACCAAAATAACAGGGTACGTGGATTAGTCTCTCGTGTTTTTCAATCCAAGAATGAGAATGCATAAACCTTTTCATGTCTTTTAGCCTTTGGATATATAGCATAAAGACTCCCTGTTATAGCTATTCATGTCCTTTCGTCTTAATTTCAAATAATTTTACTAGTCAAGTTTGCTATTAGTTTAATTCATACTTTTTAGTAAATTCTTAGCTAATCACAGTTACGAATTCCCTAAGTTGTTGATCAAACAAGGATACAATTTTTTTGTTAGGGAGGGCCGAAATGAAAAAAATATTCGGTGTGCTAAAATTTATTTAATATGCTGGAAAGATAACTACTATTCTATAATTTTATTTAAATAAAAAGTATTATCAATGCAATTAGCAAATAAATAAGAAATTACATGAAGGTAAACTAAGTATTAGCCCCCGTTTGGCACCCATTAATTTCTCATTCTTATTCTCATTCTCATTCTCATTTTTCATTTCAACCACACATTCTCCAAATAAAATACTATTACACACAAATCAAAAACTTTTCATTACTTTTCCACCACACATTCTCACATCAATCACTATTCCAAAATTTCTATTCTCCTCAAAATTAGATTCAAACACACCGTAAATGTGTAGTAAAGTAAAATTGAGTAGCAGGAAATATATATATATATATATATATATATATATATATATATATATATATATATATATATATATATGAAGGCTTTAAAATTCAAGTATGAAATAAAAATGCAATTGATTAAGCAAGCAACAACATTTTAAATAAAAAGCAACCCATAAATAATATCATAAATTTAATGAAAAATGATTACAGTTTTAGAAATTCCGGATCATCATCATCATTATTTCGTGAAATTAAATCGAATGAATTTAAAAAAATTAAAACCATTTTAAAAAAAAAACAAAAACAAAATACACCCCTTCAAACAAAAACAAAATTCTATATTTTTCTTTACCGTCCACTCTAACAATGGTCACAATCACCCATTTCATGTCCTTGTTCGTGTCAACACTATTAACCCTTGGCAAGCATAGAAATGATTATCAAAATATTATTCTTGATATTTTATCACTTTTTAGTATCACTTTTTTATTAGTTTAATTACGTAACCATACAAATACGATGAATTTCTTTATAATTTTTCTATTCAATAATTAAAACTAAAATACTATTATTAGTATTCACCACTCTGGAATGAAAAAAGCATTAAGGGCCTGTTTGATAGCCCTTTATTTTCCATGGAAGTTGGAATTGAAATTCCGTTTCCTACTTTTGTCGTGTTTGATTGCACTTTTTTTTCCCTGGAATTGGTTTTCCACCTTTTTTTAGGTACAATCCTTTGATGCACAAAAACTTGATTTTGTTTTCTCACCTATTTGGTGGGAAAACATTTTCCACCATTTTTTTTTTTTGCTTTTTTTTTTGTTGCAATGTGAACAAATTCTAGATACAATAGTAAAAAAAAATTTTCACTTTTATTGACAACTTCCATGCAAAACAAAGTCAAACGAATGCGGTATGGCAAAATTTTTTTTTTTCAATTTTTTTTTTCAAATTTTTTTTTACAATTGGAACAAATTTTAGACCCAATGGTAGAAAAAATTATCACTTTAATTGACAAATTCCATAAAAAATGAAGTCAAATGGACACAAAACTTTCTACATTTTCCATAGAAAATTTTACCAATCAAACACAATTAATTACAATTCACAGTAAAACATTTTTTAGGAAAATCAATTTTCTGTAAAACATTTTCTTTCCACCTATTTTCCAACTTTGCAATCAAACGGACCCTAACTAAAATAGAGTGAAAAAGGGGGATAGTAGGCTGGGTAGAAGACTAGACTAGGCAGTAGCCCAGTCCAATCCCCTTTCCATCTGCCTATAAAACAATGTGAGAACAATTTCATTGCTCAATAATTTTCATGAGTATCGCCATTCAATACAACAGATGGAGTCAAATCAATCAAATAATATGCAGTCATAACAGCTTCACCTCAAAATGATTTTGGGACACGGAACATCATGCATCGCACTTTATCAAGTATAATTCTATTGAATATTTTTACTACCCCATTTTGCTAGGGAGTGTAAGGAACTTCTTATACCTTATTATTCCATTCTCTTTACACATATTGTCAAATTCAGTGATACAAAACTCTATGTCATTATTAGTTCTAAAGAACTTAATCATTTTGCCACTTTGATTATCAACTTGCCTTTTTTAGTTATTAAAATTATGGAAAGTGTCAAACTTAAAAATAAACGTACGCTTGCTCGTGTAATCATCAATAATAGACAAGAAATACCTATTTTCATTCGAGGTGGGATTACTAGCAGGACCCCACAAGTCTGAATGTACATATTCAAACATGCCTTTAGTTTTGTGAATACCTATTGAAAAAGAAGTCCTATGATATTTACCAAGTACACAGTGATTACAGAATGATAAGTTAGACACACAATCAATACAAAATACACCTTTCTCATTAAGAAGCTTAAGCCCTTTAATACCCACATGTGTAAGTCTATTGTGTCATTTATGTATGTGATTAACTTTGGTAAAAGAGGTAGATGATTCTAAACCTCTTATCACTTTTCCAGTAGTGACGTAAATATCATTTTTCTAGTTCCCTTGACGGAAACAAGTGCACCCTTAACAATTTTCAAAACTTTATTTCCAATTATAATGGTGAAGTCAGCTTTCTCAAGTTTCTCTATTGAAATTAAATTCCTAGAGAAGTTAAAAATAAATCTAACATCTTTTAAAGTATACACAAAATCAGTATCAAACTTTAAAGTAATATCATCAATTCCAACAACAGTATAATCAAAATTATCACACAGCACAACATGCCAAAAAAGACATTTTTCACAATAATAGTGAAAGGTAAAGATGTTATGTTCTAATTACCCTTAATTTAAAGGTTCGTTTGACAAGGCTTTTGAAAAGTCAAAAGGAAATTTTGGAGACTCAAAAGCTGCTTTTGGATCCATTTGATTAATTTTACGAAAGCGTGTTACTTAGTTAAAAGAACTTTTAGATGAAATTGGTCCAATATAAGTTTCTCTAAAAGCATTTTCAAAACAAGAAATTCTTTTAAAAGGTAGTTTTTTAACAAAATTTAAGGTAGCTTATTATGAAGGGTTTTGTACAAGAATAAAAAGTAAAAGTAAAAACAAAAGCAAAAGCAATACTAGACAGGCCCTAAATAGATTATGTGGCATATGACATAAATGTTATTTATGAAAAAACAAAGAGATATAATAAAATTTAGTCAAATAAATATTTAGTACTTGCATAAACAAAATCTTTTATCTAAAAAAAAAAAAAAGCGGATAATATGAGATCGTTTGTGTTTTCGTATTTTTGCGCCAAAGAGGTTTTTCCTTTTCGAGACATGCTATATGTACAATGATTAGTTCATTGTAAAATTTACAATCTCCCTCTAAATTAGTGGCCCCACCCTAATATGAGAGATTGTAAATTTTACAATGTACTAATCATTGAACAAATGGATTTTTCCTTTTCATTTCTGTTTGAATCGGTGAGAAAGGGAACAAACGACGACGGTTTCTAAATTTTCTTCAATTATCTTTAATGGCAGAAGAACAAGCAAATTCCAATGTTCAAGAACCCATCCCTGACCTGAATCAAAACTCTATCAAAGCTACAATCGAATCTGGGTGTATTTCACTATGTGATGCTAATGTCATTGGTTTGCTTTAAGAATAGTGAACTACTGTAAATATGGATGTATAGCAGCTAATGTCATTGGTTTGCTTTAAGAATAGTGAGAAGTGAACTTGCCATATGTTTGCTTTAAGAATACTGATACATGCTGTGGCATCTACGATCTACGTTTTGGTATTAACTATTTCTGCAAGTTATAGTAAAAGAAGTCATACAATATAGTTAACTTGGATAGGACTTCTATCTGTTATATAATTCATTTCAAGGTTTATTTTTCGAGATGTAACAGAGCACTAATCCAGCTGGCAGCTTAGTCAGCTTAGTCCACGTGTTCTGCCTTTTGTTTTAGATATTTTGTGTAACTACCTTTCCCGCCTCTTTCACTTTTTACTGAACTTGTTGCTTGTATAAATAAAGGTTGTAATATCCTCTCGTGTTGATTAGTGTGTTGAATAATAAAATTGAGTTTTTCCTCTCTTCCAGTTCATCTTTCCTTGGTGCTTCAGTTTCACCATTTTTCATTTCTATTTTCATTCATCATTCAATATGGTATCAGAGCGTAAAATGCTTCTATTGTCTGCGTTTTGAGCTCAATTGATTACATTTTTGCAATGGAGTCGACGGGAGTAAACAATACATTACCGATGAACAATTCGGTCAACTTCGATAATTCTAATCCTTACTGTATTCATCACTCAGAGAGTCCGGGACTTGTGCTTGTGTCACAGCCCCTCACTGGTGATAACTAAGCCTCATGGAGTAGAGCCATGGTGATTGCTCTCTCAGTGAAAAACAAGTTAGGGTTTGTAGATGGATCCTTGCCCAAACCTAATGTTGATGATGATCAGCTGAGTAATTGGATCCGCAGCAATAATATCGTCATTTCGTGGATCCTCAATTCAGTATCTAAAGAGATTTCTGCAAGTCTTATATATTCTGTTTCAGCTCATGATATATGGATTGATTTGAAGGAGAGATTTCAACAAGGAAATGGACCTCGCATATTCCAGTTACGGCGTGAGCAGATGAATCTAGCACAAGATCAGTTGACTGTTGGTGTTTATTTTACCAAATTGAAAACTATCTGGGAAGAGTTGAGTAATTACAGACCTATGTGCTCATGTGCGAAGTGTGATTGTGGTGGAAACAAGAAAATTGTCGAACACTACCAGACAGAATACGTCATGTCCTTCTTAATGGGTCTGAATGATACATATGCTCAGGTGAGGGGGCAATTACTTCTCATGGATCCAATACCATCTATTAACAAAGTTTTCTCTCTTGTTTCACAAGAGGAACATCAAAGGAATATCAGTGTTTCTAGTACAAATGATAACATGACCTTCTATGCTAACACTGATAAGAAGAAGTTCAGTACTGGACAGACATATAACAGGTTTCAAAGGAAAGATAGATCTGTACCTGTGTGTACTCATTGTAAGATGGTAGGGCATTCTGTGGATAAATGCTATAGACTACATGGATATCCTCCTGGCTTTAAAATGAAACAGACCTCTGGTTTTAGTGATCAATTTGGTGCTGGAAGCAGCTAGCCAAGACGAGTGGTTGCAAATCAAGTAGCTTCTGAGTCCAAATCAGAACAACCACAAGGTAACACCACGGATTTCATGCAATCCCTGAGTAACACTCAATATCAGCAATTAATGACTATGCTCAACACTCACCTGACATCTGCAAAGGTTTGCACAGATACTGATGAATACTCCAATCAAGTGTCAGGTACATGCTTTTATATTCCTCCTGCTTCATGGAAAAATTCTCCTGAAACATGGGTGTTAGATTCAGGAGCAACTAGTCATATATGCTCAAATCAGTCTGCTTTCTGCATTATGAAACCTGTTATGAATACATATGTTATTTTACCAGATCATAAGAAAATTGCAGTTAATTTCATTGGGAATGTGAATTGTGGACAAAAACTGATGCTTAAGGATGTATTATATGTGCCACAATTTAAGTTTAATCTGCTATCAGTCAGCTCATTGACCAAGGACTCTAGTACTGAAGTCAAATTTTTCACTAATACCTGCATTATTCAGGATACCAACAGCCAGAAGATGATTGGTAAGGCTGAAAGGACTGCATGTTTATAAATATTGACGAATATCTTTGTTGATTCAGGAGAAAAGTCTGAAAATAATGTTTGTGTTTCAGTTTGTAATGCTTCGAATAAAGTGACTGCCAACACTTGGCATCACAGATTAGGACATCTATCATTTCGGAAGTTAGAGTTTTTAAAGGATCAGTTGCATTTTGTTTGTAACAAGTATGGAGATTGTAAGTCAATTCCTTGTAATATCTGCCCTTTAGCAAAACAGAGGAGACTGCCTTTTGTTTCTAACAACAATTTTTCATCTAATGCTTTTGACTTGATACATTGTGATACTTGGGGACCGTATCGTATTCCTTCTCACTCAGGACATAGATATTTTCTTACCTTGGTGGACGATCACACCAGATTTACATGGGTGTATCTCATGAAGAATAAATCAGAAGCAATCAACATTATTCCCAGATTTTTTAAGCTGGTTGAGACTCAGTTTCAGACAACTATTAAAAGGTTTCGGTCTGATAATGCCCCAGAGTTGAAGTTCACTGATTTTTTTCATACAAAAGGGGTAATTCACCAGTTCACTTGTGTTGAAAGACCTGAACAGAACTCTGTTGTGGAGAGAAAGCATCAACACTTACTCAATGTGGCCAGATCTTTATATTTTCAGTCTCATGTTCCCATTCGTTTTTGGAGTGATTGCATTTTAACTGCAACTTTCCTCATTAATCGAACTCCCTCCTCCATCTTGCAGAACAAGACACCTTTTTCTCTATTATATAGAATCCCTGTTGATTACAATCGACTCAGGGTTTTTGGCAGCCTTTGTTTTGCTTCCACTTTGCCTTCCAGTAGAGATAAATTCACACCTAGAGCTACCGCTTGTGTTTTTGTTGGTTATCCACCAGGGGTTAAAGGGTACAAACTTTATGATATTCTTGCCAAAACATTTTTTATTTCTCGAGATGTGTCTTTCTATGAGCACATTTTTCAATTTCAAACTATTCCTCATTCTTCTGATATTATCGATCCTTTCCCTGACCATGTTTTACCAATTTCCACTCCTGATTTTGATATCCCATTCACTCCTTCAGATCAAGTTCCTACTATTTCCACTCAGGATATGAGTACTGATCCCAATGAGCCTTCTAGTGCTCCTAGGAAATCTTCTAGACTTCTCAGACCTCCTTCTTATCTGCGTGATTTTCATTGTAACTTGCTCACCAATACTCCACAATCCAGTGATTCATTACCATATTCATTATCCAGATATATTTCATATAAAGCCTTCTCTCCATCTCACTGTCGTTTCTTACTCAATGTCTCATCAAATTTTGAGCCTGATTATTATCATCAGGCTGTCAAATATGATCATTGGAAGGCTGCTATGGTAGCTGAATTGGATGCCATGGAATTGACTAACACCTGGTCTGTGGAGATATTACCTACTGGAAAACACACAATTGGCTGTCGATGGATTTACAAGATCAAATATAACTCTGATGGTTGCATAGATCGATATAAGGCCCGTTTGGTGGCCAAAGGATACACTCAGCAGGAGGGCTTGGACTTCACTGAGACTTTTTCACCTGTGGCTAAATTGGTCACCGTTAAAACACTTCTTGCCATTGCTGCACTGAAAAATTGGCATATTGTTCAGCTTGATGTCAATAACGCATTTCTTAATGGAGACCTATTTGAAGAAATTTACATGGATTTACCATTGGGGTATAAGGAGTATGCTGGCTCTAGGATTCAGGGGGAGAATTTGGTATATAGGTTGCACAAATCTATTTACGGCCTGAAACAGGCTTCTCGCCAATGGTTTGAAAAGTTTTCTGTTACCCTTGTGCAGCATGGTTTTGTTCAGTCCAAGTCAGATTACTCCTTATTTACTAATGGAACTGGGAGTGCCTTTGTTGCCTTATTGGTGTACGTTGATGACATACTCATTACTGGTGCAGATCAGAATGTTATTGATTCCTTGAAATGTTTTCTTCATCAACAATTTAAACTGAAAGACCTTGGCCGTTTGAAGTATTTTCTTGGGCTGGAGATAGCCAGATCGCATAAGGGTATTTTCATGTCACAAAGGCAATATACCCTTCAGTTACTGGAAGATACAGGTTTTCTGGCTTGTAAGCCTGCTGTTTCTCCTATGGATCCTATACTCAAGCTGAGTTCCACTGAAGGGACTTTACTTACTGATGTGTCTATGTATTGCAGACTGATAGGTCGTCTTCTTTACCTTACCATTTCCAGACCAGATATTACATTTGTTGTGCATAAGCTTAGTCAGTTTGTCTCCAGTCCCAGGCAGCCACATTTGGATGATGTTCATCACTTGTTGCAGTACATTAAAGCTAGTCCAGGACAGGGGATTCTTTTCTCCTCTACAGGTTCATTCAAATTAAGAGCCTTTTCTGATGTGGATTGGGGCGCTTGTCTTGACACAAGGAAGTCAGTTACTGGTTTTTGTGTCTTTCTTGGCGACTCTTTAATCTCTTGGAAGGCAAAGAAACAAACTACCATTTCTCGTTCATCAGCTGAGGCTGAATACCGTGCTTTGGCAGCCACTACCAGTGAACTGATTTGGTTAACCCAGTTGCTTCGCGATTTTCAGATTTCTACCAATGATCAGATTGTGATTTTTTGTGATAATCAAGCGGCGATTCACATTGCCTCCAATCCCACTTTTCACGAACGTACTAAGCATATCGAAATTGATCTTCATTTCGTTCGGGATCATGTTGCTGATCGTTTTCTAAAGCTTTTACCAGTTCGTTCATCCCATCAACTAGCTGATCTCTTTACGAAAGCTTTACCGTCTTCCTTGATGTTTCCAGCATTGTCCAAGATGGGTGTGATTACTCCTCACACTCCATTTTGAGGGGGAGTAACAGAGCACTAATCCAGCTGGCAGCTTAGTCAGCTTAGTCCATGTTTTCTGCCTTTTGTTTTAGATATTTTGTGTAACTACCTTTCCCGCCTCTTTCACTTTTTACTGAACTTGTTGCTTGTATAAATAAAGGTTGTAATCTCCTCTCGTGTTGATTAGTTTGTTGAATAATAAAATTGAGTTTTTCCTCTCTTCCAGTTCATCTTTCCTTGGTGCTTCAGTTTCACCATTTTTCATTTCTATTTTCATTCATCATTCAATAAGATGGCTACTTTTCTGAAGCTACTTGGGTGGATTTATTTTATTATTTTTTTAATAGGGAGATGGGGAGCAAAACATTTATTTATATGGATACATGCTATACTAATCTTGAGTTCTATATAAATCTCAAGCAGTTTTTATCTTCCTTAAACATGTTTATGTATGCAAAATTTCCTTTCATGCATTAACTATGTAGTGGAGTTGGTTGCTTGTACTCATTCTTTTGTCTATTTGAAATTCAATAGCTACGGAAGTAAAGGACGAAGAAGAAGGTAAAGAAGAAAGTGATGCTGAGGACCTTGCTGATGGAGATGAGGATGAATCTGACTTGGATTTGGCATGGACGATGCTAGATGTTGCTATTGCTATTGCAATTGTTGAAAAGCAATCTGGAGATACGATGGAGAAGGTGGATATATTGTTAGCTTTAGCAAAAGCTTTTCTCGAAAGAGGTATTTTTTTTGATGATTTATTATGTCAATCTATCTAGAGAGATTTTATGGGCTTTCTAATGAGGACATCTACTTCTTTTGGTCTAGTTTAGTACCTTTTCTTTTGGGGTTGTATTAACGTTTGGGCTTGAATTATTTATGGGCTGGCCCAAGCCTTTTTTATGTTTTGTATTTTATATACATACATGCTTTCAATGTAAGTGGGAGACAAATAATGATTGAAATGAATTGAATGAATATGCTTGAAGCATAATGTTTTCTTCTCCATCTCTGTTATTCTTCTTATTCCCTTTCTTCTTCTTCTTCTGGACTACTGCTGTCGTGTTCCATTCTCCTGCTGTCTTCTTTCCTGAATCAAAGTTCTTTACTGGAATCCCCTTTATTTCCTGCATCAAAGTGGTATCAGAGCTAAACTTAGATTTGAAGAACCAAACATCACAAAAAACCCTAACCAGATCCAAAATCATCACAACGTCTTCTTTCCCACACCAGCCACCTCAAGATGCACGCCAGTCACTTACAACATAGAGATTCAACCAGAAAAACCACCAATTGGAAACCCGATTCAACTATTGACGGCGACAAATGGCCAGCGATATCTCCCAAACCCGACCGTCAGCCTCTTCACCATCTTCAAACACTAAACCTCTACTGTAACTCTCCCCATCATCTTCCTGACAACAAACAGCCAACAAGTAACAAAAATGACCACCTCAAGATGCACTGATTGCATAATAGAGATAGCCGTAACCAACTGCCACTCAATGATCTAGAAATGAATGGTATGCTTGAAATGCTTCTAGAGGTTTTCATGTTTGATTTGGGCCTCAGTCATGCCCTTGTTGGTTTTATATCAATAGTTTAATTTGATTTGTCAAAAAAAAAAAAAAAAAGGAAAAGTGAAAAAAAATAAAAATAAAAATAAAAAAATAAAGAAAAACAAAAAAGGGAAAAATGAAAGAAAAGAAAAGAGAAGAAAACAGAAAAAAAGTACAAAAAATAGAAGTATTTTCTAACGTTATTTTGCAGGTATCTCTCTTTGTCCCGTTGGTCTGCCCAGTTACTCCAGCGAACAAAAAGGGGAGTTATTTTTAGATATCTTTGGTTTATATTACTGTTAATTTAAAATCACATCAATTAATTTTCCGTGCTGCTATTATTCTAAGTATTTTACCTAAAATCACGTGACTAAATTATTGACTTGTTAAACCCCACTTTTACCCTCATTTATTTTACGTGATTAGATTTTTGACTAATAATTCTGACCCTCGCTTTGTTATTTTACATATATCAGCAGTACAAGCTTGCCATATTTGATTTGTTTAATCCCTAATTTAAAAAAAAAAAAAGAAGAAGCTTAAGTCGTTAATTTTTGTTGGTTACTTGCACTTGTTGTTCATTGATCTCTCCATGGCATGTCATTTAGTTGGTATTACAGTGCATGCGGTTGCTTAGTGACAGTCTTATCATTTTTGGTGTCAATACTTTTAACCATGGACTCATCACAATTTGACGCACTCACCTGACAAATAGCAGCTATCCAAATCCAAATGATTACAACTCTTGAAGAGAGTAGAGGTCTATCTGCTAGAATGAGCAGTTTTAAACAAACCCCTCGTTCGATTGACGTTCATAACTCTAAAGTTTCTTATAATAGACAATATCGTCATCAACAGAGCGATCAAAAACATTTTCGACACGATCCTAAGGATAGGGATCAGATTTGTGAGCGAGAACGAGCCTATGACCATCATGGTACTCATTATCTTCCTCGTCATAAGGATAGTTTCTTTAGCGACGTTAAATGAGATACTCCAACCTTCGATGATTTCTTAGATTTTGATTTTTTTACTTTGAGAAGGTGGAGAATGATGAACGTAGTGAGAATTCTGAGAAAGACTCTGAGGATGAGATCGATATTCATGAGACTTATTGACACCTGTTTGAGGAGAGTCTTAAAATTAAGAAGGTCAATAAAACCGTCCTCAAAAAGGTTAATAAACTTGAAATAGAGAGAGAAACGTTTAGCTGTTCTTCAGGATTCTACCAAAATTTGAGTGAGTTGAAAATTTTTAATGGGAACTTGGAAGCTAAAGTTAAAACCTTAACAAGTGACTTAAGAAAAATCCAATACTCAACTTTATTCCTTCATGAGTGGTACTCAGAACCTCAATAATCTATTATGGATGAACAAGACGTTCTTAATAAGGTTAATAAACTTGAAATAGAGAGAAAAACTTTTAGCCGATCTACCAAAAATTTGAGTGAGTTGAAACTTTTTAATAGGAACTTGGAAGCTAAAGTTAAAACCTTAACAAATGACTTAGAAAAATCCAATACTCAACTTCATTTCTTTATGAGTGGTACTCAGAAACTCAATAATCTGTTAGGAATGAACAAGACAACTGGAAATAGGCATGGTCTAGGATATGTTCAAAATGATAACAATGCTACTAATTCCTAGCCATCAACAAATCTAGGAATGTTACTAAACCCGAACCCAAGGGTAAGAGTGTTTTAGGATCGAGGCCTACTAGACAACGTAGGACCAATCATCCTATAAATCAACATCAACCGTCACGTAGGTATAAACCTATGTTTATTCCTACTTGTCACCATTGTGGTGCCCGGGGACACATATGGCCTAGGTGTCGTAAACTCGTGACTAGAAGTAGAAGTCAAAGACTATGTGTGTAGCACTATCAAAATTGGTGCGACTGAACTGTGGCAACAAAGATTTGGTCATATGAACTATAATAGTTTGTCTAAATTAGCTAAGAAAGAACTTATAAATGGGTTACCTAAGCTTGAAAAAATTGAAAACACTGTATATAGACCGTGTCAACATGGTAAATAGTTTAGAGTAAATCATAAACAAACTTGTAACATCTTGACAAACAAACCTTTATAATTACTCCATATGGACTTAATAGGGCCATCCAGGACTGAGAATCTTGGTGGTAAGCGCTACATTTTGGTTGTGGTTGATGATTTCTCTAGGTACACATAGATTGCATTATTGAGGGAAAAATCTGAGGTGTTCGGTCTCGTTATATCCTTGTATAAAAGGCTTAGAAATGAAAAAGACTTTACCATAACGTGAATTTGAAGTGATCATGGGATGGAGTTTGAAAACACTGACCTTGATAACTTCTACATGGAGAAGGGAATCTAGCATAAGTTCTCTTCACCGATCACTCCCGTTGAAGTAACCACGCGAAATAACTCCACAACAAAATGGAGTAGTTGAAAGGAAAAATCAAGTGCTTCAAGAAATGGCTAGAGCTATGCTTCATGGTAATGGACTAGCTATGTATTTTTGGGGTGAAGCCATCAGCACTACGTGTCACATGGTGAATAGGGTTTATGTTAGACCTAAAACTGATAAGACAACTTATGAGATTTGGAAGGGTAGAAGACCTACTGTCAAATACTTTTGTATGTTTGGCAGCAAGTGTTATATTTTGAGAGATAGACAGAATTTGGGCAAGTTTGACTCCAAGAGTGATGAGGAAATCTTTCTAGGATACTCTAGGAACAGTTTCTATCGTGTATACAATTCTCGTACAGTGTTTGTGATGGAGTACATAAATGTTGTGATAGATGATGCTGTTAGTGAGGGAAGATTGGATGAGATTAGGAAGAGTTAGATCACTCAAGTATAGATCCTGCTCCGATAACTAACCTTAAAGAAATATCTGATTTTGATCCTTCCCATGTTCCTAAAGGTCTAGATACTTCCATTAAGGAGTCCTCACCTGATGATAAATCCAAACTCCCTAAGGAACTTTCAACTAGAGTTAAGTCTAATCATCCTAAGGTCAACATTATTGGGGATTTAGATGAAGGGATGAGACTTCGCAAAAGGGTGTTAAACAACCTAACAATTGCTAGTTATGTGTCCCAAATTGTGCCTAAGATAGTAGAAGAAGCCCTTAGTGATGAATGTTGGGTAAATGCAATGCATGAGGAGCTAAATCAATTTGTTAAAAATAACGTATGGAATTTAGTTCCTAGGCCCAATGATTGTAATGTTATAGGTACTAAGTGGATATTTAAGAATACAACCGATGACAAGGTACCATAACTAGAAATAAGGCTATGTTAGTTGCCTAAGGTTCTATACAAGTTGAAGGGGTCGACTTTTATGAGTCCTTTGCTTCCGTAGCTCGCCTTGAATCCATTTGAATTCTTCTTGCAGTTGCTTGTACTTTAGGGTTCAAGTTATATCAAATGGATGTCGAGTTTCATCTTGAATGAATACTTCAAGAAGAGGCTAATGTTGAACAACCTAAAGTATTTGTTGATCCTAATTTTGCACACTACGTCTACAAATTGAATAAAGCTTTATATGATCTTAAACAAGCTCCTAGAACTTGGTATGATAGACCAACTGCCTATCTAGTAGAACATGGATTTTCAAGAGTGGTGCAGATATAACTTTATTCACAAGGCATATTGAGGAAACCATCACCATAGCTCAGATTTATATTGATGATATCATTTTTGGTTCTCCTATTAACCCTTTGCTCATGAACTCGCTGAATGCACGTAGCAAGAATTTGAGATGAGCATGGTTGGAAAATTAAGTTACTTTCTTGATTTCCAAGTAAAGCAAACTGATAAAGGGTTGTTCATATTTCAATTAAAGTACGCCAAAGACCTTGTCAAGAGATTTGGTCTAAACAGTAAGAAACACGCTAGAACACCCATGAGTACAAGTGTTAAGTTAGGTCATGATCCTACACGTAAGAGTGTTGATCATACACTATATAAGAGTATGATATGTAGTTTACTTTATCTTACTGCCAGTAGACCTAACATAGCCTTTAGTGTTGGGGTATGTGCTCGATTCCATGCCAATCCTAAAGAATCCCACCTGAGTATTGTGAGATGCACCATTCGATATGTCAATGGAACCATAGATTATAGAATCCTGTATTCTAGGGATTCTAATCTTGACCTTGTCGGCTATTCTGATTCTGATTGGGTTGGAAATGTCGATGACCAAACAAGTACTTCAGGAGACTGGTTTTAAGTTGGCACTAGTCTTGTAGCTTGGATGGGTAAGAAACAAAATTATATCTCTTTATCCACTGCTGATGCCGAATATATAGATGTAGGAAGCTGTTGCACTCAACTGCTTTGGATGAAGTAGATGTTGAGTGATTATGATTTTGAACATGTTACTAGAACGTGTTTTGTGATAGCAGAAGTGCCATTAATATTTCCAAAAATCCCGTTCAACACTCTCGGACCAAACATATTGATAGAAGACATTACTTTATTCTAGAGCTTGTAGAGACACGTGTTGTAGCTGTTGCCACCAATTAAATAATTAGTTACTTGTTGTAGTGCTGGAAAACTCACAATAAGTTTAGAACGCAGCAACATTAACATATGTACAATAAATGTTAGAAATAATATTTATCACATGTGCAATCATAGAGATAATCTAAACTTTAATGCATTCTAATAATTCGAATTCGAGTTATGAATAGATTTGAGTCATGGTTAGGATATATTTAATTAGTCTTGGAAAAGAAAATTATATATTATAGATTTATCGATTGTCAATAATATATGAATGAAACTAGATTATAATCAAGAATTGAAATAGATAGCAATAGGCGGATTCGAAATACAATATAATCATCCACAATTTGATAAAACAATTTTTACCGCTTTACTAGATAAATTTAGAATAATCTCAAAATCAAAATCTCTTTTGTTTATATATCTCGAATTCCATAAATAACTAGTAAACTTGAATTGAATTTCATTAGCTGCCTACAGTTCAACAGTCAGTTCCGATAGATTGTCTCCGTAATTCTCGACAGTTCATTGCAAAGTAATGAATTAGATTGGAAATTCGGGCATAACAAATAATCATATGCACGACATTATGTTAACACATGAATCCCGGGTAGAAACTAGAAAACATAAATATAGTCGATAACCTAAGCATTGAGGTCCCACTTCAATCGTCGTCAACATTTGAATGTTCACCCCCACTATATTGGTCTGAATCGTCTGAGCTTATGATAAAAATGTTAGGTGGTGGAACGTTGGGCAACGACTCATCGTCGTCAGAGTCATCTGCATATCGAACCATGTAGTCAAACACATCATCCACTTCTTTGTTCGGTGACTGAGATTCTTGACTAGAAATGCCTTAGGGTTGGGAAAAAGGATCAAGAGAAACTACACTCCTTCCATTTTGTAACACAACATCTTCATTATCCGATTTGATTAGGATGGAGAACAATGGGGATGAACCACTATTGGAGGAGATTCATTTAGGTCCAATGGTCTGTTGCTTCTAGTAGATGAACCCATGTACTCGAATGCTTATCATTAGTATCTCGAATTTTCAGATATAAGTAATAATCTGAAATTCATTGTATCACATGTGAACGATTTGTGCATGTAGATGACGAATGGAAGTGGAGAGGGAATAAAATCATTTCAATCGTAGTTTCATTATCCATGCACTAAAATTGATTTGAAGTTTAAGGTCTCGAAAATGAATATACGTCTGGCTAAAATACGGGAAGATAAAGACTTGAATTGTCACATATCAATTCGTAAGGAAATTGCTCTTTGCGTTATTCTTCTCGAAATCGAGCTTCCAATTGTCCACATGGTGAGGGTTACAAGTTTCCAAAATCCTTCGTTTGCCGTGGATGAAGGTTATGGAAACGTGCAACATCATGAAGTCGAACAAATGTAAAATGTCACAAATGATAATGTACTCCAAATAGTAATTTATGAATTATTAGAAGTTCGCAATTAATGAATATGGATCACCCAAGTATTTGTAACAATGCAATATCATAATGAAAAAAAATGTTTATAATAAAAATAAGAAGACATTTCATGGTCACAACAATTTTTCCATTTACAAGTGCCACTAAAAGATTATGCACAAATTCGGACGGGTTGTGCAAGGAAAAATGCCTCATCTCAGGTTAAAAAAATCATATAATTAACATTAAAGAACGCACTTCATGATTTTGGCAAGTAATTGAATCAAGTAAATACTATCTAAAAAAAAGTAAGGGTCAAGGGTTGAAAGATCGAACCGGGATTTTTTTTTAATAATAATTTTACAAAAAAATCATCAAATGAAAGCAAGTTTTTTTAACTCACAAAAACTATAACAAGCACTCATGCATACAACTAATATAAATAATTAAATATAATCAGCAAAACGATGCCATGCTCAATCCAATTACATAATGTAAAATAAGTTCATGATTTTAAGTAATTAACAATGTCAATTTGAAAGGTTAAATGGTTTGACTTATTTTTTTGCCATTAAACGCTCAAATCTGCACATCTGAAGATACATATGTATAAAGAATTTTTATTTTATTTTACCATTAAACATAAGAATTATCAAGTATTTTAATGGTTTCAAGTCCCTTGTCACCAAAGTAAAAGGCAAGCAGAAAGGAACCTATTTGGATTCCTAAACAACATGCATATGCATGTATAAAATACTATTATATTTCTTTTCTTTCCTCAAGCCAAGATTGGGATCAAAAGGGGTGTATGGAAATTGGATGTGTTGATTGAATAAACACACTTTTGCAATATGGACTATAGGATGCACTTTAAAGATTACAATGAAAGATAAGTACACAAATTTTCTTGAATATGATGTATTTGAATCATTAAAGTTCACACAATGTTGAAAGCAACTTCCATCTTTATGAAAGACGGAAGGAGTTAGAATGTATTTAAACCCACTTATTTATCCATTCTTCTAATAAACAAAAAAATGTTAGTAGGTGGTCCACAACAGTTCGAAGAACAGAAGTTATCAGTAGGAATACATGTATTTTATTAATATGAAGCACCACCATTTCCATCCACAATAAAGCCATAATTGAAGAAAAAAAGAACAAACAAAAAATGTAAGGAGGTGGTCTATGGCAATAGGCTATAGTAAAAAGGATGAACAAGTTCGAGTTTGGACTGATCCAAAGGAGCTTCGATTTGCAAACAAAATCCCAGAAATCGATCAGAGTTTGGACCAACCGAAATCGAAACTTGGAAGTTACCTCAAATAGAGATTTATGAAGATTTCTTTGCATTTGTTGAACCAATTTCTAAAACTGTAGAAACTTCTGAGAATATTTTTTGAAAAACCAATAGAGAGAGAGAGAGAGAGTGGAGGAAAGAAATATAGATATAGATATAGATTTTGTACAACTTTTCCATCTTATCAAATCAAAATTAATTATAGGCACATATGTGATATAAATTGTCTGCAGGGATAAAAAATTCCAAAAATGATATTTTTTTCAAATATTATTAAAATGCGACATTTTTGAAAATACCAAATCAAAGAGTGACATGGGTGCAATTTTCTCGAGATAAATTTGACTTTTTTTAGCATGCCATCCATTTGAAGTGTATTAATCTTTTCCTTTAGTCCCCTCCACGTATTGTCTTCGCACAGTCAAATACACAAAGGAATGGGGTACTTTTCAGTTTGCCCAAGTCAGAGGTGTCATTTTCCACTTTGCTTAAATTTTTTTACCATTCACCACAATAGCAAGGCTGAAAAGACGAAATTACCTTTAAAATGTTATATAAATTACAAAAAATGGTATTGTTTAAAAGACAATAATACCATTTTTAAGTTATAAAGAATTCCAAACTTTTCCCACTTAAAATTTCGAAACCAAATCACTTTCTTTATCTGTTTACTCCAACACAGATAAAAATAATTTCATTTTTCATCTACTTCAAATTTGAAAACAGATAAATTTATCAAACGCTCAATAAGGAAATATTATTCACAGTCATCAGTGAAATCGGCAAGTATATTTTTACGTATTTGTAATTTCGTTTCAGTTAAGTACATTTTTTTAATCTTTAAATCCTATGTATATAAAAATTTTATGATCTTAAAATATACCTATAATCGATTTTTTAAAAAAAAAAGGAGAAAAAAATTCATTTGCATGAGATTTTCAGATCTGTGGTAGAAGAAAAACTACCTGGGCCAGACTACCCGGACCGGCCTCGGGTCCGGGAATGTACTACCCGGACGATCGAGTAGTTTGGGTCGTCAATGTTTATTTTTTTTCCAAATTAATGACAAAATATTTTCTTTTAATGCAGCGGATATGGTTGCAATCCCGATTCTTTACTTTGGTGAATTTGAAGAAAATGAAAATGGTATATGGGTCTGGAAATGGACAGGTGATATACATGGCTCAATTTCAATTGTATTGACATCGAATACATCATATGCAGAAATGTACAGTGAAATACAGGACGTGTTCAACTTCGATCCCTCTCAGTACGACATTGAATTGAGATTTCTATTCAACAACGAGCATACATCCATTCCAATTCCACCTACAAAGGTTACTTCTAGAAATGGAATCAAAACTTTAATTGCATTGAACGAAACTCGCATGACTACTCCTGTTTGCGTAACTTTAGTAAAAAAAATGTCCCCGAAAGTGAACACGAAGATCTCGATGGAGAGGATCGTAATTTGAATGATTTTTGGAACACAGTGGAGATAGCTCGTGAGGATGGTGTGGTTATTCCTACTACAGTTGTTCATCATCATGGTTTCACCGTTACGCACAGAAACGAGAATGAAAAATGAATTTACGAATGAGGATTCGATTACTTTATCCGGTCGAAGACATGGGTCGGGTTCACAAGCTGGGATGAGTTCCCATACCTCTAATTGTTCTCGAACAGTTCCTGACGATGAAGATTTATATATCGAGCAACTGTTCGAAACAAAGAAAGATTTGCAGGAAGCTGTGCACCGGATTGCTTTGAGACACGATTTTGGGTTTAAAGTTAAAAAATCGGACAAGTCGACGTACACAATTATCTGCATTGACGATAGTTGCCATTGGCGTTTGCGAGCGACGAAAATGGACACGAATGAGTTCTTTGTAATTCATAAGTATACACGGGAACATACTTGCGAAGTGGGTATTCGTCGAAATGATCACAGGCAGGCCCGAGCATGGTTCGTTGGCTGATAAATAATGGACAAGTTTCGGGACCCACGAACGATCTACAAACCTTCAGACATCATCAACGACGTCCGTCGAGATTACGTGGTGGTCATAAGCTATCAGAAAGCCTGGAAGGCCAAAGAATGCGCATTGGAGGACTTAATAGGTTCGGCCGAGGAAAGTTAAACTAAATTGGCTAGATATTGCCACAACATGGAGAAAACTAATCCCGGATCAGCATTTTATATTCATAAGGAGGACGGGAATCGCTTCAAGTATTTTTTCATGGCCCTTGGACAGTGCATTCGAGGATTTCGGAAAGCGATACGACCCATAATTCTAGTCAACGGTACAACCCTTAAGGCTAGATACGAAGGCAAGTTGATTATTGCTACGTGTCAAGATCCCAACATCCAAATTTACCCTCTTAAGTTCGGGTATAGTCGATAGAGAGAATGACTTAGCGATGCGTTGGTTCTTTATGAAGTTGAGGGAAGTAATTGGAGACGTCGAGAACCTTGCATTCATAACTGATCGGGGGCAGTCAATAATAAATGCTATCGCCAAAGTCTTTCATGAGGCATATCACGATTATTGTGTGTACCGTATATAGGGTAACCTAAAGACGAAGTTTCGTGGCAGTGGCATCGTTCCATTGTTTAGGAAAGCTGTAGAGGCGTATAGTTTTGAAAAGTTTGAAAATTTCATGGTCGAAATAGAAAGTAAATCACATGCTGCATAGGTTTATCTAACAGATATAGGGAACGAACATTGGGCACGATCACATTTTCCAGGACGTCGTTACAACATGATGACGTCGAACAATGTTGAGTCGCTCAATACGTTATTCAAGAAGGATCGAGAGTTACCAATTCTCGCAATGATTGAGCAAATTCGTAACAAGTTGCAGCAGTGGTTTTATTACCGACGTGAGGAATCACAAAACTGATCAAGTGTGCTGACTCTGGCTCAGGAAGATAAAATCTTCAAAACACTAGAGGTTGCGATGAAGGTATACGTGGAACCATTGGATCAGTTTTGCTTCTCCGTGAGATATGAACGTAATAACGAATACATCGTGGACTTGAATGATAATACATGCACGTGTAGAAAGTTTCAGTTGGAAAGGTTTCCGTGTACGCATGCAGTGGTAGTGGCAATGGCTATGTATAGAGGAATTTCGCCACACACCTTATGTAGTTATTATTACATGACTGATTTTTGGAGAACAGCGTATGTCGAAACGATATTTCCCTTGCCAAATGAAGCCGAATGGGAAGTTCTCGACCATATTCTCCCACTTAATAATTTGTTGCCACCCTAAATCGGACCACGTGCCCCGGGACGTAGCATCTAGAATACCATTCACCAGAGAATTTCCCCGACTTCGTAAATGCGGCAGATGCGGCGAACAGGGCATACTCGTCAATTTTGTACAAGTCAGATTCCTCTACAACACAATTTAACAGATGTGTAATATTACGTAATAGTTTATTATTTATAACTGAATAATATGTTTTTATTTAGTGTCGTTAAATATTCAATATGATTAAATTGCTTACGTAAATTATTTATTTAAATGTTTATTTCAATAATTAATTTAAAAAGGTCATTTATATTTATTGATTAATTAAATTATTTATTTACATTAAATTAACTGTCGTTTATGTAATAGATCACAATTATAATTAATGAAATATTAAATAAACAGTTAAATAAAATAGTGTATATTAATTACACAATTACACAATAATATTCATACAAATCACAAGCCAACTTCAACCTCCACATGTCTATCAAAGATTGATTTATTGTATCAACATTGCGACTAATACTCAAAAATTCTATATACTTTATAGCGAACATCCCACAGTCGCCCCTGCAAGTAAATAAAAATATATTAGTTCAATAACATATATAACTAAAAACTGAATTTTCAAATTAAAAACTTGTAAATTGTTACGATGTTCCTTGTCTCCCTGTCGTCATGTCCCGCTTAATGGCTAATTTGTCATTTACTTCAATATCCGCATGTCTAGCCATCGTGGGAATGATCACACGCATTGGCTCCAGTATCTGCTCCAGTTGCCCTTGGGTCAAACAAATATGGTCGGATTCGTACACATATATAGTCGAATCAGCGAATACGATCTCCACTGCAAAGCAGTGTGAGTTCGCAATATGTGGAATGTACATATGTGTACAATCCGTCCACGACTTCCCGTATCTTGGCTCCAGCCCAATTACCCACTCTATCTTGTATTCGAGAACCACATATCCATTTCCTTGGAGTAAGAGGGTGCTGTGCTCAATATCTAGGGCACGTGCGAACCCGGAGCTAAGGATGACTCCAGGCTCTATCGCGCAATAGTTCCATAGCCAAGTCGATGTGCTAAAACCAATAAAAAGTAATTTAAATAAAATAAAATAACAAATAATAATGAGAATGCACTTACATCATCGGTGAGCTAAGCACCTCTCGTCAGTATATCGTCGAACCACTTCTTCGCGGTCAAGATGGTCATCGCCCCTATATTATATTTGTCCCTACAAAAATGAAATTAGTAAATTGTTACAAAAAAAACATAGATGATCTCGTATGTACTTTAGGAAAATTATAAAATACTTACTCATACTAAAGGGATTTGAACCAGTTATAGAAGGCCTTCTACCGAATCGGGTCGACCTCGCGGAAAAGATTGGGGAATGTCTCGTCCAAGAACATTCGTCTCTTCGCCTCAGCCGTGAAGGGAGAAACAATGTACTGTAACGGCAATCTTGGTCTCTTACCAACCACCAGTGGTGTTATATCAACAGCACGCTTAGTACTCTTCCTCAGCTCCGTAGTCCCCTCCGACACAAAAACTACGTCATCTGCCTCGGCCATTTCCCCCCTCCATCTCCGTCGATACTCCCTCGAACTCCCTTGGTACCCTCTCCACCTCCGCCAGTACACTATCTACCTCCGTAGGTACCCCTCGGACTCCATCGGTACCCCTCCACCTCCGTCGGTACCCTCTGGGACCTTGTCGGTACCGGTATCCTCCCGTCCATGTCCACCTCCGTCGGCACCCCCTTCTCCGGTACCCCATCAAAAAATGAGTCATAATCTCCCTCTGGCCACGACAGATCATCATACCCTATCTGTCTCGCTCCACCGTCACCCCATCCATCCCGATGACTGCCAGTCCCTCGTAGGGCTGCTACGTCGCCCCGTAACGTACAGATCTCAGTCTGAAGGTTTCCTATCTCGCGTTGCACATCTACCACGTGGCAACGTAGAACGAATACATCATTATATACATCGTCGATCTGTCCCCTAAGCTCTCGCCGCATCTCGCCCATATCCTCCGACATTATGGCATACTGATCGTCCACCTGTCGTTCCAACTCTCGACGCATCGCCCCCAACTCGAATGACAATCTGGCATTCTGACCCTGCATAAACTCAGTAAGGCAGGTATACAGATCAGTGGACGAGGGAGTCTGCAGCGGTGGTGAGGCCCTCGGCGACGGAGGTGAACTTGGCGACGGAGGTGATCTCCGCGACGGAGGTGTTAATAGTCTGAATTATTAATTTAATTCAAAAATCATTATAACAATCAACATATTACATTCAATGAACATACCCTATCCCGATCAACGATGGACTTGGGCATTTGATCATCTGAAAAGGTCTGCATAGACAACGAATGCATGTAACTCCATCCCTCCTCCTCTATCGACGGGGTCAACTCAGATAGGATTTCAACCTAAAATATTGACATTTTACTGGGTTAATGACAATGTATTGATTTTTTGAAAGGACATACAATATAAATCGCAAAAATGTATAATACGTACCTCAGGATCGTCGAGGAGAGCTGATATGTGTTTTGCAGGTGGCTTGTCCTGTACTCGCCATTGATAAATCTGAGGGTAGCTCGTCTCCACTCTCATCACATACCGGCTAGCCAATATGGGAACAGTATCGTATACCCATATCTGCAACATTTACAATTATTATATATACAATTTAATATAAAAAATAGATAATTCATTATGTTGAACATTTACCTGCAAAGCCAACGGCAGGCCATATTCATCGTACTTGCGCTCGGGTCTATCCCCCTCAGGCATCAAATATCCCCTCCTGAAGTGTCGTAAAGTATCCGCAAAACATCTTTGCCCCCAAGGATAGCTGTTGAAGGTATCAATATCATCAACAACCTTCAAATTAAAAAACGTCGATCGACGTCTTCTTGTGATGATACCTGAGTACGCTCTCGAGGATAAGCACCCTACCCAACTTCAACCTGTCAAACATATCCTCGCATGCCTGAATGCGTCTACCAACTGGCCTGGAGTGACCGCATTCTACCCGTGAAAATATTCATTCAACAACTTCTGGTTTCTCGAAATACGGGCTCGGGCTCATTCTTCGCCCGTACACAGCAATCCAGTGATGAGGGCAAACTCGAATATAGAAAATTTAACTACCTTACCCCCAAGATTAAAATGGAGGGCATCTCCATCAACTGTTTTAAGCAACCGACATAGCAATGCATCGAGCAGCTGACCAGAAAACTGTACGCCGAAAAATGAATACAATGGCCATAATCAGGATTGCCTCAATATGCCTGTGTGCTCCTCGTTCAACAAATCTAATACCAATGTAAAGATGGCAAAGTTACAGTACGATGTAACTTTACATGAGATCTATCTGACCGCATCATCTAAATGGTAATCCATCCTTCAACATTTCAAATGTTAGAATCTTGTGCAAGATATAATAAATAAAACATAATGTGAGAAAATTAAACTAACCGAATGACAATTACTACTATTGGCAAGAATTAATAGATAATAGAATAACAAATAATGTAATAATGGAATAACCGAATGACATGAACTACTACACTCTTTTTTGTAATTAAATATTAAAGAACTATTCAACTAAACAAATTACATAAACAATTAAATTAAATAATTTATTTTAACTACTTAATGCTTTAGAAACAAATTATAATTATTTATATATTATTTAATTATAATTAACAGAATATTAAAGAAACAATCAAATATTTCAAGAAGAATTTATAATTAAATTCCTTATTTTAATTGTTTATATAATATTTAATTATAATTATTAGAATATTAAATAAACAATTTATTTTGTTTATTTAGTTTTTTATTATTTATAACTAAACAATTAAATGAAATAATTTATTTTAAATTGTTTATTTCATGTTTTTTGAACAATTTCAATAAGTAATTTAAAATAAATAATTTTAATTGTTCACTTAATATTTCAAAATAAAATAAGAATTTATAATAGACAATTTTAATTATAAACAATAAATATTTAAATAAACAATTTTAATTATAAACAATGAATATTTAAATAAACTATTAAATGGAATAATTTATTTTAAATTGTTCATTTTAATTGTTCAGTTCATGTTTTATAAACAATTTCAATAATTAATTTAAAATAAATATTTTACTTGTTCACTTAATATTTCGTTGTAAAAGAAGAATTCATTATTTTAATTGTTTATATAATATTTTGTTTGTTTAATATTTTATTATTTGTAATTAAATATATTATATTTCAAATTTAAATAAACTCTTTTGTGTAACTAAATATTAGACAAACTATTAAAATATAGAAATTAAATGAAATAATTTATTTTAAATTGTGATCAAATTAAATAAGTAGTTTAAAAAATATATAAACAATTTAAATAAGTAGTTTAAAATATATATTTTAAATCGCTTATTTTATTCTTTGTAATCAAATTAAATAAGTAATTTAAAATTAAAATTAAAATTTATAAAATAATAAAAAAATTTGTCTAGGCCCGTAAACGCCTAGAAGTCTGGGCAGCCTAAAAACGCCCACGTTTCTGGGCCCAGGTTTCTGGGCCCATAGACGCGACGACGTCTCCTACATGGAGATCGTCGGAAAACTCCATTTCCGGCGATCTCCAACCCCCAAATTGCTCTCAAGACACATTTCATCCATTAATAATTGATTCTACAACAATTTCTTCGAAAATAAACATAATAATCAACAAATCCTATATTATTCCATGCTTTTTAATTCAACCAAATACAATCATCATCATAAAAAATACATATTATTGTTCCCATACTCACTCACCTTCTTCTTGTGAATTGACTTGGGGTCCGGGTCGTCCGTCCGGGTCGGAGGAAATGGTGGGGTCGTCCGGGTAATCCTCTCTCTCATTCTTCCAACAAAGTTAAGGGTAAAATTGGAAAAAGTAAAGTTTCCTTATTTTGTATTTTTTCCTTTTTTTTTTTTAAGTTGATCAACGGCTATTTTGCAAAAATTGGCGGGTCATCCGGGCATTTGCCACTATTTCCTCCAAAGGAATACAGTTGGATCCGTTTACCCTCATAACTTTTTTTTTTTGGAATATGTAACATTGAATTTTTTAAATGAAAACGCCAAAAAGAAGCCGGGCTCATATTCACATGGCTTTTGAAAAAAAAAAAATCAATAATTAGGGAAAGTGGGCCAGCAGATTTTTGGATTAGGGTCCAAAAAATTCTATGTTATTTAATATTTGTTTTTCGGCTCATGGTCCTACGGGTCATTTTCTAAGCTAGACTTCTCGGTTGGCATCCCGAGCTACGACATCCATAATAAATGATAAATAATGAAATGATGTGGAGAAGGTTCCTTGTAGATTCAATTTTGGCAAACATTTTTAAAATTATAAGTTTGTCTAATATATTTTTTATCCATGTGTTCTTTAAAATTTAAAATTTCCATTTACTTTTTATCAACGCATTTTATAGGACCCACTACCTATAATTTACAAAAAATTTTACCGAATCATTGAGTGCATTTTTACAAACCTTTTATTGGTTATGGTATTAAAAATGAATTTATGTACTTGTACATTATGGATGCCTTTATGGCATCCATAATGTAATGGCATCCATAATGTACAAGTAGCACCTCTCATTAAAAATTTAGAATATTATTCTAATTGTCATGAATCCAAGAGAAAAGGATACATTAGACTTCTAAATATCCTAAAATTTGTTCCTTGATAGTTGGTACGTAAGTAACACAACTCCTAAAACACGACCATTTCGTTTAAAAAACTCCAAAATGTACAAAAATTTGTAAGATCAATTGGCTAAAATATTCTAAAACTTTAATTTTGCATTGTTCTTGGAGCAAACAATTTACCAAATTCATTACATTAAATTATCTTTCTTTTATATTCTAACCTTAGATAATTCTGACTCGAGACTGAATTCTTGTTCTAAAAGGGAAGTAGTGTTATATTCAGAAAATATTACCATAATCCAACCGACTTCAAAATTCTTTTTCCTTATCCTAAAAAAAAAAACACGTTTTCTGAGGCTGTCTTCTCACACTTGGAAATCTATAAATTTCTATATAATGCATATATATTCACAGGACTTTCATTGTTAGAGAGAGAGAGAGAGAGAGAGAGAGAGAGAATTTCATAGTTAGAGAACCAAAAATGTCGAGTTTTTTCAAGAATAAAATCATGGCCGGAGAGAAAAAAGAATTCGTGGTTCCATCATGATTAGGGCCATTGCTCAAGACTGAATTTTATTATCAATGCTCTGTAAATAACCATAACAAGTATGAAACTTTATTTTGCTGCCAATGCATGTGAAGAGCCTTATGCGAAAATTGTTGTACAGAATTTGAGGAACATCGAGGCCATCCTTTTCTACGAGTACGTGATTTATTTTAAGTCGAGGATGATTTTCAAAGTTGTCATTTTTCTTTTAAATTCTTTATTATATCTTGGCAGGTTTTTAGGGCTTCTTTGAGACCTGCTCTCTTGTTTTTGGACATAACAGACTATTTGATATATCATCTGGTGTTCAAACCTTCATTATTGTTGGAGGAAAGAGAGGTTTACTAACTTGGATTGGCTAAAGCTTTTTGGAAGGACGACACTAATAGAAGTAAGGAAACTTATATTTCTCAACTTCAAAACGTACGCACTTGACTTGTTACAAAATGGGGGGACTCTACCCCTTTATATAGGGTTTACATGAAACTTTTAGATCACACATTTTCCTAAAAACTTCTAGACCACATATTTCCATGAGGCTTCTAGACCACATATTTGGACTAAATATTTTCCTAAAATATTCTAGATAGAGTTTCTAAAACCACATAATCTACGCGACACATTACCACATTTATGACCACATCTTTTACTTAGATATTTACATAAATATTTCTATAAATTTTAGACTTTGTTGGGCTTTTTAAATGAATTGGGCCTATTAGAAAAATTATTAAGCCCATATTACTTAGTCCAAATATTAAGTTTACTTCCCAACAATAATCAATAGCAAGTAGATTCTGTATCTAAATACAGACACACAACAGGTGAAACATAAGCTGAAAAATAGGTCAGTGTAAAATTTGCTATCGTCAAATTAAGGACTTCAAGTATGATTTTTGTTCAATAGGCCACAAGGTACTGAATGAGGGAGGATTCGTTGAATTTTTTGTGTTTAAAAAATTTAATCTGATTCTGTGTAAACAGGTAAAGAGCCACGAAAATAGTATCAAGTTGTACAAGGAAAAATGTAGTAGCAAGAGATCTTTTTACTTGGACTCTAATGGAGATGTCCCTTTGAGGGCAACTAATGAAGTTGAAATAATAGAGAGTAGTACAAGTAGAGAAGACGAGATTTAACCGTAAAAGAATTCGAAAAGGAATCCCTTAGATGGCCTTTTTCTTTTAAAAAATCTAACCAGTATAGTTAAATGGGTCTCTAAGAACTGACAATTGACAACATCGAGCCCTATGAAGACTTTGTAGGAAATTGCTACCGTTATAATGATTTTGCGTGTTGGATCACCAAGAAGTTATGAACCAAAGCGGAAACGTACTTGAATTAGACATGATTAATGCAACAATTGAGTCTCGTGGTTTAGTCTTCTAGATCAACACGTATTCTCTTTTTCTCTCTGACGATAGGAGTCAAAATAGAATGAACAATGACGTGTGATCCGGGAACTATAAATGTATTTATATACTAACTGCATGTTAACCTAATTCGACTCATCATGAAATTAGGAACATACCTGGTCTCTACGCATAAATGCCCACACTTTAATTAGATACTTTAAAACCCAAAATACCAAAACCTTATTAGATCACTATATATGGGCTCAACCAAATTTGATAGCCTTTAATTTAATACACAATAATTCACATATATGCCAACATGATCGATTAAAAAATCCATACAATCTTCCACTTGGGCTATATGTGTGACCTTATAATAGTGCATTAAACATAACCTTATGAGTACTCAGACTTTTGTTATCATTACCGAATGCATCCCCAAACAATCCAATCCATCAATTATATCAACATAGAATCAAAGTGGCTTTCACTACTTTTATCGTAACTAAACCCATCAATGGTCACGTATATCGACATAATTGAATGACATAGATCAAGCATGAATGTGTAGCGTGGAAATTACACGTGATATGATCTTAACATGCCTATTTTCAACTGGTCTACCTTAAACCTTAGTGAGATCATTTTCAAACAAGTTCAGAGATAATAAACTAAAAACTTTATAACCGAAAATAACTTTAACCATAAACCATAACCAAAATGATAGTACATGTTTCAAAACACAGAAATACAAATTCTTACTGAAACTAGACATTCTTAAGAGATATTACACCCTAATGAGTGCTCCACACTCATGATATTTATGCTACTTAATTTATTATTTTGTTACCATTGAGAAAGTTTTAGAGTGTTCTTATGTGTGTTTTGATGTTGTGATGTAGGTTGGTGAGATTGAAGAAAATAAGTAAAAGTTGACAAATTTGGAGAAATGTCTAAATTGTAAGAGATCCAAAGTTCAGGGACTAAAGTGCAAATACTTAAAAGTTGTGCCGATCCTCATGATAAAGATTTGAGAGTGTTAAGGGCCAATTGGATAAGAAAATATGTCAAAGGGATCAAATTTAGTCAAAATATGATCACACTTCAAATTCCAACCGAAAAAGTTTTGCTCCGGATTTTTAGTCTCATATTGAGACTCACTTTTGACACAGAAAATGATCAAATTGGAGAATGATGTCTAAATCAAAGTTGTATCCCTATGCGTTAGTTTTCCAAATCATCTTGAATTACCTCAATTGTACATCAGAGGAAAAAGTTATGATAAAAATACTAAAAGACGTGCAGAACAGAAAATGGGACAGAGGGCACCCAACATGGCAGAGAAGGTGGCGCTGCGGCACCGATTTTGGGCCCACCTCCAATCCGTGTTATTATTTTAAGAGAATATAAATACAAGTTTGTAGACCTAATTTTAAAAGAAGAAGGATAGCTTAGAAGACAATATAAAGGAGAATTGATCTAGAGCTAAAACAACAAGGAATTGGAGGAGGATTCAAGCGGCAAAAGAGTTTTTCTTATTCTTTTCTCCTCCATGTTCTCTAATTCAGATTTTATTATGTTGTCTTTAGGAGTTATGAACTAATTTTCACATCTAGGGTTTGATGTAGCCAAACTTGATATTATGATTTGATTTTGTCATAATTATTCTATTTGATTTTTCATATATGTTTGATTGTGTCATGAAATTAATGCTTTCAATTAATTGGACACTAATTGAATGAATAGATGCTAGTCAATTCCAGCACTCGAGAGAGGGGAATTTAGGCGCGATCATAAGATTGACACAACGTAGATTTTATGGGTTTCGAGAGAAAGTATAGGATCTATGAAGCTTACTCCATAAAAGAATCATGAACTTGATAAATCTTTGTTTTTAATTCGAAATAGAGATATTGGAATTGAATTCTAAGATTAATTTCTAGCCGACACTCGAGAGAGGGGAGAGAAATACATTAGGATTATTGCTTTCAAACATGGCAAAATTGATTAGAATAGCTAGGCATAATTGGGTCGTAATTGATAGTAAGGTGAAATCAATCCCTAAGCTTCCTCGCATTAACATTCTCCTATAAATTGTTTTCATTTTATTTGCATCATTACACATTCATATTAGTTTAGGATAAAAACCTTGAATTGATATTTTGTTCGTCTAGATAAAGTAAAAGTTGAAACAATTATAGTACTTGGTAGAAATTGGATTACAATCCCTGTGAGTTCGACACTCTTAACTAAATCATTATATTACAAAACTTGACATCGTACACTTGCGGCATAAATTCACGTTGAATGGAGTGGTTGGTTTTACATACATTATGTATATGTTTGAGTTTTAGTTTATTCATTTTCACTCTACTAGTTTCGATGGCTTTTTAGTCACATTCCCAAATATTTCCCACCTTGACCCTAAGCCCCATTACAGCCTTCAAAAAGTCCTTATAATTTGTGTTATGCATGTGGTCTAATTGGAGGAGAATGAGAAGATATGCAAGCGTATGTTACATCTTCTCCATTGGAATGAACTTGAGCGAAACACAGAACCTTCAAACATATGAGAGTCGAATGTTTATTTTCGTGAGGGTCTACGTGTTTGGTGTACTCAATCTTCATATGAAAATGCTCGCTAATTACTTATAAGTTGTGTGAGAATGTTTGTTTATTATATGTTATGTGTTTTAAAGAGTTCGGTTGTTCTATGTTTGTGGCGTTACAACTTTAGTGTTTTTTAGGAAAGTAAAAATTGAGTTTTGCCCGAGGACGAACAAAAGTTAAGTGTGGGGGAATTTGATGAGAATGTAAAATGCTATATTTTTCATCCATTTATCGTATGATTTTGTGATTAATTGATGCCTAAAAAGTACTCAGTATTCTTATATTTTGATTTAGGTTGCAATTGGATGAATATAGTGGAATTTAGAATAAACAAGCAAAAATGACTAAAATGGAAGAAATACAAAGTTCGGGGACTGCAATGCAAATACTCAAAAAGTATGTGGAACTTCACAATGAAGATTTGAGAGTGTTAGGCATCAATTGGATGACGAAAGAAGCCAAATGGATGAAATATAGTCAAAGTACTATCACATATTAACTCCCCGCCGAAAAAGTTATGCTTCCAATTTTCAAACTCAGTTTGAGACCTATTTTTGGCATAAGAAACTTTCAAATTGGAAAAATTGTATTTCTCTATAGTTTGTAGCCTTTTGAGTTAAATTTCCAATGTATCTTGAATCACCTCAATCAATATCGGCAGAGAAATATATGGCCAAAATACTGAAGGCTGTCCGGTGGAAATTATTTAAAGCTATTGTACGACGGATTTCGCGTATTAAATACAGAAAACGTCACAAATTGTATTTTAAGAAATACAAATAAATGAGAATCTTCTTGTAATTGCAAAATTGCAAAACCCTCTGATTAATGATCTGAATGTTTGAAGACGATGAGCCACGTGGCTTGAATCCGAGACTTCGAGAATTGTTGAGAATTTGATTTGCCGAGAACTTGACTTGTTGACACTTGAGTTTCAGAGCTTCGATTTGGACTTCGAAACTTGGGCTTGATCTTGATTTGATTCGAAGAAGATTTTGATCTTCTAGGATTTGTTTGATTTGAAGGAGATTTTGATCTTCTTCGTGTTTGCCGAACTTGGAGTTGAGATGATTTCTTCTCTTCCTTCGGCTTTGGAATTTCTTCAACACTTCGTGATTTTCTTCTTCACTTTTTCCTCCCCCTCTTCAATGAACCTTTGACCTTATTTATAGGAGAAATTCGTGGCCAATTTTGGTAATCACATAATTAATTCAACTAAATTGATTATAATTGAATAATTATGGATTTAGAAAAAAAAGTAGGGTGGGCCTTTAAAATTTTATGGGTTTATTAAATTTTAGTTTAATTGGGCCGATTATTTAAATTGACCCAACCCATTATTTTATTATTATTTTTTTAATGTCTACAAATGCCCCCTCAAGATTTGTTAATTTATTATAAAATAAATAAATTAGTAAATCTTGATTTTCGATTTTTTCTTTATTTTTTTATTATTTTTTTTTTTTGACGTAATTGTTGTTTGATTTATTTATTTTACGCAATTCTTGATTCACTTAATTTATTTATATATTTTAACAGCCCTTTTTATGTTTTATGGTAAGTTGGGCTCAAACAAAGCCCGATATTTAACTATTTATATGAATCAATTATTAGGTTTTTTGAAACAAAAGATCGAGTTTAAAACAGAGGTAAGAAAGATTAGGGTTTTCTCTGTCTCATCTCCTTCTTTTTTTTTTTTTCTCTTTCTTTTTAAACGACTGTTCACGTGAACAGTAAAAAAAAATTTTTTTTTTTTTTTTGGGAAACGTACTGTTCACGTGAACAGGAAAGAAAAAAAAAAAAAAAAAAAAAAATTTTTTAACGCGTGAACAGTGTACGACACTGTTCACGTGAATAGTGCCGTACACTGTTCACGTGAACAGTAATTTTTTTTTTTTTTTTTTTTTTTTTTTTGTTATTGTTGTTGTTGTTGTTATTGTTATTGTTGTTGTAAAATTGTAACTAACATTCTTCGTTTCTTTTTTTTTTTTATTTTTTTTTTTATTTTCAGGATTCAGATTCAACTTTTGGAACAAGTCAAAGATCTTGAGGTCTGAGATTTTTTTTTGGAGTAGAGTAAAATTTTGCGTTGAGATATTTTATGGATATAGAAAATATTTGTTCATGAACCAACTCAAGAACAAAGGCTGCCACGTTTCGCCATTCGAGTCACTTTGTGTTTGGGACCAAGGACCGACTCCTTCGACCGTCTTGGGCACTTCGTGTTTGGGACCAAGGACCGACTCCTTCGACCGTCCTGGGCACTTCGTGTTTGGGACCAAGGACCGACTCCTTCGACCGTCCTGGGCACTTCGTGTTTGGGACCAAGGACCGACTCCTTCGCCCGTCCGTGGCACTTCGTGTTTGGGACCAAGGACCGACTCCTTCGACCGTCCTGGGCACTTCGTGTTTGGGACCAAGGACCGACTCCTTCGACCGTCCTGGGCACTTCGTGTTTGGGACCAAGGACCGACTCCTTCGACCGTCTTGGGCACTTTGTGTTTGGGACCAAGGACCGACTCCTTCAACCGTCCTGGGCTCTTTGTGTTGGAGGCCATTTACATATCAGAGAAGCTCATGATTTAGACAATAAATGAACTTAAAAAATTTATTGCCCATTAATTTTTTTTATTTACCCTTTTTTTTTTTTTTTTTTTTTTTTTTTTTTAGGAATGGCCGGGACGAACTCTAATGGTAGAGTATATTCTGATATACACGAAATTGTCGAGCTTAAGAGTCAAGGCAAAAGTTATCTCCGTTTCAAAGATACTGATGTGAAGTACCACGCCCAGCCTGGAGTACGAGGTGAGCTTAAACTTAGCATCCATAAGCCGACTACATATCCTTCTCCTGAGCTCTTGGAACCTTTTTCGGAGTTGCACACACCCATTATTAGTGAATGTCACGAGAATTTAGAAGATGCCACGTCCAACCGATCTAGCAGTCTTCCCTTTTTGCGTCTTCCGCCTCATCATTCCCAAAGCATGGAGTGTGTCCCAAAGGCCGTAATTTGTGAGAGGATTGATAGCAAAGAAATACGATGGGGAAGCGCGCTTGTCGATCGTGGAGAAATTTCTTTTCTTCCAAAATTACGGGAATGGTCTTCATGGGTTCGAAACTTCGCTCAAGAGGAATCTCCGCCGCTAGCTTTCGCAATGGCTCCGCCACGAAGGATTATCATCGTCCAAATTCTATCTACAGAGCTCTTTGTGAGGTTTGGTGTCCAGAAACTAACACTTTTGTGACCTCCTGCGGTGAAGTTGGTATTTCTCTTTGGGATATCCGCGAGATAAGTGGACTTTCGATCGAGGGTCATTACTATGAAGAAGTTGTCCCAGCCCTTTCAGAGCTGTCAGATCAACACTCCAAGTCTTGCTTGTATCTCTTTAATGTTTTCGCACTGATCGCGAATGCGATTGAATCTGATTGCGTCAGTCATGAGGAATGGATCAATTTCTGGTTTCGCGAGAATGGTTGTGCCCAGCATCCTCGACAACACAAAAATTATAAGACCGCTATGAGTCTTAATCCATTTAAAAGGCGTCATCAAAGAGCTTCAAAGGAAGTTTTTGTCATCAAAGAGCGATTTGTCGATATCTTTGTCTATAGAAGAGGAAGAGGAATTAGAAATAGCAGCTTATCTCTCCCTATGGCTTTGTCGCTTCGTTCTTCCATCCGGGGACGAATGTATAAGAGTTGGGACTTTTAAAGCGTCTTCTAAAATGGCAGGCGGGTACACTTATAGCCTGGTTCCTCCCATATTAGCGAGCATTTATAGAGGACTTACACGGACATCGAATCATCAATCAAACCCGGACCTTGGCTCGATTTCACATTCATTTCCTGGACATTTTCTTTATGCTTGGGCTGCTACTTATTTTGTCCGAGGTGTTTATGTTCATGTGGACAGGAGTTATACTCGTCCTATAATTCGGAGATATGCTGGCACACTAAATGCTTTCCAGTCTTGGGAGAAAAATGTTGTTGATTGTCGTGACCTTATCCGTGGAAGGATGGATGCGAACGACTTTTGCTGGAATCCATTCCCCTCATCGTCCCGTCCTCACGTACGAGTGGACGATCAACAAAGGTCTATAGATACTTCAGAATTCATGATGAGTATTCGGTCTGGATTCGTCTCTTACCGTCGAGGGAACTCTCCTTTCATTCTCGAAGCATATAATCCTCATAGGTTTGCGAGACAATTTGGCTTTAGACAAAAACTTCCCGGTTCACCAAGAAAGTTGGATATTGCTCTCAATGCAGGCGATATGTATCGCGTTTGGTTGTCTCTGACTCAAACAATGAGTGGATCTATATTTCACATTCCAGAGTGTATGAAGGATACTCATCAAAATGTCGATGCGGAGTATCAAATTTGGTGGAATAATCAAGTATTACCGATCTTGACCAAGGTTCAAGTGCAGGTTTTATTTTCTAGTGAGAGCCGCGACTTTGTTCTTAATCCAGTTCCGAATAGGGTTATGGCCAAAGGGCTAAGTTCTCCACACATCGTCCCCGAAGAGATTTCTCGAAAGAGGGAATTGGACTTTCGAAACGAAAGAGTCATTAAGAAGATTAAAATTAAAGTTCCCTCAACAAAGTTTGCTCCCGCCTCTGAGCCTGCTGATAAGATGCCCGAGGTAGTTTTGATTCCAGACCACAGTAGTCCTGAAGATCGAGCGTCCTACGCACCTGAAAAGACTCTAGCTCTGGGAGTTGAAAGCTCCGGAGATCGGTATTTTTTTTTTTTTTTTTTAATGCTTCCCGTATTTGGTCTTATGCAGCAAACTTTGATTTCGCACTCCTCTTTCTCGAATATATAATGTTAAACGACCGATAAAATCGATGCCGCTTCAAGCCGTCCCGAATCTTTCAAAAGGTGACATTGGGGTTTCTCATATTAACATCAGTCTTCCGAATACACCATCAGATGGTGAATTTTTAGCTATGTCGCCTAGAACGCGGAACGCGGGTAGGCTTTTCTTCTTTTTTTTTTTTTTTTTTTTTTTTATTATATATTTCTATCATTTTGTAGGTTTTCCAAGCATTCCTGAAGGATTGGATTTTTATGTGAATCCGAACTCTTTGCAAGATCAGACTGGCGAGAATGATGGTAGGATCGGTGCACTTCAAGGAATAGATGGTACTCATGATTTTCGCGACCCACCTTGCAAATACCCGAGTATGATTAACGAAGGCATTTCGGCACTCAACATTGATGGTTTCCATGATGAAGATGAGGTGAATTCGAGACTCGTGAGAGCTAACATTTCGGAGATTGATCAAGAAATTCCATTGCTCCACCTTCATCGGCTTTAATTATCATTTCGCCTTTAGAAACAAATACTCGTCGGGTAACTCCAATTTGCTCTTCTCGTGGCTGGTCCCCCGCCCGGGATAACTCAAGAGTCCCCTTATTTGAAGGCCGCTTTGCAAGATGCCATGACTAATTATCTTCGAAGTGTTTTAGAGACGTCTTGAAACATGGATTTTCTAACATCCGATCTTGGTGGGACGAAAATAATGTAATTCTTCAAAATGTGATTACCAAATTTCATTCCGCGCAGATCCATCACCTTTGGTGAAACGTATGGACGTATTTCTTAAAGAAATTGACATTTATTTATCCGAAAGAACGCAACACTTGGAGTGTCCAACCTGCGAAGAAAAGGCCGAGCGGTTGAAGTTTTTGAATATTCACTCGAAGTGAAAGATTCTACACGTTCTTCACTGGAAGATAAAATTAGTCACCGGCTTCGAGTTAGACAGACTCCGTGATGAACTTCAAACCCGTCGGGAACAGAGAGCATTCTTGGAACCGAAAAGGCCGCGTTGGAAGAATTACAGACTAGAGATGTTTCTAGCGCAAAGCATCCATTGACTGCAGAAGGAAGACCCTTGAAGATAGTTTCTGCAAGTGATCAATGGCGAGTGATAAAATCGAGCCTTTATGATTTTCTTTAAAAAAAAACATTGTATGGATTTTGATTTTCCATCGTTCTTTTTCTTCTCACGATGAACTTTTCTTTTTCTTGTTTCTTGGATATTTTTCTTTTGTTACTGTGAAAAATGGTAAACAAATTGAATGAATTTATTAGTTGTGACTTAAATTTAATTTATAATTTATCCAAGCTGCCTACGTACCCAAACGGGATCAAGTCGAACGTAGTTCGTTACAAGAACGAAAAATTCATTTTTTTTTTGAAGGGCCGTTCACAGTTTATCCTCTTGCGGGCCAGGAGTATCACAATGAAAATAAACGTTTCAAGCGTAAAAACGCTTTAGAAATTTCCCATTGATAGACCCGATTTGTAATCCATCTTTGTCGACGATCTTGTATGCTCCGTTTGTGAATGCATGGGTTACGACAAATGGACCATCCCATTTAGGTTGGAACTTGCCCCTGTTTTTCTTGTGATTATGATTGGTCCGCGTACGCAAAGTACCAAGTCCCCGACTTGAAACGATCTTGGTCTCACCTTCTTGTTGAAAGACTTTGCCATCCGAGCTTGATAACATTCCTGATGCATTTGTGCTTCCAATCTCTTCTCGTCCAAAGCTTCTAATTCCTCCAATCGAAGACGGGCATTTTCCTCTCGTCGTCAAACCTTCTTGGATGGCAATCCGAAGTGACGGGATCTCGACACTCTAGTGGAAGTACAGCCTTCCACTCCAGACACTAAGGCAAAAGGAGTGGCTTGTGTTGGAGTCCGATACGTAGTTCGATAAGCCCATAAGACTTCACCAATTCTTTCATGCCAATCTCTTTTTGATTTGGAGACAACTTTTTTCAATAGGCTGCATAAAGTTTTGTTGAATGCCTCCGCTAGACCATTAGCTGCTGCATTATACATGGACGAGTTGTATTGTTTAAATTCAAATTTTGCGCATAAGTTGTTTATGTATTTGTTGCGGAAGGGCTTTCCATTATCAGTGATGATGTATCGTGGGACCCCATATTGATAAATGATCTAGATATGGATGAAATCTGCAACATTTTCTTTCTTTACTTTTTTCAATGGTATGGCTTCTGCCCATTTAGAGAAGTAGCCGGTCCCGACGAGGATATATGAATGTCCAGCTGAAGACTTTGGAGTTATGGGTTCAATTACATTAAGACCCCATGCATCGAATGACCATGAAGTTACTGTCAAATATAATGGTTCCGGAGGTTGATGGATGAAATTTGCATCAACTTGGCAAGCTTCACATTTCTTTGCATAATCCATGAAGTCTTGTACCATAGTCAGCCAGTAGTATCCCATCATTTGTATTCGAAAATGGAGCTTGGGTCTGGATTGATGAGCACCATGCATTCCAGAGTGGGCTTCTTCCACGACACATGTTGCTTCATCATTACTTAAACATCGAAGGAAGACTCCATCAAATGATCGTCGATAAAGCGTTCCTTTATAAAAGACAAGCGGGATGCACGTCTCTTAATTTCGGTTTTTCGCCGTGGATTGTCTGGTAGCTTTTGATGTTGAAGGAAATTGATTATCGGTTGTCTCCAATCTTCTTTTTCCTCATCTTTGATTACTTCAACGCTATTATTTTCTTCCATATCACTGGGTAGTAATGACGGAAGCACCCATCTTTGAGCAATTGAAATGGAGTGAGAGAAATCTTCATCCGTCCTGGCTAGAACAAATGGCCAAATTAGCTAAGGCATCGGCTTCCCTGTTTTCATTCCTAGGTATGAATTTGAGTTTCAACGAATCAAATCTTTTCATAAGAGTCGATGCATATTGATGATATGGCTTCAAGTCTGAATTACGGACTTCGTACTCGGCTAGAAGTTGGTTGACTATTAATTTAGAATCCCCAAAGACTTCCAGCTGACGGACGTCCATATCTAACGCTGTTTCCAAGCCAATGATAAGGGCTTGATATTCTGCCACGTTGTTTGAACATTTCTCCGTTAAGGCAAAAGAGTACGGCATAACAAGATCATGAGGAGTAACAAAGATGACTCCCGCTCCAGCACCATAACTTCGGGCTGCCCCATCGAAGTACAGCCTCCATGATGGTATGATTTCAGTAAATAGAACTTCCTCATCCGGAAGGTCTTCCTGTAGTTCCCATTCCGCTGGGACTGGATGGTCAGCAAGAAAATCTGCCAAGGCTTGTCCTTTGATGGCTTTTTGTGGAATAAACTTGATGTCGAATTCGGACAATAACAGCGCCCATTTGCCAATCCTTCCAGAAAGAATCGGTCTAGACATTATGTACTTCAAGGGATCAATCTTTGAAATAAAATTGATCGTGTTTGATAGCATGTAATGTCTTAACTTTTTAGACACCAAGATCAACAAAAGACATATTTTTTCAATAGGTGAATGTTTCATTTTAGCACATACCAATGTCCAGCTCAACTAATAGAGCTCATTCTCTTTTCCCTCGTCGTTAACTTGGACAAGAAGTGCTCCTAGAGAATATTCTTGTCTTTGCAACATAAAGAATTAGTGGCTTCCCCGGACTTGGAGCTATAAGTCTTTGGTGGATGAGATAAATATTGTTTGATGCTTTGAAAAGCATTTTGACATGTATCATCCCATTCGAACGGTACATCTTTCTTTACCAATTTGTTGAATGGATGGCAACGTCCAGCAAGGTTAGAGATAAATCTCCGAATGTATGCGAGTTTTCCTTGAAGACTCTTCAACTCATGCACATTTCTTGGTTCTGGCATGCTGATTATGGCGTCAATCTTTGATTGATCTATTTCAATGCCTCTATGTCGAACAATGAAACCAAGAAATTTTCCAGATGTGACACCAAATGCGCACTTCATGGATTCATCTTTAATTGATGACGTCGAAGTCTTTCGAAAACATCTCGTAAGTCTTGTAAGTGATTGTCACGTTCCTTTGTTTTTACGACAAGATCATCTACATAGCATTCTACATTCTTATGCAACACGTCATCGAAGATTTTCTGCATTGCCCGTTGGTAGGTTGCCCCCGCATTTTTTAATCCAAACGGCATAACTTTATAACAAAATATGCCTTTAGGGGTACGAAATGCTGTAAGTTCCTCGTCTTTCGGATTCATGCGTATTTGGTTGTATCCGGAAAATCCGTCCATGAAAGATAAGACTTCATACCCAGTGGTTGCATCCACCATCAACTCTATTATTGGAAGTGGAAAGTCATCCTTTGGACATGCTTGATTTAAGTCACGAAAGTCAACACATATTCGTAACTGTCCATTTTTCTTCTTGACAGAACAATATTCGCGATCCAAGTTGGGTACTTGACTTCACGTATGAATCCAGCCTCGATAAGTTTGTTAACTTCCGCTTCGATTTGAGGAACGAGTTCTGGTCGAAATCTTCTTTGAAGTTGTTTGATCGGCCGAACTCCATGTCTAATCGCAAGGTGATGTACTGCAACCCTCGGATCTAACCCTGGCATTTCTTTGTAAGACCAAGCAAATACGTCTTTGTATTCTTGAAGCAAATGGGTGTACTCCGATTCTTCCTTTTGACTGAGGAGAGCACTTACAAACACTGGTCTTGGGTCTTCTTCAGTCCCTGTGTTTATTTGTTTCAAGTCATCCACGTAGCTTGTCCCCCTTCTTCAAACGTAAGTGGGGCCGATTCGGATTCATCTGTTGTGGTAGAGTTTTCAGGCTCAGGTTTTGAGTTGGGAGCTTCTTTAAAAGCTATATGATTAACGGAGACCTCTTCTTCGTCCTCATCATTATTTAGAGAAGGGTAAACCTTTTGACGTTGTAGTCTTCTCTTTGATGGTTGAGGCCTTGGACTTGGATCAGAAATCTTAGTTCCAAGTCGAGAAAATGCAGATTGTCTTCGAGATGACTTTTGGGGAGCTTGTGCGTTAGTATCAATTTGAGTAGAAGAAGAAGGATCCTTACTTAACCTTTGGAAGACAGAAACTTTGCCTTGTATGTCAACCATTTGGGAGGGTTCCCTTCTTAACCTTTTAAACACCGAAACTCTGACATTCTCACTTTCAATTCGATTGAACACTGAAGGTTTCATGCTCGTGTTTCTCTCCTGCGACCTCGTAGATTTGAATCATGATTGGGTTCGAAGAAACCTTCTTGACCTTAATCTTTCTTGGTGGATTTGGATCATACCCCAAACCATACCTAGGTTGCGCCATGAGGGTTCCGTCAGAATGAGAAGGGACACGCCCACCCGAAAGGATAGCATCGAGATCACCCAATATGCGAGGCTCCCCTTTTCCAAATCCGGCATTCTCAAACAGCTTTTTGACTTGGGGATTATAATACCCTTTGAAGGTCTGTTTTGGCGCATCGGCTCCAAGCTTATTTTGTTTGGATGAGCTAGAAATACTGAGTTTTGATATGTCCGAATAGACGTTGAAGCTCCCACTGTTGATTCGTGGTCTCCGGGATTGCCATGAGTTGATGGGGCGAAACAATTTTGGAATGCTAGGTATTGGAAGAGTTAACTCTTTCCTCAATACTTCAACATCGGTCGATTCTATTTGAGGTTTTTTACATTTAGATAACCCTTCAGATGTAAGTCTCGATTTACATTTGATAATTTGATAAGGTTGAACAACACCAGATGTATTATCATCGTTTCCATCTCATTTAATTTTGAATTCGGCCATGGTCAACCCTACAGAATTACACTCTTCATCTTCCACGTAAAATTTGGCGTCAACAAAATGAGATTCTTCTTCGACGAATGGTTTAGACTCAGCTACCACACATTTGACTTCTCCATCTCGACTGTATTTGAAGCATTGGTGCTAAGTCGAAGGTACAACTTCAGTTTCATGTAGCCAAACACGTCTGATGAGTAATTCATATGATGTTTTAGCATCAATGACATGGAAGAGAGATGAGGAAATTAACTCCTCTATTTGTAACTTCAAACAAATCATACCAATAGCTCGTTGAACTTTCTGGTTGAATCATTGAATCATGATCTTGCTTCTGGATAGATCACCAACATTAATTCCAATCTTCTTTATTGTCTTGACTTGCATGATGTTCACAGCAGACCCACAATCGATCATTATGCGATTTATCTTGCATACTCGAAAAACACCACTAACAAAGAGTTGTCTATAATGCAAACCAGACCAACGTTGCAAATCTTCGTCGTCAAATGTGATAGTGGCCATACAGTCTTGTCGGGTTGTGGATCCAATATGTTCTAGGACTTTGCCTTCGTATTCTTCTGGATCTATCAACGCTGCGATTAGAGCTATTCGATCATCAAAAGGAAGTTTAAGAGACTCTGCTAAGCTTGTATTGGAAGGAATATTATTGAGTCGCGAGATAGTTTTCTTCTCGTTTTTTGAACTCTTTCTCAATTCCTTTCTTGCTTCGTCTTTCTCCTCTACATTGACAACATTGGAGGTAAAACATTCGTTGTCGAGGAAACCTTTAGGAAGGTAATCACCCAGGGTTAGCAGTCTAGGAAGAATGCGTGAAGCAGCTTCTACTCCTGTTGATTTAGTTGGCACTTTTGACTTGGTTTTAGACCTCCTCCTTTGGTTGTTTGTCGTTCTCAGTTTCTCGTCACAAACACTAGAACAGGAAAAATGTGGCGCCTTTCGATGACGTCCTTTTACAAGGGTCCATCCTTCCTGGCCTTCTTCTAGTGTTACCTTTTCATTAGGTTGAGCTTCCATACCTGATGCCCCCAACTTTGGTCCTACAAGAGGCGTAGAAGGTGGTATCTTACTTGTTTCGTCTAATATTTGGTATTTCTCCTTCTTACTTACGAAGGTAGACCAGCCATCACCAACCTCGTCTTCGGACTCTGAATCAGAATCCCAGACATCCAAATCGTCTGTCATAATTTCGTAAAAGGTTGGACGATTGGGTGCACTTGGTCCCTCCATTCCCGGGTAGACGTAACTGATAGTGATTTCCCCGTCTACTTCAAACTTCACTGGGATGGCTTCTTCTGGAAGTTGTGGTCCAAACTCCTCAGCCGGAGATTTATTGGCATCGCATATATGAGAAAATGTATGTTCCCATTTTGCAATGGGGGTTGGATCAAACGACCCAAACGAAACCATCGAGCAGTCAGCAGTTAGGCTTTCTCCCGTTTCAAGTTTGATCTTATTTTCTTTGTCCAAGCGAACAATAAGATCTTTCAGCACAAAACATTTTTCCACCAGGTGACTAATGATCCTGTAAAATCTACAATATTTAGGATGATCGACCTTACCTACTTCCTCTGGTCTCTTTGGGGCTGGTAGTTCGATAATCTTCTGTTCAAGAAGTTGATCCAAGATTCCAGGAACTTCAGAATCTGAAAATGGGTACTCCTTCTCTTCGAGTTTTTTCAAAGTCACTTGGCCTCTGCCTTGGACTAAACCTTTGGTAGGTCTGAACTCTGGTTTTGGTTTTGGGTTTGGGTTTGATCTCGTCCCTTGGAAGGCTACATTTGCAGGGATAGTGGAAATTGTCATTACCTCTTTGGGCTTACCTATCTTGAAGTCCTTCTTTATTTCTTTCTTGGGATCTTTCTTGTCACGTAGATCACTTGGCAAGTAACTTCCATGCCTTGCAATTTGGAGCTCCAGGTCATGAGCACGTGTCGCCAACTCTTCAAAGGAGTGAGGCATATTTGCTTGAAGATTGTAGAGTAATCCCCAATACATGCCTTGGACGCATATGTCAATGGAAGAGGCTTCGCTTATTCGTTCTTTGCAATTGAGCACGAGGTTTCTCCAGCGTTCGATGTACTCTACAACTGGCTCTTCCTTGCTCTGCTTTGTTCGAGCAAGTTCGGGAAGAGGCCGACAAATCTCACAGGTGCTGTAGAAACGTGTTAGGAATTCCCTTTCAAGTTGATCCCAACTATCAATTGACCCAGCCTGTAAGTCGGTGTACCATTCGAACGCAGCACCTTTGAGGGAGCGTACAAACTGTTTCACCATGGTGTCATTGTAAGTGCCTGCATTGTTACATGTCTCAATAAAATGAGCAACATGTTGCTTTGGGTTGCCCTTCCCATCAAAACATTGGAATTTTGGAGGTTGGTAACCGAGTGGCATCTTTATCTCGTCGATTCGACGACTATATGGCTTGGCATACACCAACGAAGATTGCATTGAACCACCATACTGGGCACGAATGGTGTCCGCAATCATATGTTGAAGTTGGTGGACTGATAGAGAGCCAACAGAAAGTTGAGTAGTATCACGCAAAACGTTTTGCACAACTGTTCGATCATGTATATCTTGTTTCTGTTGGCGTTCTTGGACTTCCGGATCCTTACTTTTGGAAGATTCTGGATTTTCTTGATCTTCTTTCGCTAGATTTTGCAGTTCTAGCTTGTGCATGAGTGCAGCAACCTGTGCGTCTTTCTCTTCTAGTGACTTCGTTAGTTTTTCAATGGCTAAAGCCATTTGTTGGATTCGGTCATCCGAGCCTGAAGTCGCCTCCGTGACCATCACTGGCTCAAGTGATTCTTCAGACGAACTATAGTCTCCCCACCTTTGTAGAGAAGTGGTATGAGGGGATCCGGACAAGGATCTGCCACTGGAGATGGAGCCCGAACGAGAATTTTTCGCCGAACTCTTGGTCTTTTCTGTTGAGCGAGAACTTGGCTTTGTGAAAGCAATTTTCATTCTGCCTTTGTTGGAGAACTTCTTTAGTGGTGGAACCAGTTGAGTTTTCCCACTTTTTGTTTGGGCTCTGGTCGTCGTACGAACAGCTTCGGCAAGTGTCTCTTCGAGATGAGTCATGGTTTGCTTCGCTTGTCCGTTTGCCATTGTTGATGTAGTGGTTGAAAGTTGAAAATTTCGGGATCAAAAGATGAGAGGACAAGAAGGTCCCATTTGGGCGTGCCAAGAAATTTGTACGACGGATTTCGCGTATTAAATACGAAACGTCACAAATTGTATTTTAACAAATACAAATAAATGAGAATCTTCTTGTAATTGCAAAATTGCAAAACCCTCTGATTAATGATCTGAATGTTTGAAGACGATGAGCCACGTGGCTTGAATCCGAGACTTCGAGAATTGTTGAGAATTTGATTTGCCGAGAACTTGACTTGTTGACACTTGAGTTTCAGAGCTTCGATTTGGACTTCGAAACTTGGGCTTGATCTTGATTTGATTCGAAGAAGATTTTGATCTTCTAGGATTTGTTTGATTTGAAGGAGATTTTGATCTTCTTCGTGTTTGCCGAACTTGGAGTTGAGATGATTTCTTCTCTTCCTTCGGCTTTGGAATTTCTTCAACACTTCGTGATTTTCTTCTTCACTTTTTCCCCCCTCTTCAATGAACCTTTGACCTTATTTATAGGAGAAATTCGTGGCCAATTTTGGTAATCACATAATTAATTCAACTAAATTGATTATAATTGAATAATTATGGATTTAGAAAAAAAAGTAGGGTGGGCCTTTAAAATTTTATGGGTTTATTAAATTTTAGTTTAATTGGGCCGATTATTTAAATTGACCCAACCCATTATTTTATTATTATTTTTTTTTTAATGTCTACAGCTATGCGGTCGCATAGATTAAATTCCATGAAGTCGCGAGAGGCATTTCAGCGAATTTCAGAGTCTAGTTTCAATCTTCTATGTGACCTCATGACTTACTACTATGCAGTCGCATAGTTCATTCCTGACACGAAAATTTTGATTTCCGAATTTAAGTCAACTACCTATGGAAATAACAATAAATACATATTTTAAAACCCTAGAATGGGAGAAGAACGTACAAAACGCCTCCCATCTTCATTCTTCATTATTTTGCTCTTAGAATCATGAATTGTAACAAAACTTTTATACTTGGTCGAAGGAAATTGAAGCCTTAGAACCACGTATTGAATGCCCTTCTGCATTTATTTCATGAATTGTTACGTTTAATTGCTAGGAGACCTACTAGTTTGTTATTTGTTACAATCTACTGCTAAGTTGAATATCAAGTTCGTAATTGTTTGATCCCTTTAACTTGTGAGACAACTAGGATTTAATTATTTGTTGCGTCAAAAATTGTTAAATCCTAGGAAGAACATTTCAATAATTAAATACAACCGGTTGTGGTTATGTTATTTAGTTTCACCGATTTCTCTAATTATTAAGGTGGTTACTAGGTTAAATCCATAGCTCTTGTCTTGGGTTGTTTAGTAATTAAGGTTAATTGGATCGCTTCTTTTCTAATTAACTACAATTAAGGAGGAATATAAAAATAATTCCAATGGTAAATATTCAAAATATGAATTGAATTATCCTTGTATCTGTGATCAATTGTGGATTTTCGACGGTGGATGTGGATTTAGACCAATGTTTATTTTTTGATTGTTTTCGTTTATTTAATATGTATTGTTATTTATTGCAATTGTTTGCATACAAAAACTCCCTAATCGTTGTACGAAGTATAAACTATTGAATTACACACTCTTTGTGAGATCAATCCTTGCTTCCACTACTACATTAGTTTTAGAGTTTTAGATCAATAAATAGAACTTTGCTCAGGTTAAGGATGGCACTCGATGGAATTTCGAAGAGATTGATCTAGCTCGTGATTACCTATTTGCTAGCTATTTTGATTTGGAGGAGAAGGAAGTCACGGCTTGAAATCGAACTTTGAAAGAGCTTGCAACCCCCGATTTAAATCAACAACCATTATCCATAATGTTCCCTACATTAGATGCTATTACTACCTTTGAGTTAAAATCTGGACTAATACATCTCTTGCCCACTTTTCATGGTCTTGCAGGTGAAGATTCTCATAAGAATCTAAAGGATTTTTATGTGGTTTGCACGAGCATGAAACCCACAGGAGTGACTGAAGAACAAATTAAATTAAGAGCTTTTCTATTTCTTTGAAGGATTCGGCTAAGGATTGACTCTATTATCTACCCTCTGGAAGTATTACCATAGGGGACAAGATGAAGAGATTGTTTTTGGAGAAATATTTTCCAACTTCAAGAGCAGCCAACATTCGAAAAGAAATCTATAGTGTAAGACAAGAGAGCAGAGAATACCTATATGCATATTAAGAGCGTTTCAAGACGTTATGTGCAAGTTGTCCCCATCATCAAATTAGTGAATAACTTCTCATCCAATATTTTTATGAAGGCCTTCTACCTACTGATAGAAGTATGATTGAAGCTACTAGTGGAAGAGCTTTGGTAGATAAAACTCCCGAGGGCTCAACGAACTTAATTGCAAACATGGCAGCCAACTCTCAACAATTTGACACTAGACTCGACCTTCCTTCTAAACATGTTAATGAGGTAAAAATTTCATCCATTGAACAAAAAATTGCAAGTCTAACTTCTCTCATTAGTCAAATAGTTGTAGGTAATATGCAAACAGCAAAGGCTTATGGGATTTGTTCAGTAGTGTGACATCCAACCGATATGTGCCAAACACTTCATGGACTTTATCTCTTCATTCATGGCATCGAACAACTTTTGAGAGTTAGAACTTTCCATAGCTCGACGGAAGTTAATCGGATCATCTTCCACCACTCCAATGTTAACTTCAGGTTCTTGGAGAAATATAATGTAATCATCTGAAACCGCGTTTCTCCTCTCTGGTGGATCTTCTTAATGGCATTGGTTCTTGAGACTAGAGTTTGTTCTTCTGGAACTAGTTGTTGACCTTCAAAGGGAGATATACAATAGCATTATCTTGATTCGAAGTTGGTTATTGAGTAATGTTAGGGATAGAAACCTGATCATTGTCAATGGCAATTGGAGGAATTTCAACATATTCTTCCTAAAATACAAAGTCTGTAGCCCTTTCTTTCCCCACAAACTCAACATCCTCAAAGAACCGGACATTTCCTGTCTCAAAAATTGCCTTAGTTATGGAATCATAAAACTTGTAAGCCCTGGACCTTTCAGAATATCCAATAAAATAGCAACTGATGGTCCTTGCGTCTAACTTCCTTTCATTTGGCCTATAAGGCCTACTTTAGCTGAATATTCCCAAATGTGTACATGCTTCAAACTAGGCATCTTGCCCATCCAAAGCTCTTTAATACTCTACCCCAGGCGATTATGGTAAGGTAGAATGAGTAATCATATTCATCACCATGTTTTTAAGCATTCTATTTCGTCTTTCAGCAACACCATTCATAGTGGATGAACCCGACATAGTGTACTGTGGGATGATACAGTATTCCTCTAAGAATTTAGCAAATGGCCCTGAAAGTTGTTCACGTGAACCATCATCTCTGCCATAATATTCACCATCACGGTCAGATTGGCGCTTTTAATCCTCTTGCTGAGTTGGTTCTCAACTTGAGATTTATAGTTTTTGAACACATTCAACGACTGTGATTTTTCATGAATGAGATATATATAGATATCTCTTGAAAAGTCATTTATGAACGTTATAAAATATTGTTGACCATTCTAAGAAGCCGCAGGGAATGGTCTACAAATGTCTGTATGTATTAGTTCTTAGATGTCCAAAGTCCCGTTGGCTTGAAATATCCTTTTACTGGTTTGTTTTCCCTTTATATAGCTAACATACATCTCCTTTTACTGGTTTGTTTTCCCTTTATATAGCTAACAGACATCTCCTTTTACTGGTTTGTTTTCCCTTTATACAGTTAACACACAATCTCCTTTTACTGGATCGAGAATCCTATTAGACATAAGTCTCTCAATTATCCTCTTAGAGATGTGACCTAATCTCTTGTGCCACAACGAGGCAGAATTCTCGCAGATTAATTTTTACTTTACACCTTGAGCACTTACATGCAATGATTCATTAAAAGAAGCAATTGTATCAATTAAATAAAGATTATCGTAACCTGATAAAGGCCGAGAACCAACCAATTTTGAATCATGAAACAAACTAAAATGTCCATTCCCAAATGAACAAGAATAACTTGATTTGTCCAAAGTAGAAATAGAAATCAAATTCCATTCCATTTAAAAGACGGTACAATAAATGTTTCATTCAGATCCAAATAAAATTCAGTATTTAACAATAATCTAAATTTTCCTATTGCCCCTACTTCCACCGTCTTGCCGTCGCCAACATAGATGTATCTTTCACCATCACTTGATTTTTGACAACTCAGGCAACCCTGCATAGACACACTGATGTGAGTTGTTGCTCCAGAATCTATCCACCATGTGTGTCTAGGTACCAAAGTTAAATTAACCTCTAAACAAATCAAATGAAGAAGAATACCTTTCTTAGCACGCCATGCGTTATAGTTGGTACAATTTTTCTTCTTATGACATGAGTTCCACAGAAGAAATAACCACCCTCAATTTTTTCCTTATGTTGTTTCTTTGGTGATGCTGTACCCACAGCTTCCTTATCATTTTTCCTTTTTTTGTTCCTTTTATCCTTGGAGGTGGTGGCTAAATGAGCACTTCCTATCTTGTCATGCTTCAATCTTTCCTCTTCTTGGACACAGTGTGAGATGAACTCATTAAGGGACCATGACTCCTTTTGACAGTTATAGCTCACGTTGAATTGACTGAATTGTGACGGAAGGGATATCAGAACCTAGTGCACTAACAAGTCTTCAGATAAATCCAACTTGAGTGCTTTTAATTTTGAAACAATCTGAGACATTTTCATAATGTACTCCTGTATATTTCCTTTTCCTTTGTACCTCATTAAGATAAGGTTTACTAAAAGTGTACTAGTTTTAGCCTTTTCATTCTTAGCAAACCTCTTCTTAAGTTCTTCAAGGAAAGCCTTAGCTGTAGTCATCTTATCGGACATAGTGCCTCGAAACGCTTTTGGAATATCATGCTTCATGACCATCAAACTTATGCGGTTCGATCGCTCCCACTTTTCCATGTCCTTCTTGTCATCAGAGGTACTCTTATCAGTAAGTGCAGTAGGTTGATCGACCCGTAAAGCAAGATCCATGTCCATGACTCCGAGAACAATCATCATGTTCTATTGTCATGCCTTGAAGTTGGTGCCATTAAGTGTTGTAATTGAATTGATGCTAACAGAGATATTAGCAACAGACCCTAAAACTAAATTAGAGAACAATTAATTGGAACAACTCACATAAATACCCTTAATATGCAAATAATAATTTCAAATAATGGTAAAGCCCATCACAAAATACCTAGCACAACATCAATATTTAGTCTTTGGACAGAAATATTGACTTGTAAATGGTACTCTTGGTGTAGTGATCAAACACTGACAATAAAAAAATATCTCAACCAATAAACATTTCTTTGGACCGATTTATTGATCACACGTCAAACCAAATAATTGCTATATGTTTGTCACCACATGTGCATGTGCAATTAGGCCAAATATTGACCTTCCTTTGGGCCGCCTAAGGGTTAATAATCCAAAACTTTAGGGGTCAAAAATTAATTACTCAAAACTTTAGGGGCCAATTTGAACAAATTAGAAACTATGAGGGTTTTAATTACAAAATTCAAAATTTTAATGGCCCAATTAATTAATTTTCAAAATTCAGGGATTGAATTATTGAACTTAGAACTTCAAAGGCTCAAGTTGGATGAAGTTTAAACTTTAGGGGCTGAAACTTAAAAATACATTTCAAAATTGCAACCATAACCCTAATATGAAATTAAAAGCAAGGGCCTGAAATTACGAAAATTACACCTCGGCCCCCATCCCCAAAATTCATTCGAATTGAAAAGGAACCCTAGCGGTGACAACCCCTATTGTCACCGCTTGCAATCACAAGTAACGTTGCAATGTTGTCACCCAAAGACCGCGGTGTTGGTGTACCCACGCGGTCGAATTCTATTTTTTTTTTTTTTTTTGAAATCTGAATCCAAATCATGGAAGACATGCGAAAAGTTCTAAAATTCAACAAAACTAAATCCGAAATTTTTAAATTTGAAAATATTGAAATTCTCACAAGAATCAATTAAAACTTCGATTCTCAATTATTCAACATGAATTGACTCTGATACCACTTGTAGGAAATTGCTACGATCATAATAATCTTTCATGTTGGATCATCAAGAACTTATGAACCAAGGTGAAAGTATACCTGAATCAGAGATGATCAATGCAACAATTGAGTCCTGCAGTTTGGTCTTCTAGATCAACACGTAGTCCTTTTTTCTCTCTGATGATGTGAGTCAGACCAGAATAAACAATCACTTGTGATCCGGGGACCATAACCATATTTATATACTAACGACCCGTTAACCTAATTCGGCCAATCATGAAATTAAGAACATGCTTGGTCTCTACACATACATAGAGGTGTCAAGACGGACGGGCCGGCCATGACCCGTAAAAACCGGCCCGTGAAAACCGGGACGCGGGCCGACCCGTGCGGGCGGTTCACGGGCCAAGGAGGTGTAACCCGCGGGCTTCGCGGGTTGCACCCGGCACGGGATTAACCAGCCGACCGTAAAAAAAAAAAATTAAAAAAAAATAAAATAAAAATTAAAAAAAAAGGGGAGAGATTATTTTTATAATACCCTCTCATTAGTTATTATACATTTATACTTTATAGTTCATACTTGTTACTACCTTACTACAATTACAATTATTCAATTGCAAATATCATCATCATCTTGATTATATTTCTTTCTTCTCGATTCTCACTAGTCACTACTAAATTTTTTAATCCTACTATATTATAGATTCTCACGATTCTTTTTCTCAAAATCCTATTTTCAATAATAGTTGCTCTCCAATAAATTTAGAAGATGATAATGTTGTAGAAGTTTGCAAAGTTATAAATAATTCATGTAACATTAAATTTGAATTCTATGTAAAAATTTTTTGATATAATTATGAATTTATCATTTTGTTCAATTCTTAGTTTACATTTAATAACAAAATATATTTTTTGCTATAAATATGAAAAATTTTATATTTTTATAATTTTATTTATACAATCATACGGGCCAAAATCGGAACGAACCGCGACCCGCGCGACCCGTGACCCGCATGGGCTCGACCCGGATGGGTCAGCGGGCGGGCCTGGGTTGTAGTCCAAAATTGTGGGCCGACCCGTAACCGGCCCGGAACCCGCAGCGGGCGGGCTTTTTTTCACGCGGGCCGTTACCGGGCTCACATGTTGGTGGGCCGACCCGGCCCGGACCACCCGGATTGACACCTCTACACATACAGGCCCACACTTTAATTAGATATTTTAAAACCCAAAATACCGAAACTTTATTAGATCACTTTAAATGGGCTCAACCAAATTTGATAGCCTTTGATTTAATACATAATAATTCACATATAAGTCCACACGATCGATTAAAAAAAATTCTTACAGACTTTTGTCTTAATCAACGATGAATGCATAATTTATTATATAGAGTAGGGAAGTGGGCTTTTGTTAGTTTAGAGATTTCGTTGTTGATTTTAATTATTTATTATATTCACCATCTTATATTGAATAAGATTGAACTCAACGGTTGTCGAGATTCTTAAATCTTAACGTTCTTAAGCCCAAATCGTTGTTGATCTACAAATTTACTTGTGTGCGTTCAATGAAATTTGTACTATCATTAACCAGTATCGGCGTTGTTAGGTTTTTAATATGTTGGCAATTCTTTAGACAAAAGGATTGTTATAAAAGAGTTGTAAAAGTCAAGGGGTTATTTGGTTGGTAGTATAGTCCTTGAAGGAGTCCAAGATTCCAAGAAGATCATATATGATCAAAGGAATGCAATTAGAAGTATAAAGTGTTGATCTATGATTTAATATAGCTTCACTTGTTTTGATTATAACAAACAATACACTTATGTTTCTAACAAGTTTTGTTTCTTGAGTTTTTCATGAATATATCTTCTTAAGCATTCAAAGACTCAAATCGTCATCCGTTGAAGAACAAGCAATCAAATGACACTCGAAGAGAACAAGAACAAGAACTTTGAAGATTAAAACTTAGAAGTAGTTTATCAGAACTTAAATGTAAAGGTATTAACTCATCGATTTTTAGCAAGTGCATAAAACTCAAATTATTTTCATAATCCATCACTTGCATAAAAATGCTTTTCATTCATAATATGTAATAGATTTTGAAAATGCAATTGAAAATTCAACTTTCGGTCAATCGAAAATTCAAAATTGGTCAACCGAAATTCCAACGGTTTGATTTCTCAACGGCTATACACTTTCGGTCAATCAAAAGTGACTAAAAGTGTCCCTTTTGCTCTATAAATATCCATCTCTTTTGCATTCAATTTTCAACAACTTACAAGAGATATTTAAAGATATTATTTATTGATGATCATTGAGCTTACTTGATTTTAAAATTCTATTTCATTTATTACAAAGAATTTCTTGATTGATCAAACTAATTTTCATCTATCTCATCAAGATTTCCTTTTGCAAAGAAACTTTCTCAATCTCATCTATTCTTCATTCTTGATAGAAGTTTTCTTTGCCAACACTTATATTGAAGTGTAAATCTCTCTTCATACTTAACTTGTATTATTTGTTAAGAGAGATCATAGGTTGAAAACTTTGATACAAAGATACAAACCATTTCATTATTCACTATTCATCAAAGTTTACAACACAAACACTTGACTTTATTATTTGCTATCTATTGAAGTGTTATCCTAACTCTCTAAATACTTGACTTGATTATATCATTTGTTAAGAGAATTCTTTCAATTTTAAAACTATCATTTATACTTTAGTGGTTTCGAGAGACTTGTGAAAACTCGATTGTTGTTAATGATAAGTGCTCATTGTTGAAAGTCACTTAAGGATATGTGCTCCTTGTTGTAAGTCACCTAAGGATAAGTGCTCCTTGTTTGTAAGTTACCATTATAGTGCATTTGACCTTGCTCATGATAAAGAGTTTGGTAACAGGGAGGTAGAACACATTGTGTATCGAACCCAATTAAATTGGTTTATTATCTTTACATTATTGCACTTTACTTTACATTGCCATTTATATTGTACTATATCCATACTTGAATTAAGTTATCGAACTTGCATACTTAATTATAGTATTAAACTTTGCATTTATATCTTGTTTATTGTATTGTTTTATACTAAGCGCCGAAAAAGTTTTAAAAACCAATTCACCCCCCCCCCCCCTCCCCTCTTGATTAGTTATTCTTGGGTTTTCAATTGATATTAAAGCCTAGGTGCACATTTTTAAGATTTCACTATCTTGTGTTATGGCTAATCTCAATATTGAGGGGCATTTTACAAATCGTCCTCCTTTGTTTGATGATACATTACAATTATTGGAAAACTAGAATGATGATTTATATTCAATCAATAGATTATAATGTTTGGAAGGTTATTGAATTCGGTCCTCATAAACTTACTAAGGTTATTAAAATTGATGAAAATTCGGACCAAATTATTCCAAAGTCTAGAGAAGAATATGACGATGATGATAAAAGAAAATTGTCATTGAATGCAAAAGCCAAAAATCTTTTTTATTGTGCTTAAACATAAATGAGTTTAATCGTATTAGCACATATAATTCAGCATATGAGATTTGACATGCATTAGAAATAACACATATGGGTACAAATAAAGTAATAGAAACTAAGATAAATCTCTTCTTTAAAAACTTTGAAAACATTTTTATGAAACAAGTTGAACCCATTGCTAGCATGATTACTCGATTCACCGATATTGTTAATGACCTTAAAGGTTTTGATAGAAAACTTACTAATGGTGAACTTGTGAGCAAAATTCTTAGGTCTCTCTCGAAAGATTGGGATTCATTAAGGATGTTGATAGAAAATACCAAAGATGTCAACACATATCCTTTGGAAGAGCTCTATGGAACCTTGATGACCTATGAGCTAAATCATGCCGAAATAAAGGAAAAATCAAGAAAAACCAAAGAGGAAGAAAAGAAGGATTCTTCTAAAAGGCAAATAGTTTTGAAATCATTAAATGATGAAGAAACCTCAAACTCGAACAAGAGTGATGATGAATTTGATGATCTAGTTCTCCTTGTCAAAAAGTAGAGATGCTTTCGCAACAACCGTCGATTCCAAAAGAAAGAAGACAAAGATGATGAAAAGAACAAGAAGGTTGTATGCTATGATTGTGACAAACATGGTCACAAAAGAACCAAGTGTCCAAACAAGAGAAAATTCTTCAAGAAAAAAGCTCTACAAGCTACTTGGAATGATAGTGATGATGAGCAAGAAGAAGATGGAAATCAAGATGAAGTTGCAAACATGTGCTTCATGGCCATAGAGGATGAGGTAAACACAAATGACACTCATTCTTATGATGAATTATCTACTTCATATGATGAAATCATTGGTGCTTTTGAAAAACTTGCTCTCAAACACTCTATCCTAAAAAAACAACATATTTTATTGAAAAATGAGACCAAAAAGATTTTAGAAACTCAAAAGGATTTTGAGAAGGAAGAGGATAATCATGAATTCCTAATCAAATAAAATGTTTCACTAAAAGAAAAAGTCATTGATTTAACCAACATTGTGCACATATTCACACAAGGAAAGAAAAACTTTGAGTTAATGTTTGGGAAACAAAAATGTGTCTTTGATAGAGGTGGCATTGGATACAAACATTCTCTAAAAAATATTTTGAAAACATGTTTGTCAAATCTTCTAACACTACGTGTAGTTTTTGTAACAAACTTGGACATGTAGCTTTTAATTGCTCAATCAAAAAGAAATTATACTTTCAAAGAAATAAGTGGGTTCTAGGGTCCACTAGCACTAACTATCAAGGACCCAAAGTTAAATGGGTACCAAGATCAAAAATTTGAATCAATTCTTGTAGGTGCCTTCAAAGATAAAAAAAACAATTGGTTCTTGAATAGTGATTGCTCAAAACACATGACCGGAGACAAAATATTATTGTCAATCTTCAAAAAGAAAGATGGAGATCATGTCACATTTGGAGATAATGCCAAAGGAAAAATCATGGGCATTGGAAATATTGGTAATCTTTCATCCCCATCTATTGAAAATGTTTTGTTAGTAGATAATCTCAAACATAACTTGCTAAGTATTAGTCAACTATGTGATAAAGGTTATCATATCAAATTCGATACTTCGAAATGCCTTATTAAGGATGCTACATTGAAAGAGGTGGTGTTCATAGGTAGCCGATGTAAAGATGTTTATATCATCAACATTGAATTTGAAAATGAATTAAAATGTTTGTCAAGTTCCGAAGATGATACTTGGTTATGGCATAGAAGATTGGGTCACGTTTGTATGGACCTAATTTCAAAAATCTCAAAAAATTGTTTTGTCAAAGATCTACCAAAATTGAAATTTGAAAAGAACAAAATATAAGATGCTTGTCAATTTGGAAAACAAACAAAAAACTCTTTCAAAACCAAGCAATTCTCTTAAACTACAAAACATTTACAACTTCTTCACATGGATCTTTTTGGACCTTCTAAAACCACAAGTTTAAGTGGCAAGCACTATGCATTTGTTATCGTTGATGACTTCTCAAAATTCACTTGGGTTTTGTTTTTTTTACTTGAAAAATGAAGTTTTAAAAGTATTTTAACACTTTTGTAAAAAGGTTCAAAATAAAATAAAAATGATATTCTATCACAACCATTAGAGGTGACCACGGTGGAGAATTTGATAATATTGCTTTTGATCAGTTTTGTAAAGAAAATAGATATGAACATAAATTTTCGGCTCCTAGATATCCTCAACAAAATGGTGTAGTAGAACGAAAGAACCGTACATTGCAAGAAATGGCTAGGACCATGTTTTACCCAAATACTTTTGGGTCGAAGTCGTTAACACCGCTTGCTACATTATGAATAGAGTTTTGGTAAGTTGAAAGAACACCAAAACTCCATATGAGCTCTGGAAAAATAGAGTTCCCAACATTAGTTATTTTAAAGTTTTTGGTTTCAAATGTTTTATACTTAATACAAAAGAAAATTTGGGAAATTTTGATCCAAAATCCGATGTTAGAATCTTCCTTGGATATTCACCTACTAGCAAAGCTTGTAGAGTTTTCAACAAAAGAACTTTAGTAGTAGAAGAATCCATGCATGTTACCTTTAATGAAACTAATTCTCTTGATCAAGAGAAAAGTATCGATGTAGGTTTGGAAACCCCTTTGGAGCAAATGAATATTCAAGATCAAAATAAGGAAGATCCTAAAAAAGTTGAAGACAAAGACTTGGAAGAACAAATTCCTTAACAAGGAGAAGAAATTCTAAAAATCAAAATTATCCAACACTCCCTATTGAATGGAAGTTTGTTCCCTCATATCCAAAGGAGCTCATCATCGGTGATCCTTCCAAATGTGTAAGTACTAGAAATTCTATCAAAAGCTTTCTAAATAATTGTGCTTTCATTTCTCAAATTGAACCAAACATTTTAAAGAAGCCGAATTTGATGAGTTTTGGATTCTTGCAATGCAAGAAGAATTAAATCAATTTGAGAGGAATCATGTTTGAGATTTGGTTGATAGACCAAATAATCAAACCATTATTGGTACAAAATGGGTTTTTCGAAATAAATGAGATGAAAATGGTATTGTTGTGCGTAATAAGGCCAGATTAGTGGCCCAATGTTACAATCAAGAAGAATGTATAGATTTCGAAGAAACCTTTGCACCAGTTGCTAGATTAGAGTCCGTTCGCATGCTTCTCACTTTTGCTTGTTATAAAGGTTTTACTTTCTATCAAATGGATGTAAAAAGTGTATTTTTAAATAGTTTCATTCAAGAAGAGGTTTATGTTGAACAACCTCGCGGTTTCAAAAATCACAAATTTTCGGAAAAAGTGTTTAAACTTAGAAAATCTCTATATAGTTTGAAACAAACTCCTAGAGTTTGGTATGAAAGATTGAGTAAATTTCTTATCTCAAATGGTTTTCAAATGGGAAATACGGATATTGCACTCTTTATCAAAACCAAAAAGGATAACATGATTGTTGTACAAATTTACGTTGATGATATTATCTTTGGTGCAACTAATATTTCCCTTTGTGAAGAGTTTTCGAAATGCATGAGTAAGGAATTCGAAATGAGCATGATGTGAGAACTAAAGTTCGTTCTTGGACTACAAATCTAACAAATATTTCCCTTTGTGAAGAGTTTTCGAAATACATGAGTAAGGAATTCGAAATGAGCATGATGTGAGAACTAAAGTTCTTTCTTGAACTACAAATCAAACAAACTAATGAATGCATCTTCATTAGCCAAACAAAATACATCATAGACATGCTCAAGAAATATGATTTTGAAGACTTGAAACCGATGAATACTCTAATAAGTACATCAATCAAATTGGATAAAGACGAGAACGACACTTCAATTGACGTAACAAAATATCGAGGTATGATCGGATCTCTTCTTTACTTAACCGCTAGTAGACCCGATATCATGTTTAGTGTTTGCTTATGTGCTAGATTTCAATCAAATCCTAAAGAATCACATCTAAGTGCTTTAAAACGAATCTTCAGATATTTATGTGGTACTAGAACATTAGGCATTTGGTATCCAAAAGGCACGCACATTGACCTCATTAGCTATTCGGATGTCGATTGGGCAGGTTGTACTATTGATCGAAAAAGCACTGGCAGAACTTGTCACTTTTTGGGCTTTGCCCTTGTGTCATGGTTTAGCAAGAAACAAAATTTTGTTGCATTATCAACCGCCGAAGCCGAATACATATCGACCGTTAGTTGTTGTGCTCAAGTTTTATGGATGAAACAAACCCTTAGCGATTATCACTTAACACTTGAAAATACTCCTATTATGTGTGATAACACTAGTGCTATAAATTTGTCAAAGAATCCCATCTTGCACTCTCGCACAAAACACATCGAAATTTAGCATCATTTTCTTAGAGATCATATGCAAAAATGTGATATCTATTTGGAATTTGTAAGTACCGATAAACAATTGGCCTACATTCTTACAAAATCTCTAGCTCTCGATAGATTTTCTTACATTCGTAGAGGCTTGGATATTATCGATGAATCCGAAATTTGTGGTTAAATGTGTTTAAAATGAAAATTGCATTCAGTGTCTTTTGGTTGACCAATTTCATAATTTCGTTCGATCGAACCTGATCTGCCGAAACAGACTGAGGGGCTCAATTTTTTTTCAGATTTTCGGTTGACACTGTGAATTTCGGTTGACCGAAAGAAATCAACCGAAATTTTCGATCGACCAAAAAACTTTCCCAATGTCAAGGATACATCGCACATTCCCAATGTGTTGAAGTTTGAGTATGAAAATGCAAGGCGTTTTGGGGACGGGGGCTTCCCTTGTAATTTATGAAATTATGGGGACCTTCATGCAATTATGGGTTTAGGGTAAAGTCATAATTTTTCAAATAAAGACCTATTCTGTAATTAACGAAATTAGAGGGTCTTATTCATAATTTTAAAAGTAGGGGTTTTATTTAAATAGGAGGGTATATTGGTCATTTTACATTAACAATGGTGAAAAGGACATTTTTAGCAATGAAACGTTGAAATAAGGACGAAAATGAAAAAAAAAGAAACGTGGGGACATTTTTCGCAATAAGTGTCAAACGTATGGACGTTTTGTGCTATTAAGCCCCCAGACATTCCTTGACTTTGCCCCACGAGTTGAGAAACCATGGTTGGGATATGGATTGGGGTAGGAAAAGGGGTCATACAATGCAGTACAATTATCAAACTTTCAAGGAGGAAGACGAGGTAGAGAGTAACTTCAAATTGGACAAGTTGCAATTGTTGGGTTGGGGACAGGGTCTCAGGATGCAATTTTTTTCCCTTTCATTTTTTAATGTTCATTGAATAATGAATATTTACTCATTTTAATCTTGAGAAACAATGTATTACTACGATGATAATATAAAAGTGGAAGTACGAAAAATTTAACCATTAATAGTATAGGGTTGAAAATCTTTTCAAAACTTTTCATTCATATATTTGGAGTGCTTTTTCAAGCTTATAAGTTGGTGAAAAACGTTAAGAGGGTTTGAGTCGGTTACAAACCCTAAGTCTTTATTTCTCCCTTGCATTAATGAGGAGCTAGACACGAAGGCATTGTTGGCACTTCCCACTTCGTCTCTAAGGTTGCCGGATCCTTTTTTTTGTATTTTAATTCCACCTAGGAGAAGTTTACGAAGGAGCTTACCCCGAGTAAAGGGGGAATCTAATTAACGCTCTCTCTCTCAAGCTACTATACTTCATCATGATCAACCAACAAACTGGAGAAGAAAAATGATTCTTTGGATAAGAGGTGCGAGACTCTTTAGAAGAAGCTAGGGAAAATACAAGGAAATTAGAAAAGGCATCGAGGCCTTTTTTTTTTTTTACAAGGGAGGCTTCCTCGGTGGCCAATGTTAAGAGGGTTTCCAAAGATTTGAAACTGACCAAGGAAAGCCATATAGCTTATATTGCTAAAATTGATAACAAGATTTTATGCCTCAGAGAGGAACTTCAAAAAGTCAAGGCTGATCAATATGCTCTCTCTAAAGACCTTGATAAGATAAGAAATGAAAATGCTTTGCTTCTTAATCAGCTGGAGAGTACGGAGATAAAGTTGGCCTTTGCAAAATCTAGCCTTTTCAAGGCGAAGGATGATGAGGTGAAGCTTATTGAGGAGGCCATGCATGAAGAGGGGAATAAAGTTTTTGACATTATTAGAAACTTTCATCCTGAGTGGAATATGAGTTTTTTGGTGGCTCAAGAAGAAGATGTTGGGGCCATCCCTTCTTTTAAGGATACTCGTTAGCCGTTGAGGGTTTAGATAATCCATCAACTTTTACCGAACCTACCAAACTTATGGACTCTCCGCTCATTTCTTCTAGCGAAGCCTTGCTAGTGCTAAACCAGCTAATACTTCTGCTAAAGCTCCTCCTTCATCTGTGGCGAGCATACCCTTTAAGGGTAACGTCCTATTTAACCAAGATGATCCCAGTTTTAAATATCTTCTGACGCTGGTTAATTTAGATAGATAGCTCGCTTTTGTCTTGTTTCTTTAATGAAATTTCACTTCTTTGTATGACACTGCTAATTTGGCAATTTATTGATGATATTTCATTATTTATCTTGTGCAATTTTATTCATTTGGCTATTTATTTAGGCTTCCACTGCCTTATTTATTCATCATTCAGTTACGTTTCATGTAACTATATTTACGAAAATTGTTTGTCAATTAGCATAATTCATTGTACTTAAGGTAATTTTCACATTTTGACAATGCTATTTACCAAATGAACCTTTGTTAAATCATCTTAACAAAATAAGGGGCTTATGGATTGCCATCCTGTTCCCTTCTATGGCTTTTTTTTTTAATTATGTAAGTACTTCATGTATTACTACAATATGTCGTGACATTTACAAATAGGCGAACGTGGCCTCGCACTTTTTACAATAATTTCCTTTGGGGTGGAAATCAATCCCCCTGTTTCTTTGGCGGTGTTGACCTAGCCTTTAGTTGAGATTCCTTTGGTAGGATAAACCTCACCTTCGCTTGGAACCTCTCTTGCGAACTGTGACTCTCCTTTATATTGTCTTTGCTGCGACCTTTTTTCACGTTCAGTCTTGGTTTGTGCTTCAAAGTTTATGCTTCCTTTAGTGCTTTCGAAGTTATTTTACTGGCTGATATGTCTTTCAACCTACACTTCACACCATCAGACACTTGCTTTCCTAAGCAAGGGTTTTCAAACATGCGTTTCTTCTTTTCAGCGTTGAATATGGTATTATCATCCAAGGACTTTGTGGTTCCTTTCCTTAGAGCGTTGACATAGCATTCACGTATGATTGCTTGATTTCCCTTGATGCTGACTACCCATTGGGAAGTTTCAAATTTCATGCACAAATGGTGGATAGATGTTACTACTTTAAGTTGCTTCAGAGTGGGTCTTCCTAAGATCCCATAATAAGCATATTTGCCATCCTTGATAAAAAAAAATCCATGAATACTTGAAACGTAATTGGCCTTTCATCGAGCTCAATTGCCAACATAATTTATCCTCTTGGGATCAAGTTATTTTCCATGAAGCCATATAAGGGTTCAACCATGGGTGATCAACCTGTATTTGATCAAACGAACCTCCAAACAAAATATTCACCCATTATCCACCAACATGCAGCTGAGGCCATTACGAGCTATTATAGCACGTACTACCAATGCATTGTAGTGGGGATATATGACTCCCTGCTCATCGTCACTATTAAATGTAATTGGAAGAGATGTAGTATTAAGATTACCTCTAATCCAGAATACTTTTTGCATGAGCTTTTGGTAGCGTACATAATTCCTTTGTGCACTCATTATTTCTCCTCGTATATAAGGGCCTCAAATTATGGTGTTAATTTCCTTTACTGAGGGTTAAGAGCTAGGAGCGTTCATAGGTGCTTATGTTAGCTTAGATTTCCTTGGTCTACTCGTTGGCCTCGCCCTCTAGTTGGGTAAGGTGGTCTCCTGCATGGGAACCTCTTTGCTGACTTTGCAGTTTGGCCATGTTGAATAACTCATAGCATTCATTTGTATTGTGATCCCTAGAATGATGAATTTTGTAGAATTTCGCCTTTTGAATTTTAGGAAAAAGTGTGCTTTACCTATACCCAGTGGAGTGGCTAAAGATATTGCTTGTACCTTATCTCTTGGTTCGTCATTTTAGAAAAATACTCTGCTCCACGATCTTTCGGTTGACAATGGTGTCCTCTATTTAAATCTTGCTATGGATCAAGTTTACTTGCTGGCAGTAAGAAGTTGGATTTCAATTATGGACATCCCGCCAAAAGAGAGTCTCTATTAGTAGGCCATTCCACAAGGTGTTTCTAGCCTTCTCATCCGATAATTTGCTATACCATCTTTTAGCAGGTCCATCTAATGTTAAATGGAAGCCTTGACACTTCAGTGCGTGACCTATCTCTTCAACTTTGTCTGCATCATATACTCAAATAGATGATACATATGATTTCCTTTCCCATTGCATTTCTCCACAATAGGAAGAACAAATTTGTCCGGAATTGACACCTCTTTGACTTCTTTGGAAAACGGTACCTATTCATCATCGTCATCTATTTCATACTACCTAGTCGTCTGATTTCCATACTCCTCAAATGGAAGAGTGTTGTATGAAGTATCGATAGAGTTCTTTGCATCCCGACCCTCCTTGCAGTAGTATGGAATAGATTTCTTGTCGCATGAGCTTACCTCATACATCGATTTTCCTAGAGCAGATTTGCCTTTATCTTGCTTCTTCCTCTTCCTTTCCAGTATTCATTCATTAGCTTTGACACATGTTGGTTGATATTCTTCTCATGGAAAGAGCTAACAGCATAGTTTCTTGGTTCTTATCGGATTTCTCCTGCCACTTCGCTTCTAGATTCTCAATTTTGCACATAACAACTCATGTTTCGCATCTTCAGGCTTTCCATCACCTCTTGGATTTTTTTTTTTGGCAATGGACATCTTTTTTCACTATGCACAAGATCATCACTGCTATATCTTTTGATTTCAACCTCCGGTGATAGCCTTCCTACTATTTCACTCTTTTTTCTCAGATCTTATCGATTTCAAGGCCTTCTTAGCTATAATAGATTTTTCGTAGTTTACTTTGTTCAAAGTTTCCCACAGACATCACTAATTTGTTGATGGTAAAATTTGAATAAACAAATCCTCACACCTAACTATGATTTTTCCTCTTAAACTCACTAGTGTCAATGCTCAAATTTGGAGCAATAGAGAAGATAGCTATTTGAGAGGAAATTTTTTGAATTGCTTGCTTTACTCTTAAAAAATGAGGGTATTTATAGATTTCCATCCAAACTTTGGGGCAATTCAATCATTTAGGGAATAAGACGTGGCAGATTCATATTGGTCAAAACTTCTTTGGCGTATTATTTTATGCTTCGCAAGCGATGGAAGGGGTTCACTTTATTCTTTTCTTGGTCGAACATTAACACAAATTTAATGTTTACCTAACTTATACCTAAATTAAACTTACCTTATATAAGTTCAATTCTCATCTAACACAACATGAACGTTTTAATTAAAAAGTGCACAATATGTCATTTTTTAACCAGAATTTGACATAAGCGTACTGAGGGATAAAGGATACCAAAAATTTGGTATCACTTGGTGCCTGGCTATTGAAACAACAAAATAGTTTATGATTATGTAAAGACGTGCATCTAATATTTGAGAACTCTAATTATTTTTGAAGTGTGCAACATGTCACTTTAAATATAAAATAAAAGTGTGCGACCTTTAAATTAAAAGTGACACAATATGTCACTTTTTGTTCAAGTTGTCGACTAACAAGAATTTGAAGAAAGCGAATTCCCCCAAAGGCGGAGAAGAATATAAATTGATTTCCTCAATTTCTTGTCAAAATTTCAGCTCCACTTCATGTGATCAAAATTGTATGCTCAAACTGTGCAGCAGGGCTGCCACCAGCTGTTAGAGTTGTCCAATCCCAAGGTAAGAATTGGTTCTGCAACAAATCATAAAAGCAGAACTTTATAGGGCTGTATCCTTTTTTTTTTTTTTGAAATGCACATCCATTAAAATAGCATCAAACTGATACAGTGAGGAAAAACCCCAAACACTGGGCTCTCCTAAGAGAGTTTAAGTGCTACCAGAGCTAGGACAACAACGACAACAAAGACCGACAGACAACAACAAGAACAAAACAAATAGAACAACAACATTACACCACCAAATAATTATTTTTCTGACCTTAAACTTTTTTCACCTCTGTGAGGTGCAGTTGAACCCCAACCTTAATTTCTTGGCTAGATTATTTAAATAAAAATATGTCGCCAAAAGAGAGAGAGAGAGAGAGAGAGAGAGAGAGCAAAAGTAAAGCAGGCATTGCTTTGTCAACTGATGATGCAATGTATGTTCAAACAGGGCATAAACCTACAATTTACTCTAGGCCAATTAATGTCTAGGCCAATTTTAAAAATATTAAGGGTCCATTTTGTTTGTATTTCAGTATTTCAGTTGAGTTAATTTTCTGTTGAGGGTTTGCTATAAAATTGTTAAAAATGCATTTGGTTTGTCATTTTTTTTTTTCCTTTTTCAAAACTAGAAAATTAACAAATTGGGTTTGAAATTTTGAGGAACTATTGATATGACATTTAAATTTGATTCTTGAATGAAATAGAACACTTTTATGTTACTATATTATCCAGTAATATAAACATTTTAAAGTTAATGAATATTACAATATTTTTTCTCTACAAAAGTAAAATAAAGACAAATAACAATTTGAATTGACAAAACATAGAAAATAAAAAATAATGACGTGGACTGCAAATTTTTATCAGTATTCATTAAAATATATTTTTAGAATTTTTATGTAAAAAATCATTAATAGTTTAAACTATTTTTATTTTTATTATTTTTCAAGAATGATCTAGATTTTTTTTTTTAAAGAATTTTCATTATTTTATAATTTTAGATTTTTTTTTTCAGATTTGTTTATAATTTATCAAATTTAGAATTTTAGTATTTTTTAGAATTTTGTGTGTGTGTGTGTGTGGAATTTTTAATTTTTATAATTTTTTAAAATAAAATTTTATTTAAACGCTTTTTTATCATATTTCGAGTGTTTTTCAGAGTTTTAACTTAAAACACTCAAAAAGTTAAAAATGCATTTTGGAATTTTATGTTATAAGTTTAACATTGTTTTCGAAAATTCATTTAAAAAAGTTATTAGACCGAACAAGTTTTGGATGTTTTGCAAAATTGAAAACCGAAAATAGTTTGAAAACAACACACCAAACACACCCTAATTTTCTATAAAAAAAAAAAGTGAAATTAACTTAATCTCTAAGTAAGTTTATCTCAAATCTTACTTAGTGCTTATTTGGAAATGCTTAAATTAATTTAAAAAGTGATTTATAGTCACTCTAAATCAGTGAAGTTTTCTTTTTTTTTACTGAAGAGTTTAATTCAAATTAGGATTTGAATCACACATACATGCATTGAGAAATTTTTTACTCATCTTTTGCAATTTTGTCCTCATGCATTGAGAAAAGGTTTGTTCAACTTTTGCAATTGTGTCCTCTTTCTTGGAGTTCAATCTGTCAAGGAAAGCATTTAGGGTCCGCTTCGAAGTTTTTGGGCACCAAAACTTTTTGTTTATGGAGATAAAGTAACATTCACTTGTGTTATAGGTAGTCAAATTTCATTTTTAATTTATGTTGACTTCCAATCTTGCATCTCCAGACGTGGGTGGGCATTTAATGCTTCTTGACAAATAGATTTGTGACTTGAACCTTAGGTGTTTGCTGCAGAGATGTTGATATCAATCAATCGTATGACATGTTATCTTGGAAAGATCTTAATTTGTACAAAAGATCTTGTAAGAGAAGTGAGGTAGAGATGTCTTCCATTGGAAAAAAGTCCATTGCCTCTAAATTTCTTCCTACAGCAAATGTAGCACTTCGACTAGCGAAGGACGTTGACCTATACATTACACTTCACCATGGCACTGATACATCACCTCGGCCAGGTAACATCGTACTTCGACGAAGTGATACATCACCTCTGTCATGTAGGAGATGATGTAGAGTGTTGGCTCATTTAATGGCTAGTTGTCTATAAGAGGCATAATGACTAACTAGTCTATCTAGGCAAGAGCTCGCCTACTGGGGATGAAGAGCATGAAGATGAGGTGTTTCCATTAATAAATAAGAAGCAATCTAGCCCACCTAGGGCATAGTCATTCAGGCCGACAATAGTCAGGTCCCTTATGCTCGGATCCCAACTGGGATCATCTTGAAGAAAAGGCCACCCTTCATCTGTCTCATACGACGAGGCCTATAAAAGGTACCCCCCTCCATCCTTTGTTACATCTCCAACAGAGTCCCTCCCAGCTCTTTTCTATACCTCTTGGGACAAAAAATCATCTATTCCTCCTAGAAGTGAAAAAGTTAGTAATTTTTTGGGAAGAAAGGACGAAGAGATGTCCAAGGCAGTGTTAGAGATGCTACCTCCTAAAACTGCCTTTGCTACTAGGTCCACCACAAATATTAGACCAAGGAGTGCCAAGATCACATCGCCTCATATAAGGCCCATGACTCATTGAATGCCACCAACACCCGTGTAGCACAAGCTTTAAGTATAAGCATGGCTGCTGAAGACTTAGTTCGAAGCCTTCATATAAAAATGATGAGTTAGGCCAAAGGTTGGAGGCTTTTGCAGATCAAGAGGAGGAGGTGAAAAAGGCTAAGGATGAAGTAGATGAAGTTGGGGTGAAGTTGGACATTTCTGAAGCCTAAGTCAATCGTTGGAAGAACGAACTTCATGAATCGAAAATCAAGTTACGATTCTGAAGAAGAAGATTAACTAGTCCAAAAAGCACCATGCATCATTGTCGAAGCCTTATAGGCTTTGAAAAAAGAGAAGGCAAAGTTGAGGTAGCTTGTTGAAGCCTAGAAAGAGGAGATATAGTCTCTGAATGCCAAAGCAAAGTCTATTGGCAAAGTAGGTCTCCAGAACTATATCGATAACTTCAATAAAACATGTGCCTATGATGACTTCGCCAACTACTGAGCTTCATAAAGTGCCCAAGGGATTATTGCTCGCATTAGGGATGTCTATCCCAACATTGATATGAAATTCATTTTGGAGGAGTTTGGTAGACCAATAGGAGATTGACCAGATTTGGTAAAAGCTATCGATGAAGCTTAGCAAGAAGCTCGAGAGGAAGAACTAAATCAGGATGAGAAGGAAGGGGGTAGGGCCTCGGGCTATAGTTGTATCAAAACCAATTTAAGTTTTTTTTTTTTCTAATGTAAGAGCTTCGGCTTCTCCCTTTGTAATCTTCCATTAATGAAATTTAACCTTCCTCCAAGTGTTTGTGCTTCTGCTTTATTACATATATATGTACTTGTGCATGTTTGAGGTTACCACTTCGTAATTAATAACACTTATTAAGTAATGAACTATCCAATGAATCTTAAAAAGTAATCAAACGTTTTTTTCGTATTAGTCGAATGGGTCTCCTTGACCTAAATTAAGCAGCTTAAATCAGATCTTAAATTTATAAACAAGCCTTAAAACCTCTGACATTTGGTTAAGGGATTCTTTGTTAAAACACCCGGTCAAACCAAGTAGTTGGAAAAAAGACCCTTTGTCAATGTTTATTGGTCAAATGGCCTTAATAAAAAAATACAATAAATAAACATGGCAAATTGTCTAAAATATCCCCATGAAGAGAAAGACTCTTACACCCTTTTCATCCCATCAAATTCACCATTTCTCGTCTTCAAACCCGTACTGTTTGAGCGAAAAAAAATAAAAATTCAACGTGCTCTTCATCTCCAATGTTTGCCGCCTCCTAAAATCTTGTTATTGATTATATTCCTCACCTATCTTCTCCAACATTTTGAGCATTTGAAGAAGGATTTTAGCTTCTATATTACCTACATTGAAATCTCCATTATTTGAAGAAAAGAAAATGGTATTTTTATAAATCTCATGTACATTTTGTCCTTTTATTGTTGAATATAGTATGAAATGATATTTTAGCTGATTTGTTTTTACTATTGGTGTATTTCCGCAACTATTGGACGATTTGTAGTTTAACGATTGCATCCAAATTGCTTTACGTAGTGTAGAACGACAAGATCTGATCGTTATCGTCCATGTAAAATGACAATACAAACAATATCGGTTATGGTCTGTCCGTTCTTGATAATACAATGTGGTCACTTTGATAATTTAAATATAATGGCTATTTTCATATTACTTTGATATATATTTGAGTAAACTATTTAACTTTTTTATTTTATTTCCAGCTATGGATTCTGTAGAAATGATATGGGTACAAGTATGTTATTTTGTTGAGTTTAAAAAGACTGAAAAAGGCAAATGGACATGGAGTTATGAAGGGAATGGCGAAGAAAATGTGGATATTCTTTATGTTCCAACTAACATTTCGTATATAGAATTGTACAACAAAGTGCAAGAACTTGTTAACGTGGATTCAAAGTTATATGAAATTGAGATGATGTCTCTTAACCCTGGTATGTCTAAGTTTTCAGTTCCACCACAAAGGATTAATTGTGACATGAAAGTGAAGTGGTTTCTTTCTATATGTACAAAGCATCCTCTTTGCGTGACTATATCAACCAAAGTTGCAGATGAGTGTGATAGTGCAAGGGAGTTTGAAAGAGATGGTGGAGTAGAAACCAATGGTGAAATAGAGAAGGGAGATATGAGCAATCGAAATGAAGTTGAGCAATACGATGGCGATTATGGGAATGATATAGAAAGAAACTATGTGGATTGGGATAATTTGACCATAATTCAAGGTACTTCCGAAAAACAAGTTTTCCAAGATGAATCTCCTCTTAGAGATGAAAACAATGTTGATTTCTCCATGCAAGAGGACATTATTGGTACTTCAACAGAAGTTGTCTGTTCAATTCCATATAGATCATCGGCTAGGATTCCGGAAAATGAAGATGTACATGAAGATGAATTATTTCCAACTAAAAGTGCTTTGATATCAAAAATCCAACTCCTTGCTGTGAAGTACCAATTTGAATTCAAAGTAAAGAAATCAAATAAGAGTGTGTATACAGTAGTTTGTGTTGGGGAAAGTTGCAACTGGCGTTTACGGGCAACGAGGATAGTTGAATCTGAGATTTTTCAAATACGAACATATTCTCGGTCATCACACTTGCTCCATGAGTGTTTGTCGCAGGGATAATAGACATGCTACCTATTCGGTAATTGGAAAGCATGTAGCTCCAAAGTATCAGGATGCCAACATAGTGTACAGACCAAGAAACATCATCAATGACATTCGGCGAGAATTTGGCATAACTATAAACTATCACAAGGCGTACATGGCCAAAGAATTTGCTTACAAAGAGATTCGAGGTAGCCCTGATGATAGCTATGCGAAGTTGCCAATGTATTGCCACGTTTTGGAGAGAAAAAATCCTGGCACGTTGACTTTTATTGAAACTGATAATGATGGACGTTTCATGTATTTTTTCATGGCATTAGGACCAAGCATACGTGGATTCCTCTCTTCAATCCGACGGGTAATTTGTGTGGATGGAACATTTTTGAAATCTAAGTATCGAGGTACGTTACTTGTTGCCACATGCCAAGATGCAAATCGTCAAATTTATCCACTTGCGTGGGGCATAGTAGATTCAGAAAACAATAACTCGTGGACTTGGTTCTTTCGTAAATTGCGGCAAATAACAAAGCGACACGTACGAGCTAGTCTTTATATCCGATCGTGCACCAAGCATATCAAATGGTTTTAACAACGTCTATTCTAACGCACATCATGGTTATTGTATATGGCATCTGCAAAATAACTTGAAGAGCAAATTTCCTCGCATTCATATTATGCCATTGTTTAGAGCTACTGCAAAGGCATATAGTTTACCAAAATTTGAGATCAATATGCAAGCATTATGCAGTCTACACGAGAAAATTCGAGGGTACTTGGAGGATGATGTTGGTGTGGAGTATTGGTCAAGAGCACATTTCAATGGAATCAGGTACAATAGTATGACCACAAACAATGCATAATCATTGAATGCATTGTTGAAAAGTGCTCGAGAATTTCCTATACTTGCTTTGATCGAGCATATCAGAGAGAAGATGCAAATATGGTTTCATGATAGACGTGTTGATGCCGAAAAATGTACGAGCTACCTCACCCCGCCTTTGGAGGAGAAGATGTATGATAGGTATAACGAGTCAAAGGGCTTCGAGGTGAAAGCTCTCAGCCCAGATGAGATGCAAGTGAGTGATGAAATGGAAAGTTTCATTGTTCATTTGGAGAGGGGGACATGCACATGCAAGGAATTTGATCTGGACCAATTTCCATGTGCACATGCAATTGCTGTAGTGAAGGATGTTCGGGATAACTGTTACAGGTTTTGCTCTCCATTTTATAGCACTTCTTCCTGGAAACAAGCTTATTCTGAATATATATATCCACTGCCAAATGAGGCGGACTGGGAAATTCCCGATAATGTTCGATCAAGAAAGGTGATACGACCGTTGACACGAAGAGGAAGTGGACGTCCACCAAAAAAAGGAAACAATCACCGGAGAGAGATGCGCAAGTCTCGTAAGTGTAGTAGGTGTCTGAAAACTGGGCATAACCGTATCACTTGTACAAATCGTGTACCACTCAATGAGATACATGAACAATGAAGACAACATGGCACATATGAAGCTTTTGTGGTGTTGTGACGTACATCTTTTGTAATATTGAAAAGGGATGGTGGTGTTATGCTACGATGTACTACTTTTGTCGTTTTGAAAAGCAAACTACTTATAATGTATTGGAACGAGTGATTGTGTCCTTGTCTTGGACTCGATGAAGCCAGAACGGCAGTTATGATGCACATATATCTTTTTTGTTACACTAAAACATCGCTTGTGCTTTTTCAAATGAGTTTATCTAACCGAATATTGTGTCTCGAATGCGTCATGGTGCTCTGTACAGTTGTTTCCAAGCAGAACGACAAAAGTGTCGTTTTCTGGACAGTAACGACACTGGTGGCGTTCTCGTTGAATTTTTTCCCACTGCATAACGACACTTGTGCCGTTATAGTAGACATTATATAATCAGTAACGGCACAAGTCTTTTACATTATCATTATACTTGCAAATATAAAGATCGTCATACCATTCTAATAAATATTCTCTTCCCATTCAGAACGACAGTTGTGCCGTTTTTCAAGAACAGTAACGGCGGTTGTGTCGTTTTGTGTCACTTCGATTAAGGATTGAGCATATCTCCACCACAAAATAAGAAGCACGTCCACCCTACAACTGAAATGAGTACATATGAAGGGTTCATCGTGCCTCGGACGGGTCGTGGGGCTCTGTCCGCGTGTTTCCAGGCAGAACGACACTTGTGCCGTTACAAGACAGTTCTGCCGTTCTGTTGATTTCTTCAATATTTTTCAACTTTGCGAGTCTAACGCCCTCAAAAACTGAACCCCCTAACTCGCTGAAGGCTGGACGTGTTGAAGATGATATGTGTAACGGCACAATTGGTGTAGAATCTACGGTGTTGAACATGTCAAAAGCATCAAGTCTACATTGATTTCGTTTCAAGGTGTAGACGTTGAGCATATCTCCACCACAAAATAAGAAGCACGTCTACCCTACAACTGAAATGAGTACATATAACGGGTTCATCGTGCCTCGGACGGGTCGTGGTGCTCTGTCCGCGTGTTTCAAGGCAGAACGACACTTGTGCCGTTACAAGACAGTTCTGCCGTTCTGTTGATTTCTTCAATATTTCTCAACTTTGCGAGTCTAACGCCCTCGAAAACTGAACCCCCTAACTCGATGAAGGCTGGACGTGTTGAAGATGAGATGTGTAACGACACAATTGGTGTAGAATCTACGGTGTTGAACATGTCAAAAGCATCAAGTCTACATTCATTTCGTTTCAAGGTGTAGACGTTGAGCATATCTCCACCACAAAATAAGAAGCACGTCCACCCTACAACTGAAATGAGTACATATGAAGGGTTCATCGTGCCTCGGACGGGTCGTGGTGCTCTGTCCGCGTGTTTCAAGGCAGAACGACACTTGTGCCGTTACAAGACAGTTCTGCCGTTCTGTTGATTTCTTCAATATTTCTCAACTTTGCGAGTCTAACGCCCTCGAAAACTGAACCCCCTAACTCGATGAAGGCTGGACGTGTTGAAGATGAGATGTGTAACGGCACAATTGGTGTAGAATCTACGGTGTTGAACATGTGAAAAGCATCAAGTGTACATTGATTTCGTTTCAAGGTGTAGACGTTGAGCATATCTCCACCACAAAATAAGAAGCACGTCCACCTTACAAATGAAATGAGTACATATAACGGGTTCATCGTGCCTCGGACGGGTCATGGGGCTCATTCGCGTGTTTCAGCGAGAACGACACTTGTGCCGTTACAAGACGCTCGCCGTTCGTTGATTTCTTCAATATTTCTCAACTTTGTGAGTCTAACGCCCTCGAAATCGAACCCCCTAACTCGATGAAGGCTGGACGTGTTGAAGATGAGATGTGTAACGGCACAATTGGTGTAGAATCTACGGTGTTGAACATGTGAAAAGCATCAAGTGTACATTGATTTCGTTTCAAGGTGTAGACGTTGAGCATATCTCCACCAGAAAATAAGAAGCACGTCCACCCTACAACTGAAATGAGTACATATAACGGGTTCATCGTGCCTCGGACGGGTCGTGGTGCTCTGTCCGCGTGTTTCAGCGAACGACACTTGTGCCGTTACAAGACGATTCTGCCGTTCTGTTGATTTCTTCAATATTTCTCAACTTTGTGAGTCTAACGCCCTCGAAAACTGAACCCCCTAACTCGATGAAGGCTGGACGTGTTGAAGATGAGATGTGTAACGGCACAATTGGTGTAGAATCTACGGTGTTGAACATGTGAAAAGCATCAAGTGTACATTGATTTCGTTTCAAGGTGTAGACGTTGAGCATATCTCCACCAGAAAATAAGAAGCACGTCCACCCTACAACTGAAATGAGTACATATAACGGGTTCATCGTGCCTCGGACGGGTCGTGGTGCTCTGTCCGCGTGTTTCAAGGCAGAACGACACTTGTGCCGTTACAAGACAGTTCTGCCGTTCTGTTGATTTCTTCAATATTTCTCAACTTTGCGAGTCTAACGCCCTCGAAAACTGAACCCCCTAACTCGATGAAGGCTGGACGTGTTGAAGATGAGATGTGTAACGGCACAATTGGTGTAGAATCTACGGTGTTGAACATGTCAAAAGCATCAAGTCTACATTGATTTCGTTTCAAGGTGTAGACGTTGAGCATATTTCCACCACAAAATAAGAAGCACGTCCACCCTACAACTGAAATGAGTACATATGAAGGGTTCATCGTGCCTCGGACGGGTCGTGGGGCTCTGTCCGCGTGTTTCCAGGCAGAACGACACTTGTGCCGTTACAAGACAGTTCTGCCGTTCTGTTGATTTCTTCAATATTTCTCAACTTTTCGAGTCTAACGCCCTCGAAAACTGAACACCCTAACTCGCTGAAGGCTGGACGTGTTGAAGATGAGATGTGTAACGGCACAATTGGTGTAGAATCTACGGTGTTGAACATGTCAAAAGCATCAAGTCTACTTTGATTTCATTTCAAGGTGTAGACGTTGAGCATATCTCCACCACAAAATAAGAAGCACGTCCACCCTACAACTGAAATGAGTACATATAACGGGTTCATCGTGCCTCGGACGGGTCGTGGGGCTCTGTCCGCGTGTTTCCAGGCAGAACGACACTTGTGCCGTTACAAGACAGTTCTGCCGTTCTGTTGATTTCTTCAATATTTTTCAACTTTGCGAGTCTAACGCCCTCGAAAACTGAACCCCCTACCTCGATGAAGGCTGGACTGTTGAAGATGAGATGTGTAACGGCACAATTGGTGTAGAATCTACGGTGTTGAACATGTGAAAACCATCAAGTCTACATTGACTTCGTTTCAAGGTGTAGACGTTGAGCATATCTCCACCACAAAATAAGAAGCACGTCCACCCTACAACTGAAATGAGTACATATAACGGGTTCATCGTGCCTCGGACGGGTCGTGGGGCTCTGTCCGCGTGTTTCCAGGCAGAACGACACTTGTGCCGTTACAAGACAGTTCTGCCGTTCTGTTGATTTCTTCAATATTTTTCAACTTTGCGAGTCTAACGCCCTCGAAAACTGAACCCCCTAACTCGATGAAGGCTGGACGTGTTGAAGATGAGATGTGTAACGGCACAATTGGTGTAGAATCTACGGTGTTGAACATGTGAAAAGCATCAAGTGTACATTGATTTCGTTTCAAGGTGTAGACGTTGAGCATATCTCCACCACAAAATAAGAAGCACGTCCACCCTACAACTGAAATGAGTACATATAACGGGTTCATCGTGCCTCGGACGAGTCGTGGTGCTCTGTCCGCGTGTTTCAAGGTAGAACGACACTTGTGCCGTTACAAGACAGTTCTGCCGTTCTGTTGATTTCTTCAATATTTCTCAACATTGCGAGTCTAACGCCCTCGAAAACTGAACCCCCTAACTCGATGAAGGCTGGACGTGTTGAAGATGAGATGTGTAACGGCACAATTGGTGTAGAATCTACGGTGTTGAACATGTCAAAAGCATCAAGTCTACATTGATTTCGTTTCAAGATGTAGACGTTGAGCATATCTCCACCACAAAATAAGAAGCACGTCCACCCTACAACTGAAATGAATACATATAACTGGTTCATCGTGCCTCGGACGGGTCATGGGGCTCTGTCCGCGTGTTTCCAGGCAGAACGACACTTGTGCCGTTACAAGACAGTTCTGCCGTTCTGTTGATTTCTTCAATATTTCTCAACTTTGCGAGTCTAACGCCCTCGAAAACTTAACCCCCTAACTCGCTGAAGGCTGGACGTGTTGAAGATGAGATGTGTAACGACACAATTGGTGTAGAATCTACGGTGTTGAACATGTCAAAAGCATCAAGTGTACATTCATTTCGTTTCAAGGTGTAGACGTTGAGCATATCTCCACCACAAAATAAGAAGCACGTCCACCCTACAACTGAAATGAGTACATATGAAGGGTTCATCGTGCCTCGGACGGGTCGTGGTGCTCTGTCCGCGTGTTTCAAGGCAGAACGACACTTGTGCCGTTACAAGACAGTTCTGCCGTTCTGTTGATTTCTTCAATATTTCTCAACTTTGCGAGTCTAACGCCCTCGAAAACTGAACCCCCTAACTCGATGAAGGCTGGACGTGTTGAAGATGAGATGTGTAACGGCACAATTGGTGTAGAATCTACGGTGTTGAACATGTGAAAAGCATCAAGTGTACATTGATTTCGTTTCAAGGTGTAGACGTTGAGCATATCTCCACCACAAAATAAGAAGCACGTCCACCCTACAACTGAAATGAGTACATATAACGGGTTCATCGTGCCTCGGACGGGTCATGGGGCTCTGTCCGCGTGTTTCCAGGCAGAACGACACTTGTGCCGTTACAAGACAGTTCTGCCGTTCTGTTGATTTCTTCAATATTTTTCAACTTTGCGAGTCTAACGCCCTCGAAAACTGAACCCCCTAACTCGCTGAGGGCTGGACGTGTTGAAGATGAGATGTGTAACGGCACAATTGGTGTAGAATCTACGGTTTTGAACATGTCAAAAGCATCAAGTCTACATTGATTTCGTTTCAAGGTGTAGACGTTGAGCATATCTCCACCACAAAATAAGAAGCACGTCCACCCTACAACTGAAATGAGTACATATAACGGGTTCATCGTGCCTCGGACGGGTCGTGGTGCTCTGTCCGCGTGTTTCCAGGCAGAACGACACTTGTGCCGTTACAAGACAGTTCTGCCGTTCTGTTGATTTCTTCAATATTTCTCAACTTTGCGAGTCTAACGCCCTCGAAAACTGAACCCCCTAACTCGATGAAGGCTGGACGTGTTGAAGATGAGATGTGTAACGGCACAATTGGTGTAGAATCTACGGTGTTGAACATGTCAAAAGCTTCAAGTCTACATTGATTTCGTTTCAAGGTGTAGACGTTGAGCATATCTCCACCACAAAATAAGAAGCACGTCCACCCTACAACTGAAATGAGTACATATAACGGGTTCATCGTGCCTCGGACGGGTCGTGGTGCTCTGTCCGCGTGTTTCCAGGCAGAACGACACTTGTGCCGTTACAAGACAGTTCTGCCGTTCTGTTGATTTCTTCAATATTTCTCAACTTTGCGAGTCTAACGCCCTCGAAAACTGAACCCCCTAACTCGATGAAGGCTGGACGTGTTGAAGATGAGATGTGTAACGGCACAATTGGTGTAGAATCTACGGTGTTGAACATGTCAAAAGCATGAAGTGTACATTCATTTCGTTTCAAGGTGTAGACGTTGAGCATATCTCCACCACAAAATAAGAAGCACGTCCATCCTACAACTGAAATGAGTACATATGAAGGGTTCATCGTGCCTCGGACGGGTCGTGGTGCTCTGTCCGCGTGTTTCAAGGCAGAACGACACTTGTGCCGTTACAAGACAGTTCTGCCGTTCTGTTGATTTCTTCAATATTTCTCAACTTTGCGAGTCTAACGCCCTCGAAAACTGAACCCCCTAACTCGATGAAGGCTGGACGTGTTGAAGATGAGATGTGTAACGGCACAATTGGTGTAGAATCTACGGTGTTGAACATGTGAAAAGCATCAAGTGTACATTGATTTCGTTTCAAGGTGTAGACGTTGAGCATATCTCCACCACAAAATAAGAAGCACGTCCACCCTACAACTGAAATGAGTACATATAACGGGTTCATCGTGCCTCGGACGGGTCATGGGGCTCTGTCCGCGTGTTTCCAGGCAGAACGACACTTATGCCGTTACAAGACGATCGCTCGTTACGTTGATTTCTTCAATATTTTTCAACTTTGCGAGTCTAACGCCCTCGAAAACTGAACCCCCTAACTCGATGAAGGCTGGACGTGTTGAAGATGAGATGTGTAACGGCACAATTGGTGTAGAATCTACGGTGTTGAACATGTCAAAAGCATCAAGTCTACATTGATTTCGTTTCAAGGTGTAGACGTTGAGCATATCTCCACCAGAAAATAAGAAGCACGTCCACCCTACAACTGAAATGAGTACATATAACGGGTTCATCGTGCCTCGGACGGGTCGTGGTGCTCTGTCCGCGTGTTTCAAGGCAGAACGACACTTGTGCCGTTACAAGACAGTTCTGCCGTTCTGTTGATTTCTTCAATATTTCTCAACTTTGCGAGTCTAACGCCCTCGAAAACTGAACCCCCTAACTCGATGAAGGCTGGACGTGTTGAAGATGAGATGTGTAACGGCACAATTGGTGTAGAATCTACGGTGTTGAACATGTCAAAAGCATCAAGTCTACATTGATTTCGTTTCAAGGTGTAGACGTTGAGCATATTTCCACCACAAAATAAGAAGCACGTCCACCCTACAACTGAAATGAGTACATATGAAGGGTTCATCGTGCCTCGGACGGGTCGTGGGGCTCTGTCCGCGTGTTTCCAGGCAGAACGACACTTGTGCCGTTACAAGACAGTTCTGCCGTTCTGTTGATTTCTTCAATATTTTTCAACTTTGCGAGTCTAACGCCCTCAAAAACTGAACCCCCTAACTCGCTGAAGGCTGGACGTGTTGAAGATGAGATGTGTAACGGCACAATTGGTGTAGAATCTACGGTGTTGAACATGTCAAAAGCATGAAGTCTACATTCATTTCGTTTCAAGGTGTAGACGTTGAGCATATCTCCACCACAAAATAAGAAGCACGTCCACCCTACAACTGAAATGAGTACATATAACGGGTTCATCGTGCCTCGGACGGGTCTTGGTGCTCTGTCCGCGTGTTTCCAGGCAGAACGACACTTGTGCCGTTACAAGACAGTTCTGCCGTTCTGTTGATTTCTTCAATATTTCTCAACTTTGCGAGTCTAACGCCCTCGAAAACTGAACCCCCTAACTCGCTGAAGGCTGGACGTGTTGAAGATAAGATGTGTAACGGCACAATTGGTGTAGAATCTACGGTGTTGAACATGTCAAAAGCATCAAGTCTACATTGATTTCGTTTCAAGGTGTAGACGTTGAGCATATCTCCACCACAAAATAAGAAGCACGTCCACCCTACAACTGAAATGAGTACATATAACGGGTTCATCGTGCCTCGGATGGGTCGTGGTGCTCTGTCCGCGTGTTTCCAGGCAGAACGACACTTGTGCCGTTATAAGACAGTTCTGCCGTTCTGTTGATTTCTTCAATATTTCTCAACTTTGCGAGTCTAACGCCCTCGAAAACTGAACCCCCTAACTCGATGAAGGCTGGACGTGTTGAAGATGAGATGTGTAACGGCACAATTGGTGTAGAATCTACGGTGTTGAACATGTGAAAAGCATCAAGTGTACATTGATTTCGTTTCAAGGTGTAGACGTTGAGCATATCTCCACCACAAAATAAGAAGCACGTCCACCCTACAACTGAAATGAGTACATATGAAGGGTTCATCGTGCCTCGGACGGGTCGTGGGCTCTACGTCCGTGTTTCCGAGCGAACGACACTTGTGCCGTTACAAGCAGTTCTGCCGATCTGTTGATTTCTTCAATATTTTTCAACTTTGCGAGTCTAACGCCCTCGAAAACTGAACCCCCTAACTCGCTGAAGGATGGACGTGTTGAAGATGAGATGTGTAACGGCACAATTGGTGTAGAATCTACGGTGTTGAACATGTCAAAAGCATCAAGTCTACATTGATTTCGTTTCAAGGTGTAGACGTTGAGCATATCTCCACCAGAAAATAAGAAGCACGTCCACCCTACAACTGAAATGAGTACATATAACGGGTTCATCGTGCCTCGGACGGGTCGTGGTGCTCTGTCCGCGTGTTTCAAGGCAGAACGACACTTGTGCCGTTACAAGACATTTCTGCCGTTCTGTTGATTTCTTCAATATTTCTCAACTTTGCGAGTCCAACGCCCTCGAAAACTGAACCCCCTAACTCGCTGAAGGCTGGACGTGTTGAAGATGAGATGTGTAACGGCACAATTGGTGTAGAATCTACGGTGTTGAACATGTCAAAAGCATCAAGTCTACATTGATTTCGTTTCAAGGTGTAGACGTTGAGCATATCTCCACCACAAAATAAGAAGCACGTCCACCCTACAACTGAAATGAGTACATATCACGGGTTCATCGTGCCTCGGACGGGTCGTGGTGCTCTGTCCGCGTGTTTCCAGGCAGAACGACACTTGTGCCGTTACAAGACAGTTCTGCCGTTCTGTTGATTTCTTCAATATTTTTCAACTTTGCTAGTCTAACGCCCTCGAAAACTGAACCCCCTAACTCGCTGAAGGCTGGACGTGTTGAAGATGAGATGTGTAAGGCACAATTGGTGTAGAATCTACGGTGTTGAACATGTGAAAAGCATCAAGTGTACATTGATTTCGTTTCAAGGTGTAGACGTTGAGCATATCTCCACCACAAAATAAGAAGCACGTCCACCCTACAACTGAAATGAGTACATATGAAGGGTTCATCGTGCCTCGGACGGGTCGTGGGGCTCTGTCCGCGTGTTTCAGCGAACGACACTCGTGCCGTTACAAGACGATCGCGTTACGTTGATTTCTTCAATATTTTTCAACTTTGCGAGTCTAACGCCCTCGAAAACTGAACCCCCTAACTCGCTGAAGGCTGGACGTGTTGAAGATGAGATGTGTAACGGCACAATTGGTGTAGAATCTACGGTGTTGAACATGTGAAAAGCATCAAGTGTACATTGATTTCGTTTCAAGGTGTAGACGTTGAGCATATCTCCACCACAAAATAAGAAGCACGTCCACCCTACAACTGAAATGAGTACATATAACGGGTTCATCGTGCCTCGGACGGGTCGTGGTGCTCTGTCCGCGTGTTTCCAGGCAGAACGACACTTGTGCCGTTATAAGACAGTTCTGCCGTTCTGTTGATTTCTTCAATATTTCTCAACTTTGCGAGTCTAACGCCCTCGAAAACTGAACCCCCTAACTCGATGAAGGCTGGACATGTTGAAGATGAGATGTGTAACGGCACAATTGGTGTAGAATCTACGGTGTTGAACATGTCAAAAGCATCAAGTCTACATTGATTTCGTTTCAAGGTGTAGACGTTGAGCATATCTCCACCACATATAACGGGTTCATCGTGCCTCGGCCGGGCCGTGGGGTTCTGTCCGCCTGTTTCCACTCAGAACGACACTTGTGCCGTTACAAGACAGTTCTGCCGTTTTATAAATTGGTTTATTTTTATCTTTTATTTTTCACCGCTCAATATTTCATCAATTTTCTTTGTCATTATCAACAAATACATTTTATCTTTATTGTCGTTGTCAATGGATTTCATCCACGTTGCAAAACGACACTTGTGCCGTTCTGAATCCAGTAACGGCACTAGTGCCGTTCTCGTTGGATTTCATCCAGGCAGCAAAACGACACTAGTGCCGTTCTAATTCCAGTAACGGCACTTATGCCGTTCTCGTTGGATTTCCTGTTGTCAGCAGAACGACACTTGTGCCTTTCTGAAACCAGTAACGGCACTAGTGCCGTTCTCGATGGATTTCATCCAGGCTACAAAACGATACTTGTGCCGTTCTGTATCCGGTAACGGCACTTGTGCCGTTCTCGTTGGATTTCCTGTTGGCATCAAAACGACACTTGTGCCTTTCTGAAACCAGTAACGGCACTAGTGCCGTTCTCGATGGATTCCGTCCAGGCTGCAAAACGACACTTGTGCCGTTCTGTATCCAGTAACGGCACTTGTGCCGTTCTCGTTGGATTACCTGTTGTCAGCAGAACGACACTTGTGCCTTTCTGAAACCAGTAACTGTACAACTGTCGTTTTGCTCATTTGTTTCATTGCACTTGCCTTTATCTTCGAAACCCAAGCTTTCATTAAGTGTCTCTATCGTTATATTTAAACATGTACAGGTCGTTCCAGGCAGAACGACACAAATTGTTGTTTTGTTTACAGTAACGGCACTAGTGCCGTTCTCGTTGGATTTCATTCAGGCAGGAAAACGACACTTGTGCCGTTCTGTATCCAGTAACGGCACAAGTGTCGTTTTGCACAAGTGACGGCATGAGAACGTTTAAATTGAAACTAACAAAAAATGTATAGATGAGAACATTTAAATTAAATGCAAATAAACTGTACAATTGCACCACCATTCTCGAGAATGTTAAACTGTACAATTGCAAAATCATTCTCCAGAATGTTAAACTGTACAGTTGCAAAATACATTTTACTAAGTCTACGGATCAAAGTGCCATGCAAAAATTTCTGCAGCTAATTTCTTCCTCCACATAGATATATATTCCGGATGAACCAAATCCATACTGAATTGAGCTTGCAAAAATTCTATATATTTCACAGTGAATAGCCCACAATCAGATCTGCAAAGTAATAGTACATACAAGAAAGTCAGATCAAAATGATATACACGAACGAATTCATTGATATCGGTGCTAAATGTTAGATTACACTAAGCTTACCCATTTGTTTGTCCAAGAACTACAACCCTTTGATAATGGAACATCTTGGTGTTAAAATTTTCGTCACGCACTACGTGTGCCTTTATCAACTAGGGAACGACCACTTGAATATGCTTCATATATTAGGCCAGTTGAGTAGCACGGATGTGTTTTGGCAAACTATAAATATAAATAGTTCGCTCCATCAAATCGATCTTCAGTGCAAACCAGTGAGACCTTGGTACACAGTAAGAAGTATACAAAAACTTACAATTATCTCAGTATTTACCAAGCACTGGTGAAGTCCCTTCAACGTAATCGACGAGCTCTTGGTCGAATACGTAGTTAACATTTTTCTTCTTCAGTGTACCCATTTTTAGGTAAGCTTTCTTCACAAGTTGCCAAAAAGAACAATCCAATATGGCACAATCTTGCTGAAATAAATGTGGATATGTCACCGCCCTTTCTCTAATGTGGTATAAGGCCGAGTCGATATGCTGTACGAGATAGCAAGAGTAATTGAATGCATTATTTATGTAGTAATAATACAGATGTAAAGATATTACTTACATCATCGATGAGCCACCCGTCGTCTATCAATAGGTCATCGAAGAATTTTCGTCGCACTTCACAGATAGCCAAAGTTACTACATCACTATGAAAACCATGATATCAAAATAAGTTAACATGTAAGTCAAAACTTATATGCTTCAATGTGCTAAGCGGTTCAATGTGATAAATTACCGATATCACTCATTATCGTTATATTTAAACAAGTAAATGTTATCTTCCCAGGCAGAACGACACAACTGTCGTTTTCTGAAACCAGTAACGGCACTTGTGTCGTTTTGCACATTTCTTTCATCAATTTGCTTTTATTTTCGAAAGTCAAGATTTCATGAAGTGTCCCTCTCATTATCATTAATAACAAACAAGTATATGTTGTGTTTCCAGGCAGAACGACACAACTGTCGTTTTATGGACAGTAACGACACTAGTGCCGTTATCGTAGGATTTCATCCAGGCAGCAAAACGGCACTTGTGCCGTTCTGAAACCAGTAACGGCACTTGTGTCGTTTTGCACATTTCTTTCATCAATTTGCTTTTATTTTCGAAAGTCAAGATTTCATCAAGTGTCCCTCTCATTATCGTTATATTTAAACATGAAAATGGCGTGTTTCCAGGCAGAACGACACAACTGTCGTTTTCTGGACAGTAACGGCACTAGTGCCGTTATCGTAGGATTTCATCCAGGCAGCAAAACGACACTTGTGCCGTTGTGAAACCAGTAACGGCACTTGTGTCGTCCTCATTGAAACTTATGTGCTTCAATGTGCTAACCGGTTGAATGTAATAAATTACCTGTGCGATGCATTTGCCAACCACTTATTGAGGTCTTCAACTTTTGCAGGATCTACTTCCCTTAAAGGATCATATGCTTGAACGTTCAAAAATTTTCTCCTCTTTAACGGATTAATGTATGGAGAAAGCAGCACGGCTGCTTTTCTCTTAACTCGTTGCCCCCTTCCTGTAGGCAATTCAGAGTTTGGATCGTCGATCACAATGATTTCATTACTAGGTGGGCATACATGTGAAGATATCGAAGGCTCTCCAACATCGCCTACAACAATCGATCAAACACACAATTCAATCAATTTTAACACACAATATTGAAATTTGAAATATTGAAATGTAAATTATATATACCTTTGCTAAATATGTTTGAATCATCTTTCGTCCCAACCGTCTTCTCACTTACCTCATCTTCTCGAGCTTTCTCAGTCCGAAATTTATCTCCAATCCTAAATGAAGGCCGTTGTTGGTACACAACTATGGCAGATGCAGGATCTGGCACAAATCCTACAAATGGGACCCAACAAAAAAATTATTTTTAGCTTATTGCAAAGAGAAACAGAGAGAATATACCTTCATCATATGTAGGAAAAGCCTCGTGTTGTTTTTTCAGCGTGACTTCTTCTTTGGAGCAATTTTCAATAATCACCTCTTCCTCTTCCATTCTTGCCCCTTCGTTTCCCCTACTATGTGTACTATAAGCACCGTAATCAAACCCACTCCTTTTCGACTGGACTCCACCTCTTCCAACTGTTTGGATAAACAAATCAATTTTCTTTTCAACCCGATTAAAGTGCTCCAACATCTCACTTCGCAGCCTCTCCTCAACTCCTTTAAGTTCTTGTTTTATTATATTTATGACATAATCATAAGAAGTGGGTGGTGGTCGTCCAGCTGGTTTAGCCGAATGTCGATGGCTGGACACGGATGGTAGATCCGAAGTCTTAGCGCATTGTGGATCACCTTTTCTTGATGATGCATCATCACTCTCGTTATTTTGTCCACCATCATTCTCAAACGCGACATTATCTAAGTTAGGATCAGTATCATCAACAAAAGGTCCGGATTCTTTCCAAAATGGCTCCAACAATTCATCATCTGTAGGATTTAGGGTACGATATACCTCAATCTGAAAATACAATAATGTATAATTATTCAGTCAGTTGTTTAGTTATAATTTCAATACACCATATAGATTTTACTAAACAAAACTCACATCTTTCGATTCCAAAAACGTGCAAAGTATTTCCCCCCGAAGTTGCTTGCACAGTTCCCAGCCTAGCATTCTTGGAATTCGAGAATCATCCATCACACGACCAAATTTCTTTCCAATACTGGGAACTGCTTCAAACGCCCATATCTGTACAATAAAAAATTTAATTTTCAGAAACATAATTAAAAAACTGTAATGTAAAAAATAGTGATTGAAAATATTACCATGATTGCAAGGGGAAATCCATGCAAAGAATACGGATATCGCTGAGAACTTGTATAGTTCTTCAACGTTTCTCCCAAGTTACGCCTGAACACCCTAGTAGTGTATTCATATGACATTTTCCCCCATGAATAGTTGTTAAATCTATCAACATCATCCACCAAATAAAATCACCACGGGTTAATATACGTATTCTCCTCTGTTGACAAAATTACATACACCAATATAACGAGGAGGCCCAACTTATATTTATCGCTCTTATTCTTGCAACGTTTGAAAACATCTAACAATAAACCTCTCTTTACTTTGCCGTTGCTATGCTTGAAACGTTCTTTCATTAGTCTATAATTATGCCCGAGCGTCGGATCCTCGTCCTCCATGTCCCCAGCTTTAAACCCAGTCACCAATGTGAACTCTTGCAATCCAAATCTTGCAAGCTTGTCTCCAATTTTAATCCACACTTCATTTTCTTTTGAGGTACTTACCGACCTCAGAATTAACTGGTGGACCAATTGTGAAGTAAGTTTTATCTCCCTCAAGTTCAACAAATGTCCAAAGCATGAGTGTGTGAATAAGTCTTGATGTAAGTCATCCAAGCTGTAGAATACTTCATCAACCAATTTTATTCTACACCTGTTACTTATCTTCGCGTTTACTATATCTTCACCATCCATTTTTTCCTGCAACCAAAAAGGCAAAACAATAATTGAGTTAGGAATCTTATTTCTCAAAGCAATATATCTATGTTAAGAGTTTATTTGTTCACATATATACATAGAACAAGCCCAGTGGATCTGATTCTGGAATCAGATCTGGGAGTTTCCGCCAGAGGCATGGATCCGAAAGAATTCCATCTCAAAATCGGTCATAGATGAATTTTCTCATTTTGATGAAACCTGGATACTATGAATGAAAGCTGCAGAAATTTTTGCATGGCACTTTGATCCGTAGACTTAGTAAAATGTATTTTGCAACTGTACAGTTTAACATTCTGGAGAATGATTTTGCAATTGTACAGTTTAACATCCTCGAGAATGGTGGTGCAATTGTACAGTTTATTTGCATTTAATTTAAATGTTCTCATCTATACATTTTTTGTTAGTTTCAATTTAAACGTTCTCATGCCGTCACTTGTGCAAAACGACACTTGTGCCGTTACTGGATACAGAACGGCACAAGTGTCGTTTTCCTGCCTGAATAAAATCCAACGAGAACGGCACTAGTGCCGTTACTGTAAACAAAACAACAATTTGTGTCGTTCTGCCTGGAACGACCTGTACATGTTTAAATATAACGATAGAGACACTTGATGAAAGCTTGGGTTTCGAAAATAAAGGCAAGTGCAATGAAACAAATGAGCAAAACGACAGTTGTACCGTTACTGGATACAGAACGGCACAAGTGTCGTTTTGCTGCCAACAGGAAATCCAACGAGAACGGCACAAGTGCCGTTACTGGATACAGAACGGCACAAGTGTCGTTTTGCAGCCTGGATGAAATCCATCGAGAACGGCACTAGTGCCGTTACTGGTTTCAGAAAGGCACAAGTGTCGTTTTGCTGACAACAGGAAATCCAACGAGAACGGCACAAGTGCCGTTACTGGATGCAGAACGGCACTAGTGTCGTTTTGCTGCCTGGATGAAATCCAACGAGAACGGCACTAGTGCCGTTACTGGATTCAGAACGGCACAAGTGTCGTTTTGCAACCTGGATGAAATCCATTGACAACGGCAATAAAGATAAAATGTATTTGTTGATAATGACAAAGAAAATTGATGAACCACCTAATATTTGTATGCAACAACCCACAGAAATCATACCAAACCACAATAATCAACTTCGCACTACAAGTATGGCTGCGAAAAAAAGGTAAAATACAAGCGTTCGAATTTACCTCCTTCCAATGACTCCTTGCTCGAACTTCTTGCTAAAACTTCTGAAATCAAATGGCCGTTGCTTAATCACGCTTGGGTTGGGCTCTTCGAGTGGTCCTCGATTTGGGGATAGTTTAGAGGCAGTTTGGAGGTTGAAGAAGGAAGCCGGGCCGTTGCTTAATCACGCTTGGGTTGGGCTCTTCGAGTGGTCCTCGATTTGGGGATAGTTTAGAGGCAGTTTGGAGGTTGAAGAAGGAAGCCGGGAAATTTCAAAAACTGGAGAAGGGTTTACCGTGGTGAAATTAGGGAATTCAACGGTGAATTTTGAGTTAATAGGTGAAGGGTAATTTTGTAATTTTGTCATTTTATTATATTTTTCTTTTTTTTTTTATAAAACATGGGTCAAAGGCCTTTTGTCCAATTTCTTCATTGAACCCGGCTATCTGGCCAAATTCCCCTTTGGTTAATTCACCTTGGATGGGCTTAGTCAACTGCATTATATCACTTCGAGCTACGCTTCTGTCAAATTGATAAACAATGCTTAATACGTTGATAACTCATAGGTCTTGAGATGGGTCCCTTTTGTAGATAATTTCGCATTTCTTCTGTGAAACAAGTTTATGCTAGGGCTGTCCGTGGGTCGGTTCGGTTCGATTCGATTCTGAAGAGATCCGAACCGACCCAAAACTTTCGGGTATTTAATAAATGGACCCGTCAGGTCCAAATATAATTATGGAACCGTTCAGGTTCGGTTCCGTTCGATTCGTTTCGGGTCGGTTCGGTTCCATTCAGTTCCGTACCATAATTAAATTTTTTAATATTTACAGCAGCACTACATAAATACAACTAATGATATTTCATTCGTAACTTTTACAAATTAACGTAGTCCAATTCAAAAAATATATAAATAAGTAGTCGTCCAATAAGATTAAATCAATGCATATAAATACCAAAAAATAGATATTAATATTATATCAACACTAAATAAAGTATATTCATTTGTTTCAAATTAAAATGGGCTAATGAGTTTTAAAAATGATTTGGGCTTTAAAATTAAAATTATGAAATAATCTGATTAATTTAATTAATTTACTAATTTGTTTAGAAAAAAATAAAATAATTTAATTAATTCAATATAAAAAATAAAAAAATTATTTAGTTTTGGTTCTTCGCTTCGGTTCTTGGTTTAGACCCGAGACTCGACCCAAACCCATAAGTTCTCGATTCGGGTACCCGTTCGGGTATTTAATTTATGAAGAACCGCTCGGTTCGTTCGGGTTCGGTTCGTGACTTTTGGACACCCCTAGTTTATGCCAACCTTGCGTGGATATCCCCTTCAAAGGCTTCCTTCATGGTTGATTGTTCATCCAAGAAAAGCATCATAATGAAGAGACAATACTTTGTACGAAATTCATTGCATTGAATAGAACATACTTACATGAGCTGGGAACATCCAGTTGAATTGATAAGCCTTAGTTATTGGTAATATCTCCTTAAGTGCTCAATATTCCATGGATGAGACTATTCCTTTTCATTTACGGTGTGTTTGATTGCAAGAGTGGAAAATGGGTGGAAAGAAAATATTTTATATGGAAAAGATTTGTTTAGAAAATGTTTTGTAGGGAAAATGATTTCATGTGTGTTTGATTGGTATAATTTTTCACTCGAAAAATTTTTAAATTTTCTATTCGTTTGGCTTTGTTTGACATGGAAAGTGTATATTAAAGTGATAATTTTTTCCACAATTGGTTATAAAATTTGTTTTCATTACCAAAAAGTAAAAAAAAAAAAAAGGAAAAAAAATTTGTTTATTAAAAAATCATTTTTTTCATTAAAGTTTAGTGTTCGTTTAACTTTGTTTTACATGAAAATTGTCTATTAAAGTGAAAAAAAAAATTTACTATTGAGTATGACATTTGTTTCCATTGAAAAAAAAAAAATCAAAAAAACAAAAAAACCCAAAAGCTAGAAAATAAAAAACTGCCCAAACCCAAGGAAAATAAAAGCAAGGATTTAAGGGAAAATCAGGCGCGTGAAAGGGCGACGGTAAAATGAATTTCAAGGTTAATTTTCACCATCAAACAACAACTTTGTGAGAAAGAGGAAAATCTTTTCCATTTTCCTGGGAAAAGGAGGCTCATCAAACAGAGCCTTAGGTCTTCAATTTTGTAAGTACCAGATCATAGCTCTTCTGTGATGCAATAGGGTCCTTTTCAGTTGGGCCCAATGTGCTATGCCAGGCTCTTTAGAGGACAAGAAGATTTTCCTGAGCACAAGATTGCATTTGCAAAATGATCTTTGCTTAACTCTAGCATTATAATTGCGAGTTATCTTGCGCTGGTAAGAAGCTAGAGTGGACAAGACTTGTATCGACAATGTATTATCTATAAATACCATTGGATTAAATAAATCCTGGCCATTCATTTCAATTGTATCTACAATGTATTATCTATAAATACCATGTATTGCTCATTTTGTAGAAGCTAGAGTGGGTAAGGAAGACACTTGTGTGTGTAACTCGTAAAATTTCTCTCAAGCAATACAAAGGTTCTGTCCCTCGCTGGGATTCAAAGCAGGCTAACTTAACCAAGTTTCCTGCGAGGGGCAGAACTTTCGAAGGGTTAAGGCCGCACGTAACAAACTTGGCGAGTGACAAGGTGGTCCACATCAGCTGAAGAATAGAAGTTATCAATAGGAATACATGTATTTTATCAATATGAAGCACCACCATTTTCCATCCATATTAAAGATCTAATTGAAGAACAAAATGAACAAACAAAACTATTTCAGGAGGTGATCTACGACAATATGCTATTGCAAAAAGATGAACAAGTTTGAGTTTGGATTGGTCCAAATGAAGATTCAGCCTCAATTTGCAAACAAAATCCCAGAAGTCGATCAGAGTTTGAACCAACTAAAATTGAACAATACATAAATCAAAACTTGGAAGATACCTCAAACCGAGATTTATGAAAATTTCTTTGTATTTGTTGAATCGATTTCTAAAACTATAGAAAACATTTAAGAATTTTTTTGGAAAAATCGAGAGGGAGGCGTGAGAGAGAGTAGAAAGAGAGAGAGAGGGGAACAAGAGAGTGAGAAAAAAAGTGGGAGAAAGAGATATATCTATATAGAAATGAGCAAGGCTTGGTGTACAGCCTTTTTCATGTAGATATAGATTTTGTACAATTTTTTCATCTTGTCAAATCAACATTAATTATAGACACATCACACATATGAGATTTAAATTGTTTGTAGAAATAAAAAGTTTAAAAGTGATATTTTGCAAATATTATTAAAATGCAAAATTTTGAAAATACCAAATTTAAAAGTCACATGAGGTGCAATTTCCTCGATATAAATTTGACTTTATTTAGCATGCCATTCTTTTGAAGTGTATTAATTTTTGGGTTTTGCTAGTTCTACGTATTTTTTTGTACATAAAGGGATATGTAACACTCACATGGGGACAAAAATGTGAATGTTATGTATTTCTTTATGTACAAAAATTATGTGCACCTAGAATTATCTTTAATCTTTTCCCTTGGTCCCCTCCAGGTGTTGTCTTCGCACTGTCAAATACACGGGAATACAGTTGGATCCGTTAACCCTCATTACTTTCTTTGGACCCTAATCCAAAAACCTGCTGGACCACTTTCCCTAATTATTGAATTTTTTCAAAAGCCATGTGAATATATGGTCACAAAAACACCTCCAGACTATATTTTCAATCATTACAGTTTGATTTTTTTATTGAGTTTTGATTTGTAATTCTGATCTGATAAGTTGAAAGAAAAAGAAGAACATCAAGAAATGGGGAGGATGGATTATTTGGCCATGAAAACTGATCAAGAATTGCTGAATGAAGATTTCAACGAACTGAAAATGGCTGCCAAGAAACTCATCAGTCATGCTGCAAAATTGGGTGGGCTAGGATTTGGGACTTCTTTTCTCAAATGGGTTTCCTCTTTTGCTGCCATGTGAGCCTTTTATTCTAATCTTGTTCCAGTATATGTTTTTTTGTGCGTGTTTGTATATATAATATATATTTCTCGAATTGATTGCTTGACATTTATTTGCTGTTTGGATTAAGCCCTGGAAAATAATGAATTTCCATTTAGTGGCTAATAAGACTGAAGATAAAGGTGGGTTTATTCAAGTTTGATACTATGGAGTTTTGTTCACTTTGATGATGTATAATTGGACTTGTATGAAAATTGTGAAATTTGATCTATTGGCATTTACAGGGTGAATTGTAGTTTTGGCGAGTCATGTTTGAAACTTGATAAATTCTTATATTTATAGCTTGTTGGGTAAGATACGCAGTACAGTATGGACAGTATTAATCGTGTCCAATATGTTGTATCAAACAAGTCCTTAATGAACGAGTTACCATTTGGCTTCTTTTTCACTGTTTGCCAAGTTAATGTCTGGAGGTGGTAAATTATTATTCATACTGTTAGATCTTATTTTGACTGGTAAATCACAATTCTTTAGTCATAACATTTTCTAACCTGTTGTTCAGTTGAGGATTTTACAGTGTAAATTGAGGATTACTCCCATGAAAGACTTGGAAATGAGAATACAATAAAGAATTGAAGAGTATATAACAATTACATGAAAATAGTATGGTGTTCTGAATGTCTGATGGTGGCACAGAGTACAATGGATACAAAAAGAATGTTAGGTATTAACACTCACGGAAAAATCCTGCTTAACGTGGAAAAGCCATTTTCAGGGAAATCTTTCAGCATCTCTCTTGACGAAAGATCATATTGACAGGCTCTAATAAAATGCTGAATCCTCTCTATACACAGTCTGGTTGTTACAACAGATTATGACTTCCTAATCAAATATGTAATTTAAATAATATAAGAGTTGAATCCGTGTGATCTATATAAAAATGAACGGTTAACGTATTGTGAAAGGTGATCCTCATGTGTCAAAGTACTTTTCTTACAGTCTCTTTAATCAATACTTGAAATGTGTACAATATTTGGACAGGTTTTGAGTAGAAATAACTGTTAAAAATAGTAACACAATCTAGAAAATAATATTTCTTCACTGAACAACGAATTAGCATCTGAAAGTTTCATATATTAAAACTCAATCGATTCTTTCCCTTTTACTTGTTTGTGATTCTAACTCAGATACTTGAAGTTATTCAACATTCAGAATAATGTCACTTTTTGCTGATTACCTTTATCAATCATCTTCAACACTTAAATGGATTACTAATGCTAGTTGGAAAATTATGTGTTTACCGCAGTTATTTATTGATCTTGGACCGGACGAACTGGAAGACAAACATGCTGACTGCTCTCCTAATTCCTTATATTTTCTTTAGTTTTCCTTCCATATTGTTCAACTTTTTAAGGTGATGGTCTCTACCTGGATACTGTTCGACTAGCCTTTTCTTGAGCAAAATCATTGTTCTGATTTAATACTTGGCATTGTGGTGTAGGGGAGAGGTTGGAAAATGGATTGCAATCATTGCAGTTGTTTTAAGGCTTTTCTTTCCCAGACATTTCCCAGGTAAACTTCTCGTATTATCTTCTGAAGTTTGAAAACTCGTGAGATTCAGTTTTACTGTCCATTAACAGCTTGTTGTTCCCGTTGATTATTTTTACTTCTTCATCACTGCTTTGTGTTCAACGGAAAAGCCAAGAGCACGTTCGGAATGGACAAGACTTTGTTTTCTTTTTCTTCTTTAATGATGTTGAGTACTCTATAGTCCACCTTATCAAATAACCCATCAAGGAACCCAATTATTTTAGTTGGTGCCCTTCTCCTTTTAATGGTACATCTTTGTATCCCTTATCTAGTCAAGAAATTTTTTAGATTATGCACGAATAAATTCATGCAATTCGGATCACATTCTTCACATAATCTCTGATGATTGAAGATGACAAATACCTGTTCAATACTGTCTACAACCGTTTGTTAAATTATATTTTATATATGGTTACAGATTGGCTTGAGATGCCTGGTGCTTTGATTCTTCTTCTGGTGGTTGCTCCAAATTTCTTTGCTCATACTATTAGAGATGGCTTGGTTGGCGTTGCTATATGTCTTGTCATTGGTTGTTATCTTCTGCAAGAACACATTCGAGCATCTGGTGGATTCCGTAACTCCTTCACACAAAGCCGTGGCATTTCAAACACAGTTGGGATTATTCTCTTGTTGGTATATCCCATATGGGCTCTGGTAATCCATTTTGTCTGATGCATCCTAGATTTGACGTCAACCATGCTTCGACCTCCTATTGTGTTAGTGAGGAACATTTGTCCACGTTGAATAATGTTTCATCACAAATATTCAATGTCCTTTTTTTTTTGTGCGTGTGTTATTTCTTGTCTTGACTGAGAAGAAAAACCTAGTAGGAAAAAGTCGCGAGTACAAGGAATTCTTGACAAAATTCCTACCGACTCTCATGTGGCCATAGATGATTGGATTTTTTATTTTTCAATCAATTCCCATCATGTATTGTCTGCCAAAGTTTTTTGTCAAAAATTTTTGTGCTTGTAGCATGATTGAACCTAGTATCCAAAAATATAATTATTCTTGCAATATGATTTTGCTCTGATGTTTGAAGACAATTATGTCTTGTTTGGTACTGACGTACAGTGTAAATATTGGAGTAAGTGCATTTCTAAATTAAGCAGTTACATGTACAAAAAATTATTCTTAAAAGCTTGAGACTTGGCTATGCAATCGAATTGAACTAAACTGGCTAGTTGGTTCTGGAAATTATGCTTTGCCCCTAGTCATCAAGCGGCACCATGGCCCGTGCACCTATACCACGCCCCTGTTTGGTAGCTAAAATTCAAATTTTTAGCTATGAGTTTCATGAAATATGCGGTTAAAATTATTTAGGTGCCGTTCTGTTTGTGTTTCAGTTTTGTGTTTTGAGTTTTGAATTCGTCTTGTATTTTGTGTTTTGCGTGTCTGTTTTGAAATTTCTGAAAATGCGTTTTATTTCCCATTTTGAAAAACTGTTTCCAAAAACATAAAAATGGAAAACGCGTTTACTTTGAAATTTTGAGAATTTTTTTTAAAAATATTTTATTCAAAAAAATTGATTATTCAATAAATTTTAATTGTTTAATGTTAATAGAATATTAAATAACATATAAATTTTGAAATTGGTGAATTTTGAAATATTTTTTTTCCAAATATAAAAAATGCAACCTAAATTAAAATTGGCAAGTCCTTATTTTTGTCCTTATACATAATTTGTGACAAAAATTAATTAGCATCAAGTCACAATCAAACATAATCAAGTTGCAAAAAATGGGAGCACTGATCTCATGTTGACATGGTAATAAATATTTTGAAATCAATCTTATCGAGTTCATGTTAGTTTTCACAATTATTGTCAAATACAATTTTGATCGTTTAAACACGATGACTATCATCAGTGATAATAGATAACATTACTTCTTGATTATAGATAAACCACTTACAAGTAAAAATGCTTTTAAAGCACACAGACTTTAGAAAATGCAATGATGTATTAACATCGGTCTATTGCAACATATCTTTTCAAACCAGAGTTCAAGTTTCAATATCTCACAAAGTAAAATTAACAAAAAATAAAGCACAATTACACTAGAATACAAGGATAGATGTAAATCCAAATTTATGAATCTCTCAACTTAAATCATCTACAATACGATTGATTTGAGATACTGATTGACGCTGCCTCCTAACGATATATGCAGCGATTGAAGAAACTCTGTCCCACATAACGACCAGCCATTGAGAGGGTCCTCATGATTTGGTTCCTGCACACATATAAGTCCCTAGTTAGAGAGTAGGATTAAACTAAAATGAGCAAAACTAAAATCGGGCCTTTTGATGTATAAAGCTACAATCAACTATTTACCAAATCAACGAACTTGGTTCAAACGTGAAGCAAATGATTATAAAAATGATGAGCGTCAATCTATAAACCAATATGAGATAAATTACCCAACTAAATTTGTTTTTGTCCACATTAATTTACTTCACGATTTTTTCATGATCATTGATAATGAACAAGTAAATAGTACATATTACATCCATATGGATTTTGAAGCACAATTTTAAAAAAAATGCAAGCAAAGCCAGAAAATCTCAGACAAGTTAAGATGGTGCACCACCATGTTATTCTAAAAGCCTAAATCTATTTGGGATTATTTTGTGACACCTTTAAAGCAAAAGGCAGGGACAGCTATTCCATTTTGGATTGCTAACAACAAACGAACTAGAAACAAAAGGAAAGAACTGGTGACAATGAGCACCAACCCAGGTTATCTTTATTTGGAATCAGGGCCAACTGAAGGTAATTTAATGAATGAAAATATGAAAAGACACTCTTGGACCTCCATTTTTTCTTTAATGATAAGAAAAATATTCGACTTGAATCTTCAAATAGAAGTAGAAATGAACTACACATAATCACCAAAGCATTCACATAGCTGACTCCAAATTTATAGGGAATGAGGCTCAGCTTATTTCCTCTTCTCATAAGCTTGCGAATTCTTGTACCAGAACACCCAAACCGATGCTACGATCCAGAACCCAATCCATGCCACTAAAAGCTTCCTCAACCAGTTTTTCCTAACTTTCCTCGACGCTATATACTGAGAATAATAATGGTGGAACTTATAACCACTTTCCAAAAGCAAATTCCACAATTTCATCCATATCAGCCCTGCATCACCAAGCCAATTGGTCTTGGTAGTCACGACTCCACCATCACTCAGCAAATTCAAAGAAATCAGAGACAAAAACCAGTAACATGACATCAAAAGTTGATACCTCAACTTCAAGCCAAATCCAATTACATGGAATAAACTCATCTAACAAAGAAATTAACTAGGGAAAGTAACTTCAAACAATATTCAATTGAAACTCTTTCTGATTCTTGCTATGTTCATATCAGTCTAACAACATCAAATTGAAACCCCTTCTGAATTCTTGCTATTTTCATGTGAATCTAAGACCTCCCACGCTGTCAACCCTCCAAGCTCTGTAAAAAATTGTATCTTATCCACCTAATTGCCTCAAAACTGTATCTGTATGATAAAAGACCAAGAATTGAACACCCATATCAAAGGACGAATCAAGAACTTCCCAAAATTCCAGCTTTCTTCAATTCCCTACCACTTCCTTCAAAAATTTCAGCTACCCACAAAAAACCCAGATGGAGAAATAGATTGAAACAAACTAAGAATAGATTCTTTTAAGAATAGAAATCAAATAAAAGACACCCGACAACGAACCGGACGGCACAATCTTTGCTCCAAAGAGTCTCGATAAAATCTTGAAATCAAACTAATCAAGCGTGGGTGTTTTGAAACCTGCATCATAATTCCAAAGCATCATTGCCAACAATAATGTTACTTGTTGTGAGATTACCTCAAATTATCATTCCAAAGCATCATTGTTGTGAGGAATCCAGTTTCTCAAATTAAAGTTTCTAAATTAAACAGAGAAACATAAACACACAAAGTATTGCAATTTTACAAAAAATAAAATTGAATTAAAGTCTCCATAATACCTATTCAGCACTCGATTCGTGGAGATTTGTTTTCTCGATGGGTTCTGGTGTGTGAGGGGGTGGACTGCTCCAACAAGGCAGCCGATTCCGGACGAAATTGAGGCTGACCCATGGTAGAATTAGATGCGCCTAGTTGAGAGAAATGTTGTTGTGGTGCTCCACGATCGAGAGGGTGGCCGGATGTCGAAGTAACTGGGGAGAAACCGTGACTGTGCTCGCGATTTTGGATGGGAATTGGAGACGTTTTCGACGGACGGCGGGGCAGGCGATGGTTGGAGGTTGTAGAGGGAGATGAGGGGGTGCCTGTGGTGCAGAGGTCCGGCGGCTTAGGTGGCGGGCGGTGGAAGTTTTTGATGGGAGATCGGTAGCGATGGAAATCAATGGATGAAGAGGAAAAGGTTGGGGAAAATAGAAAACGAGCTCGTTTCCCGTGTTTTCACTCCGTCTTCTTTTTGGGCAGAAAACGCTCAAAACGGCTTTTTAGCCGTTTTGAGTTTTTAGTACAATTTTTTTTTTTTGTTTTCAAAAATTCATTTTCGAAAACGGGAAAGAGAACGCGTTTTCACTGTTTTGAAAAATCGAAAACAGAAAACGGTCCGAAAACAGCAAAGAGAACAGGGTCTTAATGTCTTTTATTTAAATTTTTATCACTTTTTTGAATCACACCAAACAGAGTGTAATGGTGGATTGGGTTGGACCTATTTAAATAAGTCAAGACTGGAGACTGGAGTGGCATATTAGTCATTTCAAAAACCACAAATCCTAGTTAAAATTCTTGTTTCCGAGGTTAAGGTTTTTATTTAATTTTTATTTTTTAATGAAAGGTAAGAAAAAATAGGTACTTGTTGGGTGTTTTTGGGCATTGATTTTGAGTAGTTTTTTTTTTCCCAAAGTCGGTAAGTCGGTTGGTTTTTTGTCGTTTTTAAAATTCTCATCTAATTTTACTTAATAATTATTTTTAACTCGCCTATTTGGTTCAAAACTAACCAGTAAATAAAAATATATTAACTAAATACTTTATTTATAAGTAAAAAAAATTATTTTATAACTACAAAAATTGTTTATAAGTAAAAATTATTTATAACATAAAAATTCAACTTTTCATTTTATAAAAAAAATGATTATAAAGTAAAAGTACTACTAATAAGACAAGAATTCACTTATAAAATGTAAAAATAGTACTTTTAAATAAAAAATTCAATTATGTGTAAAAAAAAAAATTTTAAAGTACAAAATTAACTTGTAACTATCAAATTTACTTAAAAATTAAAATTTTAATTCTAAGTAAATATTTTATTTTAAAGTTAATACTTAAATATTTTATTATTTATTTTATTTATTTATTTTTTTGTAGAATCGCTCACTATCATTACTAAAAATCTCCCAAAAATCGGTACCCTTTAATTGTCGACAATTGGTACTTAAAAAACCTTATAATCATAATACGTTCGATTTGGATTTCAGGCATGTAATACTTTCTCTTTCGAAAATCATGACGAAGAATGGAGGCATTTGTCTGAGAGAATCACGAAATTAAATTCGTTTTTTTTTTTTTTTGTATGGTTTGGGAGTTATAAAGATGACGAATACAATTTTTTTCCTGCTCATTCGGAATTACTGAATCTGAATATTTGGGAATATTTTTGGATTTTGCAGCTGTATAGGATAGGATAACAGGAGGTGAAATCGAAGAAAAAATAAAATTAATTGAGTATTTCATTGTTAATGTTCCCATAAAGAGAAGTGATATACCCATACCTATAATTCTTTTCACTATCTTTTCATTACTAAGAAACTTGAAAAAAAAAAATCCGATCGGGGCCAATTTGATCAGTTTTGGAAGTTTGTGGGTCAATTTGAGAGTAAAATCCAAAGTTGAGTACCATGAAAATTAAGTGAAGATTTTACAGGAAAAAACTTTTTATTAATCACGAAAAAAAAAAGTAAAAGCTACTTTAGGAAATTGTTTTTTAGTTAATCGCTTTTAGTTTTGACCAAACAATTGTTTTTTTTCTAAATAAGTTCTAATATGATTCTGTTATTTAAACTATAAAAAATTAATTTTTAGTGTTTATTTTTATTTATCTTCTATATTTTTCAAAAAATTATTCCTTTTTTTTTTTTTTCAATTTTGAAGATTGACGAGTTTGAAAGTCAAGTTGGTCCTCATATTTGGAAAACAGTGTTTACCCGTACGAAACATATTTTTAAATTGAGAAATACTATTCATCTCCAGTGGGGATGTATCCCCAGTCTATATGACGTTAATGTGGCATTAAATGATAGGTGAAATTAAATAAATCATTTAATTTTACATATCATTTAACCAATCATTTATATCCACATAAATTGAGGATGCATTCCCACTGAGAATGAATAACATTTTCTTTTAAACTAGCCATCCTATTTGAAAAATGATTTGACTTAATCCGAAACATATTTTCAAACGCACAATTAATCTGGTTTGATTCGGGCAATTGAAACTCAAAATCTAAAGAATTATTAGGATAAAACAAAATTGAATATATTCATCCAAGATCGCCACCTGGCAATCCATGAAACCAGTAGTACTAACACAAATCAACCAATGAAAGAAGACCCTTATCCTAGTTCTTATCTTACACCAAAGCCACAAAAATAATTTGCTAATCCTTTGTAATAAGGAACAAGATAACAAAAAACAAAGCAAAAACAAAATGGCTACTTCACTACAATCAGCTGCCACTTTCATGCAGTCAACCAGGGTTGGTGACTCCGCCAGAAGCACCCTGCAATTGAGACCTGTTCATGGTGTTGCAAAGGCATTTGGCGTCGAACAGAGAGGTTCACGGCCCCGTCTCGAGTCACCTTAGTGGACCCAAACGTGATGTGCGTCGATGATGAGTTCCAGCTAGATGCTGGACCCAACACCAAGGCCACATAGACTGTTTTCCGACTATTTAACTATTTTATGAAGACAATATTTTTGTAAAAATTTTGACAGAGTTTTCCCCGAAAATAGAACAAAACCAACCTGAAAATTTACAAAAGACCCCATACAATAATCAATATCAAATATTTGGGAACCACCAAATCCATCATACCACCACAAGGTCCACAACTAAATCAATATGGAACTAAACTTGAGTGAACACTTCTACTTTAAAACACCATGTCTGTATGCATGCATCACAAGAATTGAACAACTCATCGACGAAGTGATCATTAAACAAAATATCAGACCGAGTGTTTTGTGAACATGAGTCCCCAATTAAACATTTAAATGCTATGATATGGTTAAGATCATGCAACCTAATGATGGATAGTCAGACTCTGGACTTCAGCAGACTTTCCAAGTATCTCAAATTCAGTGGCCTCCTGATAGGAAACACATGACAAAATATATGAGCAGTAACTCAGTGAGTGGATAGTTCGCAATAAGATATACTTTTTCCATTTATACATTTTTACTGAAAAATCTGATTTATTATTCTTACAGTTTTTAAGAAATTCTGATAATTTCTTTTATGACCGAAGCATGCTAAAATCATAAAATTCATACGCTTTATTCTGAATAACCAACTGTAAAAATATGTCAAATATAGACAATTTAGTATCAATATAAATATGTGTAAATATGTCATTTCTATAAGTTGAAATGATATTTCTGTAACTGAATAAGCTGAATTTTATATGCTAAAATGAACTATTATCTGATATTTGAAATTCTGTGAATCTACAATTGAATATACATAAATGATATACTAAATAATCACACCAAGAAGTACCCAATGAATAGCCTTACTCATGTACAGAGTAATCTCGATGTACAAGACAAAGCTATTCAAATCTGATAATCTAATAATATAATCATATGTACGCAGAGCTACCCCAAAGGCTAATCACCCGAGTACATGGCCCAAAGACTATGTGTGTACGAGAGTGGGTCTCAAAGACCTCTGATAATCTGGTTATACACTGTGAAAACACATTCACATCAGTGCAGAGAGGGTAAAATCACTTGGGTACTTTCTGATGGTTTTTAAAATAATTATAAATATGCTGAAATATATAATATGAATACAACATGCTAGAGAAGTAATTTCAATGAATTGGATCTAACTTTAAAAGAAAACTGACTACAAAATCCGTTTGATTCTGAAAATAATGCTGTCAAATCAAATATATGTAATAATTAACTTTCTGGTATAGTATAAATTTAATAAATATTTATTTCTGAAAAATAAGTTTTTTCACTCACAAAATACGAGCTATAAGCTAGACTGGCTGATAGACGTTCCCAATCTCCTCATCACCACCTGAAATACGATATGAATAATCAATTTAACAACTACCATAATAAGTAGTCTTAATATTAAAATACAAGCTCTTAGAACTTAATTCCTCCATACTTGAATAAAATCTCCCAATTATTCCCTTAATCCATTGGAACTAATATCACTTTCTAGTTCATTAATTAATAGCCAACTCATCAACAAAACCTTCAATCTGAGCATATATACAAATACCCACTTCAATCTAATGACAATTAGTAATTATAATTCATCCCATTCAATTTTCCTCTTCTTCCATAAATATATACTTCCAATTAAATTTTTCATCATCACAATCATTTTCCACAAAAATTCTTACTTAAGAATCAAATTAGAAATTTTAGTGTTTGTCCAAAAATAAGGTTCCTTACCTTAAATGTAAATGGAAGCTAACCACCAAGAAACTTGAACTAAAAATCATGATCTTTTACCTACATTTACAATTTTCGAACCAAGTTAAAACCCTAGGAAATTGACAATATATACTCCTTATCTCATGAAAAAAATTAAGATAAATCAAACCTAAAATGGAGAAATCAACATTTACCCTTTTTTCTTCCTTTTTTCCTTCATTTTCTTTTTCCTCCTTTTCTTCCTCCTTTTGTTCGTTTCTCTCTCGGTTTCAGCTTCTGTTTTGGCCTCTGCGTGATGGTGGTGAAATGGTAAAGAATTAGGTTTAAAATTGGTAAAGTCATTAGCTATTTGCAAAGGAAGTCCCTTAACTTCCCATGATAAATTAAGTAAGTCATTAACTCCAAAAATAATCCACCTTAACCCTCATATATCATCCATTATGAAATAAATCCCAAGAAAATTAATTTGCTTCACTTAAGTACACTTTGATTATGAAATGGGTTGTAACAATCTTACCTCCTTAAAAGAATTTCGTCCTCGAAATTCGATGAACAGCTGGCTAATCAGTAAATAGATGAGGATATTGAGCATGCATCTGGTCCTCATCTTCCTATGTAACCTCCTCTACCGTCTGATTTTTCCATAGGACTTTTATGAACGAAATTGCTTTACCTCGGTGAACCTGCTCCTTTCTGTCTAAAATTCCCACTGGCTCTACTTCATAAGTCAAATTTTCTTTCAACTTAACTGGTTGACACTCTAGAACATGAGATGGATCAGCGATATACTTACGAAGCATGGAAACATGAAAAACATCATGGATCTTGGATAATTCATCTGGCAAATCTAATCGATATGCAACTGGACCAATCCGCTTAGTAATCTGATAAGGTCCAATAAATCGTGGACTCAACTTTCCTCGTTTGCCAAACCTCAACACTCTTTTGCAAGGTGACAATTTCAAAAATACTTCATCACCAACTGCAAATTCAAGATCTTTCCTATGCCTACTGCATAGCTTTTCTGTCTGTCTTTTGCTATCTTCAAATTTTCTTTAATCCTTTTTCACATTTTCTGAAGTCATTTGAACCAATTCATGGCCTACTAACTTTCTTTCACCAACTTCATCCCAACATACTGGCGTTCTGCATTTTCTACCACACAAAGCTTCAAAAGGAGCCATTGCTATACTAGAGTGGTAACTGTTATTGTAAGCAAACTCCATTAAAGACAAGTGAGTATCCCAGCTACCTTTGAACTCTAAAACACAGGCTCTCAACATATCTTCAAGAGTTTGTATGGTCCTCTCTGACTGTCCATCTATCTAAGGATGAAAAACTGTACTATAATGTAGCTTAGTACCCATGACTCCCTGCAAACTAGGCCAAAATTTAGATGTAAACCGAGGATCTTTATCAGATACAATAGACACTGGCACACCATATAAGCTAACAATCTCCTCAACATACAATTTTGCCAACTTACTCAAAGAATAAGTGGCTTTGATTGGCAAAAATCTAGCAGTCTTGGTTAAACGATCCACAATCACTGAAACACCATCATGACCATTCTGAGTACGAGGAAGACCAAATAAAAAGTCCATGGTAATGTGTTCCCACTTCCATTCTGGAATAGGCAAAGGTTGTAGAAATCTAGCTGTTTTCTGACGATCCGGTTTCACTTGTTGACATACCAGGCGTTTAGATACAAATTCTGCTATATCTCTTTTCATGCCATTCCACCAATAATGCTCTTTCAATGTATGATACATTTTAGTACTGCCTGGGTGCATCGCATAAGCAGCATTGTGGGCATCTTCTAAGATCTCTTTCTTCAATTCTGCAACATCAGGAACACACAATCTGTTTTCCATAACCAACATACCATCATTTCTAATAGCATAGTCTGTTCTTAACCCAGCGCTAACTTCGGCTTTCAATGTTCTCAGTGTCAGATCTTGAGATTTGGCTAATCCAAGCCTGTCCACCAGAGTGGGCCTCACCTGAAAATGAGCTAATACCGCCCCTAAAGTAGTAGCGACAATCGAGCATGCAACTTCCTGAACTCACACAACAAACCACCATATACTGCATTGGATTGAGGGGAAGAACTAGTCTTTCTGCTAAGAGCATTTGCAACTATATTAGCTTTCCCCGGATGGTAGTCAATCTTACAATCATAATCATTTATCAAGTCCAACCATCTTCTTTTTCTCAAATTCAATTCCTTTTGATCAAATATATACCTCAAACTTTTATGATCGGTAAATATCTGACATTTCTCACTATACAGATAATTTCTCCAAATTTCCAATGCGAACACAATTGCAGCCAACTCTGGGTCATGTGTTGGGTAGTTTAACTCATGCTTCTTTAATTGTCATGAATCATAAGTTAAAACACTTCCATTTTGCATCAAAACACAACCCAAACCTTGGTGTGAAGCGTCACTATACACTGCAAGCTCTTCACCTGGTGAAGGAAGAATAAGTACAGGAGCAGAAGCTAATCTATTCTTCAATCCTTGAAAACTCTTCTCGCATTGCTCAGTCCACACAAATTTAGAGTTCTTCGGAGTCAAACTGGTCAAGGGTTGGGCAATTTTGGAGAATCCCTCTTTAAATCCACGGTAATAACCTGCTAGCCCAAGGAAACTCCCATTTCATCACTACCTCTGTTTTGACCGGATCTACTTATATACCTTCTGCAGAGATAACATGACCTAGAAACACAACTTTATCCAACCAAAATTCACATTTGCTGAACTTGGCATACAATTGTTTATCTCGCAAAGTCTGCAAAATAATCCTCAAGTGTTCAACATGCTAATCCCGACTGCGAGAATAGATCAATATATCATTAATGAAGACAATAACAAATTTATCCAGATATGGATGAAGCACTCTATTCATCAAGTCCATAAATGCAGATGGAGCATTAGTTAATCCAAACGCCATTACCAAAAATTCATAATGGACATATCGAAACCTGAAAGCAGTCTTTGGTACATGAACATCTCTAATTCTAAGTTGATGATACCCCGAACGCAAATCAATCTTTGAAAATACCGAGGCACCTCGAAGTTGATCAAATAGATCGTGAATGCGGGGTAGAGGGTACTTATTACGAATAGTCACCTTATTCAACTGTCTATAGTCGATACACAATATCATAGTACCATCCTTCTTCTTCACAAATAAAACATATGCTCCCCAAGGGGATACACTGGGTTTAATGAAACCCCTATCAACCAAATCTTGTAATTGTACATTTAATTCCATCAACTCTTTAGGTGCCATCCGATAAGGTGCCTGTGAAATAGGTGCTGTCCTGGGGATCAAATCAATAGAAAACTCGATCTCCCTGTCTGGGGATAATCTTGGAAGGTCTTCTGGAAAGACATCGGGAAAATCTCGCACAACTGATATATCGTCTATTTTTAGTTTAGTGATCTGAGTATCAATCACATGAGCTAAATAAGCATGACAACCCTTTTTGAGCATTCTTCGGGCATCCATGACAGATATCACGCAAGATGGAAAAATTTTGCGCTCTCTAATGAGGACAATTTCAAGCTCTTCTGGACTTCTAAATACCATTTCCTTGCGAAAACAATCAACTGAAGCATGATATTTAGATAGAAAGTCCATTCCCAAGATAACATCAAAATCGTGAATATCGAGTAGAATTAGATCTGCTTTCAACTCATGATCGTTCACTCTAATCCCACAATCTTTGAATACCCGATTAGCTAAAAGTGAATCCCCTACGCGAGTCGCTACTACCAATTCACTATCTAAAGGCTCTGACATCTGATCAGCATAGCTAGAAAGTGCATGGGAAATAAAGGAATGGGTAGCATCCGAGTCAATTAAAGAACGAGCATTTCTACCAAAAATAGATAACATGCCCACTACCATATCTGGTGACTCTTCTACCTCCTGCTACGTCATAGCAAAAACTTTGCCCTGGGTCTTGGATCGACTCACTTGAGCTCCTTGTCTAGAAGCACTGCCCCAAGCAACATTAGGTTGTGCGCCTCATCGACCCCGCCGATGCGACTTTCGATCCGATCCGTCTAGCCGTCTTGATCCACATGAGGAAAAACCATTTGAGATGCCCCAATTTGCTGAAATCGGGCTGGACTATCTTTTCTCATGTGTCCTATCTGACCACACTGGTAACAAAATCCAGCTCCTTTATGACACTCACCTGGATGAAACTTCCCACAAGACTAGCACTGTGGAAAACTACGGTGATCAGAACCCTCATTCTATCTCACACTCTGATTTCTCTATGTAGAACCCTGAACACGATAATGACTCCAGCATTTCTTTGTCACGAAACTACTATGGCCTGATCCTTGACTAGACCCAGAACTCCGAGACTTAGATTTAAAACCGCTAGATCTAGTAACACCAGGCCAAAATCCTTTTCTGTTCTTTTTAGACCTTTCTCCTAAAGTTTCTGTCTGACTGCTACCACTTCGGAAGGTCATCTGTGCTCCTTGACTACGTTCTTCTCGAATGGCTATCTCGACCCTTACGCTGCCTCTACCAACAAGCCGAAATTGTGATGCCCATGAGCAGTAAGCATAGGTCGAATATCTGCTCTCAATCCTTGTTCGAACCGTCTACAACTATCTCTCTACTTCGTAACCAATGCACTGGCATACTTCGACAGTTCTACAAACCTTACACGGTATTCTGCAACTGACATAGATCCCTGAACCAATCTCAAAAATTCATTCTGTTTTGCACCCCGATAAAATGGAGGATTTTACGTTTCATAGAAAGCTTCCCTGAAAATAGTCCAAGTGATAACACTAGGATCTAGATATCGACATCGAAATGAAATCTACCAATCAGCAGCTCCTCCCTTCAATAAGAATACAGCTAGGCATAATTTCTTATCATCTAAACATTCCATCACATCAAATATACTTTCCAAAGCCTTCATCCAGAGTTCAGCATCAGTTGGATTAGATGTACCCATAAAAAATTTCGCCCCAACATTAAAATACAAGCTCTTAGAATTTAATTCCTCCATACTTGAATAAATTCCCCAAATTATTCTTTTAATCCATTGGAGCTAATATCACTTTCTAGTCCATTAACTAATAACCAACTCATCGACAAAACCTTCAATCCGAGCATATATACAAATACCCACTTCAATCTAATGACAACTAGTAATTATAATTCATCCCATTAAATTTTCCTCTTCTTCCATAAATATATACTTCCAAGTAAATTTTACATCATCACAATCATTTTTCACAAAAATCCTTACTTAAAAATCAAATTAGAAATTCTAAGGTTTGTCCAAAAATAAGGTTCCTTACCTTAACTGTAAATGGAAGCTAACCATCAAGAAACTTGAACTAAAAATCATGATCTTTTACCTATATTTGCAATTTTCGAACCAAGTTAAAACACTAGAAAATTGACAATATATACTCCTTATCTCATGAAAAAAATTAAGATAAATCAAACCTAAAATGGAGAAATCAACACTTATCCCCTTTTTCTTCCCTTTTTCCTTCATTTTATTTTTCTTTTTCCTCATTTTCTTCCTTTCTCTCTCGGTTTCAGCTTCTGTTTTGACCTTTGCGTGATGGTGGTGAAATGGTAAAGAATTGGGTTTAAAATTGGTAAAGTCATTAGCTATTTGCAAAGGAAGTCCCTTAACTTCCCATGATAAATTAAGTAAGTCATTACCTCCAAAAATAATCCACCTTAACCCTCATATATCATCCATTATGAAATAAATCCCAAGAAAATTAATTTGCTTCACTTAGGTCCGCTTTGACTATGACTTTGACAATTCCTTATTTGAATTTTGACCAAAAGAAAATGGGTTGTAACAAGAAAGGCTCACTTGCTCTCTTCAGGCTGATATTAAGGAATTGGCTCAGAAGTGTACTGATGCTGCTAAGATTGCTGGTTTTACTCTTGCCACTTCTGCACTTGTTGTTTCGGTATGGATCCTGAGTTTTATTTGTTGCTACTATGTGTTATTCTTTCTTGAAAGTGATTTTTTACATTTATTGCATGTTTAAGGTTGTAGTGGATATCGATAATTTAATTACTAATTAGTCTCAGCTTTACATCGTACTTTGTTGGCGAAATGTACTGATCAGTGAGCTTTAATAAATAGTTTTAGCATTTTAGAGCATGATCTAATTTGAACGGAGATAATATCAAGAAAAACTCAAGAGCTTGGTTACTGAGAAAGTTTCCACAAAGGGACATCACCTTCAGAGTAATAATGGATGTGTGTCTTTAACATTTCCCCTCACGTGGAATCGAATTTATTTTTTTAAGGAGCAAAAGCAGAAGGAGTTCCAAAATGGCTAACGTATGATGAAATTCAAAGTAAGACCTATCTAGAAGTGAAGGGGACTGGAACTGCTAACCAGTGCCCAACCATTGATGGAGGTGTTGACAGTTTTACCTTCAAATCAGGAAAATATAATGCCAAGAAATTCTGCTTAGAGCCAAGATCATTCACTGTCAAAGCGGATGGTGTAAACAAGAATGCCCTACCCGAATTCCAAAAAACAAAGCTCATGACCCGTTTAACCTACACCCTTGATGAGATTGAAGGACTCTTTGAGGTTTCACAGGCTGGAACCGTCAAGTTTGAGGAGAAAGATGGAATTGACTATGCTGCAATTACAGTACAGCTTCCTGGGGGTGAGCGCGTGCTGTTTCTTTTCACCATCAAACAGCTTGTGGCATCCGGCAAGCCAGATAGTTTCAGTGGGGAGTTCCTCGTACCATCATACCGGGGTTCATCGTTTCTTGATCCAAAAGGACGTGGTGGATCTACTGGTTATGATAATGCCGTTGCACTGCCAGCTGGAGAAAGGTTAGATGTTATTGTAATTTGTGTTTCTTTAGTAAGAATAGTTTCTTAACAAGAAGTCAAACCTAGTCGATATTTTCTCTTGTTTAGGGATTTCTAGTTAAGAGTTTTACACTTCGTATTCTCTTTTTCATTAAAATTGAATAATAGGATTGCATCATGTTAAACAGGGGAGATGAGGAGGAGCTCGAGAAGGAGAACATCAAGAATGTTTCATCTTCAACAGGAAAGATTACCTTGAGTGTCACCAAAAGCAAGCCTGAGACTGGTGAAGTAATTGAAGTATTTGAGAGCATTCATGTTACACCCCATTCATGTATAGTCAATCTCAAAGGAGTCAAAGTCAAATGTTCAAGTAGTCAAAGTCAAAGTCAGTTAGGCACTTAAATGAACTAAATCATTTTATTGAGATCTATTTTATAATTAGCAATAACTGAGGATTTAAGATGGATTAATTTAAAGTTGGGGATGTACTTACCTATCATTGGAAGTTTATTACCAAGTGTTATACCAATTGAAAGATAGGGACTCCCTTACAAATATGGGATAGTGGAGTACAAGTGTCACCTCTTTAAAACCCATTTCTCACTTTATATTTTACACACACACAGCAACAAACCGGCAGAGAGAGTATTAGGCGGTGGTGGAGTGGATAGGTATTCACTAAACCCAATTTATCCTAATCTCAATATATACAACCCAATTACACACAATTTATACACAGAGAGAGAGACGAGAGACAGAGAGAAAAACCGAGAGAAAGAGAAGAAAGAAATAGAGGAAGAAGGAGAAGAAGAATAGAAACTTGAAGCTCAAACCGGTTTGCTCAAATTTAATTTCTAGTTGGTTGTAATATAAGGAAATAGCAAGACTGAGAAAGCTGCTGGCCGATTTAATCTTTGTTCAATACCTAGTACTGTGAGTTGAAAAAAATTAAATATTTTTCAAGTATTAATAATTAATTATACTATTATACATTTTATGTTATTCTGCAGATTATTTGTTCAATTGGATGATTAATATGGAAGTGTTCTTTCACTATGATATATGCAGAATTCGAATATGTTGTATGGATTATTTGTGAACTTGAAAGTGAGACCTCTCGGGTGATCGCAAGGGTTGTCAGGGGATGTGCCTTTGGTGATCACGGGATGGTGGGGTACTTCCTGGGTGATCATGATGGTTGTCAGGGGATGTGCCTTTGGTGATCACGGAAGGAACTGCCACTTGACTTTGTCGTTGTGATATGATGATTATTGATACCTTGGGTGTGATACTTCCTCAGTGATCATGTGGGTTGTCAGGGGATGTGCCTTTAATGATCATATGAGGATGGGTCTCTCGAATATGTGTCAGTTGATTATTGATTCCTGATGTTGATTTTGTATACAACTCTGTCGAGTGCCTAATAGATGTGCCAAGGGCCAATAGAAATGAAAGTTCAACTGGAAATACTTTGTATTTATATTGATGATTTTATTATGACTACTAGAGGATATGTTTCTGTATCCGAAGAAAGACTCATATGGCAATTTTTATTATCTGATGCTATATTATGAACTGTTAAGTGATTCCCCTCTTATTGTTGATAACAATGTGTAAATGGAAAAGTATAATTATATTTTGAACATCTCCACTCACTGAGCTATTAGCTCATATATCTTGCCACCATTTTTTTTTTCTTACAGGTAGTATTGGTTCTTGATGGATTGAGGAGCCTGATGATTTCAGAGTTATAGCCACACGACATGGTGCATTTTTGGCAGAGCACAAAATATTTATTTTGGGCTCATTACACTATATTTTTCATAAACATGTGATACGTGATATTTTGTAGCAACCCATAGTCAGCCTTGGTGGTGGATTTGGCATCTAGTCAGCATCTACCATCGGCGCACGTCACGTTTTGGGTCCACTAGGGTGATTCGGGACTGGTCGTGTCAATTCAGCCATCTGATATTGATTTAGGATCAATGGCTCCTAAAGATGTGAAGATTCAAGGGGTTTGGTATGCCCAGCTTGATTAATAGTGTGCGTGCTTGCCTTTTGGTTGAATTTTGTTGTAATTCAAAAGGTTCAATATTGAACTTCCCTTGATAAAATTCAAGAATGGAATAGGTATCTTGCTTGTACATTAGTATTGATTTTACTATGTTATTTAATATTTGTTTTTCGACTCACACGGTCGCACGGGTAATTTTCTGAGCTAGACATCTCGAATGGCATCCCGAGCTATGACATCCGTAATAAATGATAAATAATGAAATGATGTGGAGAAGGTTCCCTGCAGATTCAATTTTTGCAAACATTTTTCAAATTATAATTTGATGGAATTGTTTCGATCTTAAAGGAGATCTTGCATAATTTTGCACGTGAGGCGGTGTTTTCTTTGTTTTGTCCAGTCATTAATAACTCGACTATTTTTAGATAATAGTAGATAGAAACAACGCATGTAAGGAGTTCGATTAAAATCAAGGAATATAAGTTGGTCTAACATAATTTCTATCCACACGTTCTTTAAATTGCAATTTTCATTTACTTTTTATCAATGCATTTTATAGGACCCATTGCCTATAATCTACAAAAAAAAATTACCAAATCATTGAGTGCATTTTTACAAACCTTTTATTGATTATGGTATAAAAAATTTAGAATATTACATGAATCCAAGAGAAAAGGATACATTAGAACTCTAAATAACCTAAAATTTGTTCCTTGATAGTTGGTACGAAGTAACAGAACTCCTAAAACACGAACACTTCATTTTAAAAACTCCAAAACATTCAGAAATTTTTTAAGATCAATTGGCTAAAATATTCTAAAAATTTAACCAAATTTCATTACATTAAATTATCTTTCTTTTATATTCTAACTTCAGATAATAATCCGACTCAAAGACCAACCTCTTGTTCTAAAAGGAAAGTAGTGTTATATTCAGAAAATATTACCATAATCCAACTGACTTCTAAATTCTTTTTCCTAATCCTTAAAAAACACGTTTTCTATAAATTCCTGCATAATGCATATATATACACAAGAGTTTCATGGTTAGAGAGAGAGAAAATTTCATGGTTAGAGAACCAAAAATGTCGAGTTTTTTTCAAGAATAAAATCAAGACTGAATTTTATTATCAATGCTATGTAAATAACCATAACAAGTATGAAACTTTCTTTTGCTGCCAATGCATGGGAAAGGCCTTATGCCAATATTGTTGTACAGAATCTAAGGAACATCGAGGCCATCCTTTTCTACGAGTACGTGATTTATTTTAGGTCGAGGATGATTTTCAAAGTATTCGTTTTTTTTTTAAAAAAAATCTTTATTATCTTTTGGCAGGTTTTTAGGGCTTCTTTGAGACCTTCTCTCTTGTTTTTGGACATAACAAAACTACTTGATATATCTGGTATTCAAATCTTCATAATCAATAGCAAGCAGATTCTGTATCTAAACAGAGACATACAACAGGCGAAACAGAAGCCGAAAAATGGGTCTATGCTTAAAATTTGCTATCGTCAAATTAAGGACTTCAAGTATGATTTCTGTTCAGAGGGCTACAAGGTACTGAATGATGGAGGCTTTATTGAGTTTTTTGTGTTTAAAAAATTTAATGTGATTCTGTGTAAACTTTTCTTGTGTTGCAGGTAAAGAGCCACGAAAACAGTATCAAGTTGTACGAGGAAAAATGTAGTAGCAAGAGATCCTTGTACTTGGATTCTAATGGAGATGTCCCTTCGAGGGCAACTAATGAAGTTGAAATAATAGAGAGTAGTACGAGTGGAGAAGACAAGATATTTAACTGTAAAAGAAGTTGAAAAGGAATCCCTCATAGAGCTTCTTTCTTTTAAACAATCTAACCAGTATAGTTAATCGGGTCCATAAGAACTGACGATTGACAACATCGAGCCCTATGAAGACTTTCATTTTAGTTGAATTTAAGAGAGAAAATAAGACAATACAAGGAGAATAGAATTGTATTGAATGGTGTAATTTGTTTACAAGAAAGACATCATATTTATAGCTTAACTTGATAGGAATGTTTTACTTTCTAATCAATGTGGGACTAACTAACATGTACATTATGTATATATGTATATAAATTAACAGCCCCCCTCAAACTCAAGGAGGTAAAATGGAGACCAACTTGAGTTTGGAAACTAAATCCTGAAGGCGTCCAGGAGGATGTGTTTTAGTGAAAATATTAGCAGTTTGATCGGCTGAAGAAACTGATAATAGTCCAATAGTCCCACGGGTGAGATGATGACATATAAAGTGACAATCAATCTCAATGTGTTTTGTACGTTAATGAAACACATCATTGTGAGCAATTTGGATAACACTTTGATTATCGCAGCTTATGATAGTGGAAGTAGAATGAGTGACGCCCATGTCTTCAAGTAACCAGCGAAGCCAAAGAAGTTCCTGAGTTGTATCAGCAAGGGCTCGATACTCAGCCTCTGTACTGGATCGAGCGAGTACTGTTTGCTTCTTGCTGTGTCAAGAAATAAGAGAATCACCAAGGAAGAAGCAATAACCAGTGGTGGATCTACGATCAGTAGGGTTACCTACCCAATCTGCATCAGAGTAGGTACGAAACTCAAGTGAAGATTGGGATGAGAAATGGAGACCATAAAATAGGGTCCCTTTGATGTACCTGAGAATCCGAAGTACTGCGGCATAATGGGATGTGCAAGGAGCAGAGATAAATTGACTGACAATATGGACATCATAAGATATGTCAAGGCGAGTAACTGTAAGATAAACAAGACTACCGACCAACTGGCGAAACAAGGTGGGGTCATCCAAAGGTATACCATCCATAGGAGTGAGTTTAGAGTTGAGCTCTAGAGGAGTAGTACATGTCTTACTATCCGTAAGTCCCGTTCGAGTAAGAAGATCAGAAGCATACTTTGCTTGCAAAAGATAATATCCCTCAAAGTTAGAAGTGATCTCAAGTCCCAAAAAGTAACTAAGCTTTCCAAGATCTTTCATCTCGACATGTTGGCTAAGATAAGTCTTGAGATCCAAAATTTCGGAAGTGTCATCACCAGTGATGATTATATCATCAACATAAAGGAGAAGAAGGATAGTACCCTGGTCTATTTTGCGAATGAAAAGAGCAGAATCATGTGAGAGGGAAGTAAACCCAAAATCTCCAACAATGGTGCTGAACTTGGCAAACCCTTTAGTCAATCCCATACTCCTAGTTAAACCCTTTAGCTACCAAGCAAGCTTTGTATCGATCAATGGACCCATCAGAGCAAGTTTTGATCTTGTAGACCCACTTGCATCCCATAGCATGTTTTCCATTCGGTAGATCCATTAGATCCCAGGTATGAGTGTTTTCAAGTGCCTGTAGTTCATCATTCATTGCTTTCTGCCAAAGAGGATCAGAACTAGCTTCACGATAAGACTGAGGTTCATGGTGAGAAAGAATAGTAGAAAATACAACAAAGTCGCGAAGATTAACAGAAGGAATTTTTACCCTGTCACTTCGTCGAGTAGGGAGATCAGAAGCTGTTGGAGCGGATCCATCAGAAGAGACAAGTTCTTCAGAAGAGGGTAAGGTGGATAACTCAATTGAGGGATCTGTAGACATATCAGTTGGTAATGACGTATCTGAGAGAGAGAGAGGATGTATTGATGGAGATGTTGACTCAGAGGAAGAGTTTGTCTCAGGAGTGTCAGGAAAAAGATCAGTGGAGAGATCAGTGAATAGGAGAGAGGTGTTGTCATGTGGCAGGTGAAACTTGGATATGGAGGCGAACATCTTGTGTTCCCAAAAAACAACATGACGAGATACTCGGAGACGTTTGGAGTAAGGATCCCAACATCTGTAGCCTTTGTGTTCAATACCGTATCCTAAGAAACAACATAATCGAGATTTAGATTCCAATTTGGTGCGCTCATGAGGCTGAACAAGAACAAAACAGGCACAACCAAATACCTTAAGAGTGTTATAGTCAGGAGGGTGACCATAAAGACGTTCAAATGATGATTGATTCCTAGTGATGGGAGAAGGCACACGGTTCTTGGTATAAATAGCTGTAAGAGCAGCTTCACCCCAAAAGCGTTTAGGACATGAAGTGGATATGAGAAGAGCACGGACGGTATTGAGAATGTCTCGATGTTTGCGTTCAACACGTCCATTTTGTTGAGAAGTGTTTGAACATGAACGATGAGGAAGGGTACCATGTTGGTGAAGAAAGTTAAGGACTTTGTAGTCTGTGTATTTAGCAGCATTGTCAGCACGAAAAACTTTGATATTACAAGAAAATTGAGTTTTGACCATGGTAGCAAAATCAAAGTACAACTGAGGTAATTCAGATCGATTGCGCATAAGAAATATCCAAGCATAACGAGAGTAATCATCAACAAAAATGACAAAATATCTAGAGCCTCCCATTATGGGAGTGGGAGACGGGCCCCAAATATCAGAGTGAATTAAATCAAATGATGCAGAAGAAAATGAATCACTTTTGTAAAATGACAATGCCGATTGTTTTGCAAGTTGACAAGGAAGACAATCAAATTTTTCTTTAGGAATAAGTCCTAAACGAACACTAGATGCTAAAGATTGAAGAAGACAAACAGAAGCGTGACCCAGACGAGAATGCAAGAGACTGATGGATGGGGTAGATGAGACTGAAGCTACTGTTTGAATTGATGATGAGAAACGGGATGGAAGGTAAAGATTGATGAGCTCAAAGAGTCGTCCAACCTTTCGGCTTATCCCAAGAGTTTGTCCCGTCTTTGGATCCTGCACACAACAACCAGAAGCAGAAAAGATGACAGCTAGAATGAAGTCACATAATTGACCAACAGATATAAGATTGAGAGTGAGTTGGGGAATACAGTAAGTATCAGGAAGAGAAGTGTTTAATGTCGATATTTTTCTGATATGACTCACAGTCATAGAAGAACCATCAACAGTTTGAATAGTTGCAGCATGATTAGCAAGATGTTTGGTGGCAAATATAGTGAAATCAGGTGTCATGTGATTACAGCATGCAGAGTCGAAAAACCAAGATGAATTACCTGAGGTGACTGACATAGCAGTAGAGGGTATATTACCAGAATGAGCAAGGACTTGTTTAACAATTTCCTCTATGTTAGAGGCAGAAAACGTCTCACTGGAAGTAATGAATGATGAACCTTCAGAAGTAGTGGCGTCAGATCTAGAAGGAGTACTGCAAGACATGTATTGTTGGGAGTGTCTGTTGATGTTTTGAAAACAATCACGCTGAAGATGACCTGGGGCTTGCTTCTGACAGAATTGGCAAACGCGAATCGGGCATTCCAAGAGAGTGTGTCCTGGTTTCTTGCAGTAATTGCAGAATTTTGAAGATCCAGATAGATGCCCTTTGTGTTGAAAAGATCCAGATGAATGCCCTTTGTTATTGGGCTGAGGTCCTCTGGGAGTGGTGAAGACAGCATCTGCAGAGGTTGTTTTGAGAGGGACAAGATGAGTTTCCTTCGAAAGAAGTTCAGTAACATCTTGATCTAAAGTAGGTAACGGATTGCGGTGAAGATGCACGAACATGCTCAAACTCATTAGTGAGGGCCATGAGAAAGAGAACCAAGTGTTTCGATCTTGATAGTCGGAAAATTTCTCAGCATTTTTTGCATCTGTAAACTCTGGTTCTGAGGAAGCAAGTTGATCCCAAACATAGTGCATTTCAGATAAGAAACTATTGATGGATTGTCCAGGTTATTGTTGCTTACGATGTAGAGTACCTTGAAGTTAGTATTGATGAGATAGATCTGCGGTGATGTAGCGTTTTTGTAGAAAATCCCATAATGACTTGGCAGTCTTGAATCTACCAAATTGGAGACTGATGGAGCGTACACACTAGTTGCGAATCCAAGTGATAATTTGGTGGTTGTTGCTATCCCACTCTTCGAGACGGTCTATGTATTTTGTGTTGTTTTCTCCAACGACTTTCTCTGGTTCAGAGATATCGCCAGTGACATAACGTCATAGTTTTTTGCCCTTAAGAAAGTTTGACATAGCTTGAGCCCATATGGTGTAGTTGAGTCCTTCCATGATAATGGTAATGGGTTGTGAAGCCTCAAGATGCTCCATAATGTGAACGAAACTAGAGGATGACAAAGAAAAATAATAATAACAGGAACCGAACTGAACTGATGGAGTGGTGACTGAGATGACGTCGATGGAGAATAAGACTCCGACTATAGTGAATACCCAACAAGTATGACAAGAATATACAAGAATTTTTTCTGATGTGAAATATCCACTAATAGTGGCAATCACAGAGTATACTCAACTCTTGATATATCGAAAACCACTAAAAATAGTAGTTCTGATACCAAGTTGAATTTAAGAGAGAAAATAAGACAATACAAAGAGAATAGAATTGTATTGAATAGTGTAATTTGTCTACAAGAGAGACATCCTATTTATAGCTTAACTTGATAGGAATGTTTTACTTTCTAATCAATGTGGGACTAACTAACATATGCATTATGTATATATGTATATACATTAACAGTTTTAATCAATGATGAATGCATACTTTAGTATATAGAGTAGGGTGGTAGCGGGCTTTTGTTAGTTTAGAGACTTCTTTGTTGATTTTAACTGTATATTATATTCACCGAATAAGATTGAACTCGACTATTGTGGAGATTCTTAATGTTGTTAAGCCCAAATCCTTGTTGATCTACAAATTTGTTTGTGTGTGTTCAATGAAATATATACTATCATTAACCAGTATCGACATCAATTCCTTGGGGTCCATGAATCAATGGTGTAGAGACATTTGGAACTTCGATCAACATAAATTAATTTAATAATTATCTTATTAAAGGCTATGTTTGTTGGGAAGTGCTAGCGGTACATCGGGGTGTACATCACGGTGTACACCCCCCTCACATGGGTAAGGGACTCACTCGAATATTTTATTCGAGTGGGCCCCTCCATATGAGGGGATGTAGACCTTGATGTAGCATTTTTGATGTACAACTAGAATTATTCATATTTGTTTGACGCATAATTTATTGGTAAGTTACGTATTTCAGCTTTTTTGTCTAGAGAAATTATCATACTTCATTTTTGCATGAATCCAATATCGTAGTTTTTATTATTTTAATTATTAAACCAAGAATTAACTTGGAAATAGTAAATCATCACAGCAAAAGTGATATAATTTTTATGATTGTTGCATGTTTAAGGTTGTGGTCGATATGAATAATTTAGCTTTACTTCATTGAGCATACCCAGTTGGCAAAATGCGATCAGTGAGCTTTAATAAAAGTTTTAGAATTTTAGAGCATACTGTAATTTGAAGAAATTCAGAAATTTGTAAGAAACAACTTCATGAATAGGCTAAAATATTCGAAAACTTTATTTTTGAATCGTTCTTGCATGGATTATGAGCTTTAACCCTTCCATCTTGAGCAAACAATTTACCAAAATTATTCATTGTTGATGAAATAGTATGGTGAAATGGTTGTTTTGACAAAAAAATATTTAAGTTTAATTCGTAGGAGTATAATTAAATTTTATGAAATAGAAACAAAAAAAAAGAAAGAAAATAAAGAAAAGATGAATAATGAAATCTGAGATAAGTGATTAATACTTTTTCTTTAAGACAAAATTGTCACGCAACGGCGCTTATGGTTTATAGCACTAGTCTTCCAAAATATAAAGCACTTTAAACCACAAGTAACAGGGAATTCGAACGAAATTTTTCCCTCTACAAGAAGATGATTTTGGAATGATTTTTTTGGAGAGTTTTTGCAAGAGTTTTAGATATAATGCTCAATGCAAATGATATGAGATGCATAATAGATATCTAAATGGTCATATTTAGAGGTGTCAATCCGGGTGGTCCAGGCCGGGTTGGCCCACCAATATATGAGTCCGGTAACAACCCGCATAAAAAAAAACCCGCCCCGCTATGGGTTCCGGGTCGGCCCACAAATTTTGGACTACAATCTAGGCCCACCCGCTGACCCATCCCGGTCGAGCCCCATGCAGGTCACGGGTCGCAGTTTGTTCCGATTTGGCCCGTATTATTGTATAAATAAAATTATAAAAATATAGAATTTTTCATATTTATAGCAAAAAAAAATATCCTTTTTTTGTTAAATGTAACCTAAGAATTGAAAAAAATGATAAATTCATATTTATACCAATAAATATTTACATAGAATTCAAATTTAATGTTACATAAATTATTTATAATTTTGCAAAGTTAAATTTAATTTAAACAAATAACAACTAAATGCATTTCTAATTACTATTATCAAATTTTTCTAGCATAAGTACATCTCAATTAGGTTGGCACCTACTTTTATTATAATTTATAGTTTTAAGTATATCCCAACTAGATTGGCACCTACTTAAGTTTTAACTATAATTTAGTTGTTCAAAAATTATATATTTTAATATTTATTTTCCAATCAATCTTCAGGAACTACAATATTTTTGAAATCTTCAGGAATATCATCAATAATTTTATCTTACTCTCTCCCCCCTTTTTTTTAAATTAAAAAAAAAAATTTCACGGGCCAGCAGGTTAACTGCAGACCGTGAAGGTGCAACCCGTGAAGCCCGCGGGTCACACCTCCTTGACCCGTGAACCGCCTGCTCGGGTCATGGGTTGACCCGCCATCCCGGGTCGATCCAGGCCGGTTTTCACGGGTCTGGTGGACCCGTCCGTCTTGACACCTTTAGTCATATTTATAGAAAATGAGAGGTTGTGAGTGAAGTGTCAGACCCCAAAGTTAGCAACCTACAAGAATGGAAGCATCCCTTGTTGTCGCAAATGTCCGGCCATTTTTACCCTTTTTCATTTCAATTTTGGATTGTAATTTCTCATTCATCCGGAATTGATTTTGAGATTTCAAATATACTACGACGATCTACTCAAAAGTAGAACAAGGTACTCTATTTATATTTTTAATCTGACTATTGGATCAAGTCTGAATATTTGGCCGAAATTGACGCAAAGTCACTTTTCAAGTTGTATAACCAAATTTTTGCCATCTTTAAATCAAATTCCAACATTCATTACACTAAATTACCTTTCTTAAGATAATTTTGATTCAACTAACTCCTGATTCTAAAAGGAAAGTGTTATATTCAGGTAATATCACGTTTTTCCTGGTCCTAAGAAAACAAGTTTTTCTCAGCCTTTCGTCCGACACCTGAAAATCTAGAACTTCTTACATAATGCATTATGCATACTTACATTAACAGGAGTTCTAGTGTTCTACTGAAACAGAACCAAATATGTCGAGTTTTTCAAGAAAAAAATCATGGTCAGAGAGAGAGAGGAAAATCCTTATGCGAAACTTGTTGTACAGAGTCGGAGGAACATCGAGACCATCCTTTTCTACAAGTACATGATTTATTTTAAGTCGAATATGATTTTCAAATTTATCTTCTTCCTTTTTTTTTTTTTTTTTTTAAAATTTTTTATTATCTTTTGCCAGGTTTTTAGGACTTCTTTTAGAACCGCTCTCTTGTTTTTGGACATAACAAAACTTCTTGATTTTTCTTTTATTCATCCCTCATAATCAACGGCAAGCAAATTCTATGTCTAAATACAAATGTACAAGAGGCGAAACAGAAACCAAAAATGGGTCTACGTGTAAAATTTACCATAGACAAATTAAGGATTACAAGTATTATTTTTGTTCAATAAGTGCAAGGTACGGAATGAGTAGTTAAACTTTTTGTGTTCAAAAAAATTTATCACAATGATTGTGTAAATTTTTCTCATGTTGCATGTAAAGAGACAAGAAAATGGAATCGAGTTGTACGAGAAAAAATGGTCGTAAAAATAAAAGATTCTTGTATTTGGATTTTAATTGAGACGTCCCTTTGAAGACAGCTAATGAAGTTTAAAGAATAGAAAATTTTTGTCTGCTCAACCTGCGGGGGACTATTAGTTTCGATTACATGTTTGTTGTCACATCGGACTATCAAGAAGCATGAATGAAGATTTATAAACTAAGTAATCACCTAATGTTCTAATATGAAAAACGAACGATTGCTAAGCTTATTAGTTGGACAAGTAATCAAGGTGAGTAAAAGTGAGAAGAAATTAACCAGCGAAGGCGTGCATGAAGCTTAAGAAGAATACCTATAAGACATTTATCTGTTTTTAAGTTCAATTACATCTAATGAAACAATATGTTTTGCAGACTCTCCGTGAGCCTACTCGATATATATGGTATACGCTATCATTAACAACTATCGACAATAATTCATTCAACTAAATAAAGAAAAAAAGCTATAAGTTGAATCCAACGTTATACATCCTTGGAGTCCATAAATCAACGGTGTGGGGACATTTCGAACTAAATTTAAAGAAATTATTTATGTTAATTTGTATTGACAATTGGAGTATTCATCGGATAGATAGACCTCCTGAGTTCGAAAAAATAAAAGGCCATGTTTGTTTTATGTATAATATTACTTTTATGTTTTTTATTTTAAAGTTTGGTATTTCGGCTTTTTTTATATAGAAAATGAATAATAGTATTTGTACCTAATGGAGTTACACAATGATATACATGTAGATGAGGTACAAAAAGAGCATGGGGAAGTTTTTTTTTTTTTAGTTGAAGAAATTCCGACTCAATCAACCACATTGACTTGGAAAAAGGTAAAATTGTTATTAACACAAAACCTCCCTACGTTTGAAGTTCATTGTGCAAAACATCCCCCACGCTATATTTCTTTTGCATTTTCACCCTAATTACACATTTCATTGCTTAAATCATCATTTTTATAGATTTCCATCCAATTTCTTAATTAAAAATTATGAAATGACGAATATATCCTCATATTTAAATAAGACAAAAAGAAAAATAAAGAACTAAATGCAACTATACTCTCAAATATTTAAAAAAAGTGAAATAGTCCCAAACAAATTATTAAAAAATTAGAAGAAAAAAAAAAAGAAACATTCTCTTTTTTCCTCCTCATCTCGCTCCACCACCACCAGCGGTAGATCCAACACCCGACGAGTTCTGGCGGCTGCCTTTGCTGAATTCGCCGACATTCAATTTTTTAATATTTTTTTGGTAATGTATTTATTTATTTGGATATATAATTGTGCTTTCCTTTTATTCACATAATGCTATGGTAGTTTAGTTTGTTAGATTACCATTTATGTAAATGGGAGTCTCGAGTTCCAATATTAACCATATCAATCCCTTTTAAAATTATTTAGTTAATATTTTTCATCATTTTGGAGTATATGGGCATTTTAAAAATCGGTGCAATTGGAAAATTCAAACTTGTGATCCCTGTTAGAATTATGAAACGCTTGACCACTACGACATTTGGTTGATGTTGACATTTAGTGTAATAAAATTCTATATGATCTTTTATCAAGTAATTGGAATATTCCCCCTTTGTTTTTAAAAATTTTTCAACTAAAATTCGATCTTACAATGAGATTATTAAAGTAGTGATCGTTTTGTTAGACTGAAATTATTAGCAAACCGAAATAAGAAAATAAATAATTTAACCTATTTTTCAAACTTCAAATTGTTACTCGTTAAACATTATTAGACTGGTAGATAACGTACACCCACACTTACAATTCGAACTACGATATAAGTAATTTCAAATCATGACATTGGTTATTATTGCAACCGTCAACGACTGCCCGTGCTCACTCAAAATTCTGGATTCGGCATTGACCACCACCAAATTCCATTTCAACCATCACAATCAAGAACTCACCCAAATTACTGGTTTTACAATTCAAGAAAAATAGATTTCAGGCTAATGGGATTCGACACCCCCCTGCATCAACTGGTGGATGCGGGTGAGGATGGCGAGAATAAGTCCATGAATGCACCAACAAGAACCTATATCCGAGATGCTAAGGCCATGGCAGCAACACTGGCCGACATCAAAGAGTACCTGAATTCTTACGCATTCATTGTCGACATGCAGGGATTGAAGTCCGACGACATCAAAGTGCAGATGGAGGAAGATAATGTGCTGCTGATATCTGGGGAGAGGAAAAGAGAGGAGAAAAAAGAGGGTGCAAAGTATGAGAATGGAGAGGAGTATTGGAATATAGATAATCACATAGAAAAGTTAGAATTAAAATCTCTAGAAGCAAAACATATGACTTCAACTGTTATCTGTATATAAACAGTTAAGTTAGTTAAGTCAGTTACATATGTAATTGAGTAAATAAAGTGTATAAATAGACCATTATGTAAAGCTATTAGATCACACGAAACGAATGAGAATTACTCAAGTCTCTATTCATACAATTCTCTGATTTCAAGCTTTGCATGTTACAGAAATTTACATGGTATCAGAGCAGTAAAGAAAAGTCTTCCGTTGAAATCCTTCCATCTTGATCCTATTTCTTACATCATTCTTGGTTCTTACTTCTATGGCAACCTCTGAAACTTCTGAAAATTCTCTTGACGAAATTTCTATGGCCAATCCTTGTGATAATTCCTCGAGCCAATAATATCTTTATCCTTCTGAAAATCCAGGAGCACTTCTTGTATCTGAGATCTTTACAGGTGAGAATTACATTGCATGGAGTCAATCGATTTCAATTGCACTCACTGTAAATAATAAAGTCTCCTTCATTGATGGAACTCTACTTCAACCTAGAATTGATGTTGACCCTAGAATTCGAACTGTTTGGCTAAGAGCCAATAATCTGGTGCTATCATTGTTAATGAACTCAATTTCTAAAGAAATTCGTGGCAGCCTTCTTTATTTTACTACTGCTTTGGACATTTGATGGGAACTCAAAACAAGATACCTTACAAGTGATGGTCTGAGAGTGTTTTCTCTGGAAAAATCCCTCAGTTCTATCTCCCAAGGTTCTAAAACTATTACTGAGTACTTTAGTGAGTTTAAAACCTTGTGGGATGAATACATCATCTATCGACCTATTCCACATTGTAAATGTGGAAATCTTGGTAGGTGCACATGCAATATTCTCAAGAATCTCACAAATCGACAACAGTTTGATTATGTGATCAAATTCTTGGTTGGATTGCATGATTCATACTCAGCCATCAGAAGTCAGTTACTCCTTTAATCCCCTCTACCATCAATGAGCAAAGTATTTTCTTTGCTACTATAAGAAGAAAGTCAAAGATCCCTGTCTAACAATATTGGAATTTCCCTGGATTCTCATGCCATGGTTGCTGCTCAACTACAAAGACAATCCTTCACTGGTGCTAGATACACAAAGCAGAAAGGAAAAACAAACTTGGTATGTTCTCATTGAGGCTATTTTGGCCATCTTGCAGACAAATGTTTCCAACTCATTGTATATCCTTCTGGATGGAAAGGTCCTAAAGGGAAAAGATCTATCAATGTGCACTCTGTTCTCCCCACTTTTTCAGTTCAATAACTCTATTGGATTGTTCTTCCTTCAATCCAAATGCATTTTACAGGATTTCAACGAATGGAGGATGATTGGGCTTGCTGAAGTCATATCTGGTTTATACCACTTGTCTTTTCCTACTTCAAATAAGAGTGAAGTGACTGATCTAATTGGTTCTTCTTCTACTGCCTTCGTTCAATCATGTAATAGCAATTCTCACCTATGGCATCTTCGATTAGGACATGTTCCATCTGGAAGATTACAAATAATTAGTAATCTTGATTCTTCTGTAAAGGTTCCTCAAAATCATGTATGTGAAATATACCCCTTAGCTAAACAAAAAAAGCTTTCCTATCATGTATCAAATAGTCAATCAAATAAAAATTTTCAGTTAGTTCATGTTGATATTTGGGGTCATTTCTCTACAGTTTCTTATTCTGGATATAGCTATTTTCTTGTAATCTTAGATGATTATACTCGTTTTACTTAGCTATATCTCATGAAAGCAAAATCTGATACAATATCCATGCTTACCAGCTTTATCAAATATGTTCAAACTCAATTCAACACAAATATTCAAACTCTTAGAACAGACAATGGTCAAGAGTTTAACATGCCTCTTTTCTATCAAGAGCATGGAATAATACATCAATTATCATGTGTTGAATCTCCACAATGGAATGGTAGGGTTGAAAAAAAGCATCAACGCCTACTAAATGTTGCTAGAGCCCTTTTATTTTAAAGCAATTTACTTTATTTTACTAGACAGATTATGTTCTAACTGCTACCCATCTTATTAATTGTACTCCTTCAACCTTAAATAATCAATCACCAAACTATCTCTTATTCCACAAACAACCAAATTACAAATACCTCAAAGTGTTTGGATGTTTGTGTTTTGCAAGCACACTTAAAAATAATCGAGGGAAGTTTTCACCTAGAGCTTCCAAATGCATCTTTCTTGGTTATCCACCAAATATCAAAGGATACAAAGTGTTTGATATACTTACTCTCAAAACCTTTATATCCAGAATCACATTTCATGAATCCACTTGTCCATCCATTCCTAATTCTATTCATATACCATTTGTCTTCCCTAATTTTTCTCAAATATATGACTGTCCTACTACAGAAAATTCTTCTTCGACTTCTCTAGAAAATTCTGTTCGCTTACCACCTTCTCATATTACCAATCCATTACCTACAAATCTGAGAAGATCTGAAAGAATTAGGCATTCTCCTCAATATTTTCAAGAATATTATTGTAACGCCTCGTGTTCCGTGAACCCGGACTGCCACGTCATCCTCATTCGTCTTGAATTAACTAAAAAAGTTTGCGGAAATAACTGAATTTTAAACATCACATTTATAATCGTAAAACCTCATCGCCAACAAAACTCATTTGATTAATTTAAGAAATTTGATTAAACCTTAAATCTCAAATTTTTGAAATAACTGAAATGACAAAGTACGTTAATAACGTTCAAATACGTAAATTTCAAAAGTAAATAACTTCATCCATTAAATCATTCCCACCACTGTCCATCAATTCCGTCTGTCTCTGAAATCTACAAATATCGTTAAAATAATGGAATAAGTATTTCAAAGAAATACTCAGTAGACTCATCGCCAATAATTAATCTACAGAATAATTGAACACGTAATCATGCAATTTATACCGTGACATCATCATCATCATAGACTCATTTTCTTTAAAAATTATAGGCTCTTTAAAATCGTAGGGTATGGGTAATCTCGTCTCGTGCATTAAAGCACATAAGTTATGCATAACATCATCATATTATCTCATAAGAGATAGTCTCGTCTCATCTCATGCGTTAAAGCATATAAATCATGCCAAACATAACCACATCATTTATCACATAGGAGATATTCTCGTCTTATGCATTAAAACATATAAATCACATAAAGTCACATAATACATGCAATTATAATTTAAACTAATTAATGAGAGCGAGTCTACCTCAATTTATCTCGAGTCACGTGAAAAAATGGAGCGGGAAGTGACCTCAATCTCCTAATCATTCGTACATTTCGTCTAGCCAAAATAGAAAATAAGTTTTGAATTAGTATTCCAAATATTTAAAGTTTTGAAGTGATAAAATAAAGTTTAGGGGCCTAATTGGATATATGTTAAAACTGAAATTTGACAAATCTAAGGACTGAAAATAATATTTTCAAAATAGTGGGCAAATTGTGGGAAACAAGAACTCCAGGGACTGATTTACTAATTACTGAAACTTTGAGACTGAAATAAATAACTTAAAATGATATAAATAAATTTTAGGGGCTTAATTGGAAATTTATGAAACTAAAATTGAAAAGTTTAAGGACTGGGATTAACCCATTCTGAAATTCGGGGCTGATTGGGAGAAATCAAGACTCCAAGAGCCGATCATTTATAACTGAAACTTTTGGGACCAAATTACGTAACTTTAAAACTTGGGGGCTTAAGGGGTAATTTCTAAAATATCAAATATATACAAAAATATCTCTCAGTCTCTCTCTCTCTCTCACACACACACATTTCGAATGAGCAAGAGAGGAAAGGAGAACGACAAGAAGGGGCTCTCTGTCCCTTCCTGGTGGCGCTGGTGCAAGGTGGAGGTTGTGAGGGTTTTGGCGCACGAATCGAAAACTGTGAGGCTTGGGGTTCGATTTTTAATTTGGGTTTCTTGGAGTAATCCGGTTGAAAAATTAGTTGGGGACTAAGATAAGTTCATGGGTCTTCTTATTTCTTGGTTTTCGTGGTGGTTTGAGGTGGATTTTGGGTGAATTGGCTGTCGATTTTGGAGGTGAAGGAATGGTAGTTTGTGCGTATTTTGCAACTGGTGGTTCGTGGTTGTAGTCTGTGTGTGTTGTAATCGGTGTTGGCTTCGAAAATGGGTGGTTGGAGTTGTGTGTTTGCAGCTAGGTTTGGGTGACTGCTTGTAGCTTTGCAGTTTGGTGGTGTAATTCGAAATTAGGTGATGGTGGTTTGAATTTGCAGTGTCGTGAGTTTTGGTGTTGTTGGTACTAGAAATTGATGTTCTAGCATCAACATGAGATTTCCAAATTTGATGTTGTTAGTGCTAGAAATTGATTATAACATCAACATGAGTTTCCAAATTTGAGGGAGATGAAGATTCTTACCAAAGGTGGCTTGGTTGCGTGAATAGTAAGGAGGGGAGGAATGAGTGTGCTATAAGAACAGTAGAAAATTGGGGCACAAATTTCTAGGAAACTAATTGGGTCAAGAAGTTGGGCTACAAGGATTTCTTTAATTGGGCTTAAGTGGATTGGACTAAAATAATCAAAATTTGGACTAACATAATTGGACTTTAAATAATAAAATATATTACTTGAAATTATTAAAATTTGGATTTAAAAATGATAAGGAATTTGATACTTTAAACTATTCGGGATTGGACTGGATTTGAAATAGATTTAAATTTACTTTTCAATGGCTAGACGAACACGCTTTCATTTTTAACCTTTGGGGTTAAAACTTAGCTACACGTTTTTCAAGAAAATATAATTTTTATATTATTTAAAATTTCTCGATCGCTACAATTATTGTAGTAATTTGACTAAAAGCTCTTCAGCAGCTCATGAACCTCTTGTTTGTCCTCCTTCAGGTAAACCTCACTCTATCATGTCTTTCATTTCTGATTCTAAACTTTCAAATAATCACAAAGCCTTTGTTCATGTTGTCTCCTCTATATCTGAACCTAGAACTTTCAAACAAGCCATCTCACAACCTCAATGGCAACAAGCCATGGTAGATGAGATTAAAGCCCTTGAAACTAATCAAACTTGGGAACTTGCAATTTCGCATCCTAGTAAAATAGCAATAGGTTGAAAATGGGTTTATCGTATACAATTTAAAGTTGATTGCACATTGGATAGATATAAAACTAGGTTGGTAGCAAAGGGCTACACTCAACAAGAGAGACTTGATTTTTTTGACACTTTTTCACTTGTTGCAAAAATGATAACATTGAGAATTTTACTAGCTGTAGATGCATCAAACAATTGGTATTTAAATCAACTTGATGTTAATAATGCCTTTTTGCATGGAAATTTAAATGAAGAAGTATATATGCAGCTGCCACCTGGTTTCTCTACACCAAATGACCCTCGAGTATGCAAACTCAAAAAGAGTTTATATGGTCTAAAGCAAGCCTCACGACAGTGGTTTCAAAACTGTCCACTTCAATACTTCAATTTGGTTTCACTGAAGGAAAGTCAGATTCATCTATTTTTGTCAAGCAAGCTGAAAATAGTTTTATTGCTCTATTGATATATGTTGATGATGTCATTCTTACTTCCAACAACTTAGAGCTTATATCTACTGTGAAGGATTTTCTGCATAAATCTTTACAATAAAAGACTTGAGTGAATTGAAGTATTTTTTGGCGATTGAGGTAGCTAGATCAGCCAAAGGCATTGCTTTATGTCAATGAAAGTGTGCCCTCGATATTCTACAAGATAGTGGTTTTTCTAGATGCAAACCAACTGCTTTTCCTATGGAATCAACCTTGAAACTGACTGCAAATGACTCATCAGATCCTTTACCTGATCCAGAGGTGTCAAGATGGACGGCCGGCCGACCCGTGCAAATCGGTCGGGATCGACCCGGGACCGCGGGTTGACCCGTGAACCGAGTGGGCGGTTCATGGGTCAAGGAGGTGTGACCCGCGGGCTTCGCGGGTTGCACCTTCATGGGCCGCGGTTAACCCGCTGGCTCGTGAAATTTTTTTTTTAATTTGAAAAAAAGAGGGGAGAGTTAAGACTAAATTATAGTTAAGAGTTAAGAATTAAGTAGGTGCCAACCTAGTTGGGATGTACTTAAACTATAAATTATAATAAAAGTAGGTGCCAACCTAGATGGGATATACTTATGCTATAAATATTTAATAATAGTAATTAGAAATGTTGTTATTTCTTTAAATTAAATTTAACTTTGTAAAGTTATAAATAATTCATATAACATTAAATTTGAATTTTACGTAAACATTTCTTCGTATAAATATGAATTTATCATTTTATTCAATTCTTAGTTTATATTTAACAAACAAAATATTTTTTGCTATAAATATAAAAAAATTTATATTTTTATAATTTTATTTATACAATAATACGAGCCAAATCGGAACAAACCGCGACTCGCGACCCACATGGGCTCGACGCGGATGGATCAGTGGGCGGGCCTGAGTTATAGTCCAAAATTTGTGGGCCGACCGAAACCGGCCCGAAACTTTCGTAGCGAGTGGGATTTTTTTCATGCGGGCCGTTACCGGGCTCATATGTTGGCGGGCCGACCCGGCCCGGACCACCCAGATTGACACCTCTAACCTGATCCAGCATCTTATAGAAGACTAGTGGGTCAATTGTTGTATCTAACAATTACTAGGCCTGATCTTGCTTATTCAGTACAGGCATTGAGTCAATTTATGGCTAATCTTAGCACCTTACATCTCAAGGCAGCAGAGAGAGTCCTTAGATACATCAAGGCAACACCAGGCCAAGGAATTTTCTTATCTGCTAAGTCTCCATTGGATCTAAAGGCTTACTCAGACAGTGATTAGGGTGGCTGTATTGACAAAAGAAATAGTGTAACTGGTTTTGCAATATTTTTAGGAGATTCTCTCATCTCCTGAAAATCAAAGAAACAACCCACAGTCAGTAGGTCATCTGCAGAGTCTGAATATCAAGCATTGGCATCAACTACCTGTGAACTTCAATGGTTAAGTTACCTGCTGTCAGATTTAAACATTGAACATACTTAAGCTGCTCTACTCTATACATACAGTAAACCTGCCTCTGAGATTGTATCAAACCCAGTACACCACGAGAGGACAAGCATATCCAATTGGACTGCCATTTAGTAGGAGAAAAGCTGCAAGAAGGCCTTATAAAGATCATTCATATTCCTTCCAGATTCCAAATAGCGGACATATTCACTAAGCCTCTCAGTTCTCTCCATTTTCATCACCTTATTTGCAAGATGAGAATGATTAATATCCATTCTCATCTTGAGGGAGGGAGGGTGTTGGAATATAGATAATCACATAGAAAAAGTTAGAATTAAAATCTCTAGAAGCAAAACAGAGGACTTCATCTGCTATCCGTAAATAAACAGTTCAGGTAAGTCAGTTACAGATTTAATTGAGTAAATAAAGTGTATAAATAGACCCTTCTGTAAAGCTAATAGATCACACGAAATGAATAAGAGTTACTCAAGTCTCTATTCATATAATTCTTTGTTTTCAAGCTTGCATGTTACAGAAATTTACAAGGAGAGTTGGGAAATTTATGCTGCCTGAAAATGCAAATACTGATGCAATTTCTATTGTTTGTCAAGATGGGGTCTATTAGCCCGGTGATTATTGTAACGCCCCAAATTTTAATGATTTAAATATTGAGGTGTTACCAATATCATTTCATAATCATACATAAAGCGGAAAATATTAAATAAACTTTAATAAAACTCAAATTTTCTTAACATCAAATTTAATCAATCCAAAACATTAAATCAAAACTTAAACTGTCAAATAGAAACTAAGAAATACTAATATCTAAACGTAAGGAAAAATTACTGTTGGTTCCTTTGAAAATATTTTATTTGGCAATCTGCGCACCATTCAACCACCATCTACGTTTAGGGGTGGGCGCGGGTCGGTTTGGTTTTTTTCGGTTCCAAAAATTTTCGGGTATTTAGTAAATGGAACCGTCGGTTCCAAATATAATTTTGGAACCGTTCGGGTTCGGTTTGGTTTTGTTCGGTTCCGTTCGGTTCCGTACTATAATTAAATTTTTTAACATTTAAAATAATATTACATAAATACAACTGAAAGTAGATACTAATATTAATTTATTTAGAAAAAATAAAAGAAATTGATTTATCCAATATAAAAAAAAATCGGTTCTTATTCTGTTCTTCGGTTCTGGGTTTAGAACCGAGAACCGAACCAAACCATTCGGTTTTCGATTCGAATACCCGTTCGGGTATTTCATTTAGAAAAACCGATTCAGTTCGGTTCGGACATTTTCCCCAGCCCTATCTACGTTGAACCGATCTAACCTGAGATGTTAAAATTTTGAAGGAGTGAGTATTTTAAACCCAATAGGATATGTGCGTCTAAACAATATAATAATTCTTTAAACATAAATTTATAACATTCTATACCATCATTTCATCAAGAACAATCGGAAATCAATCGAAATCTCTAGAATTTTGAGAAAACCTCGAAGGTGATCTCACATTTCATTTCATTTCATCAAGACATGTAGGTCTGTTAGCATTTCGTGAAATAAATCATGTAAAAATAATTATAATATTGCATAGACATATCCACTTGCACGTAATATCCTATTTTGAAAAAATAAACTTCTGAAGTAATTAAAATGACACGTTCCGGAACTTTCCAACTTTTCTTCTTTCTTTCTTTCCTTCACGTGAGTAAGAAATATCTCTTCTCTCTTTCTTCTTTACTCTTTATTCTTGCTTTGGTGTGTAAAATAATGTGACCATGCATTGATATTTATAGGGCAAAAAGTGGAATCCTAGTGTGCTAAGAGTGTAGAAACGTATCCCAATAATATTCACTTGAGGACTCTTATCCATTAAAGAATTTTTTGACCAATCACAACTAAAACTTTCATTTTAAGGATAAACATGCTTAGCTAATAGAAGAATATACACAATTTACACGTGCATAGTTAAATAGAATATGATATGATAAATTCTTTTTTTTTTTAAAGATAAATGTGATTATGTAATATTATATTATTTTCTTTTACTAATTAATTTAAAATATACTTTTTACAAAATAAAATAATATGCATTAATCATGTTTTTTTGAATTTAAATATCTTGGGATTAACTCATTTGAACATACATTTTCTTGAGCCCAATAGACACTATTTAATGTGAGTTACAAAATGAGCCCAATGTTGATATACTTTTGGTCACTCTATAAAAAGTTAAATATTTGACCCATTTAAAACATACTTTATTTTAGTCCATCAACTTTCAAAAATAAAATTTATAAAAAAAATAATTTTATTCTAAAATTTTGGGGTGTTACAATCTCCACTCCATTAAAAATTTCGTCATCGAAATTACTTATCTAGTGAAGAGTCCCAGTAAGGTTTGATCTCCACTACTCCAAGCTTTTTAGAAAAATTACCTAAGAACGTAAGTAGGTAGATTAGTTATTAATAAAATACCTGCCATCGTGTTTTGATTCTCCGTTCCGTTCGGTCGGGATAAGGCAAAGACCCTGGCCACTCCGATTTTACTTTGCTCTTTGTCTCTTCTTAGTTTATAGCAATTAGTAGCAATATGGCCTTGCTTTCCACATCGATAGCAAACATTCTTTCCATACAGACACTCTCCTCTATCCAGTTTATCGCATTTAGAACATGGAGTAAGAACACTATTCGGCCTACTTGAACCTGACCACTGCTCAAGGTTTGCCCTCTTCTTTTGTTCGTTTCCTTTTCCCTCGTACTGTCCATTCCACTTCCCTTTTCCCGAAAATTCAACACCTTCCCGAACTGTCTCATCAATTTCCAGTCGGTTTGAAATTGCTTGAACCCGTTGCAGGACCTGACTATATGTGGTAAATTCATGTGATGCCATTATTCTTCCAATTTCTGGTGGTAGACCGAGTTCAAACCTTCTAACCTTCTTTTGCTCTGTATCTACTAGATGTGTTGCATACCTAGAAAGCTGTTCAAACTTCCTTTCATAATCAACTAACGCCATCTTTCCTTGTTTAAGTTGTAGAAACTCTGTCTCCTTTCGATATTTCAGGGCTTGTGGGAAATATTTTCCCATCACCTCCTCTTTGAAACGTGCCCAAGTGAGGTTGCAGTGTTGTGCCTCAGTCCTAGTACATGAAACGGACTCCCACCAGTGACCTGCAACATCAACTAACATGAATTCTGCACATAATACCTTTTGAGTATCCGTACAAGAAAGATGTTTGAAGATCCGCTCCATTCCTCTTATCCATACCTCAGCTGCCAATGGGTCTGCCTTGCCATCGAAGGTTGGGGATTTGTAGCGACGGAATTGTTCAACAATTGAACTGATATTGCTAGCAGTTGCATTCTGGGGACCAGCTTGTGTTTGTTGTCTACCCAAATCTTGTACAGCTTTCAACAAATCCCTGATGAACTTTGCTTGGTTTTGTTGTTGTCTCGACATTTTCTTAACACAATTAAAATCCTAATTTAGGAAAAGTTTGATAACGCATAAATTAATTATAATATCAATGGTAAAAATATTTAAAAATTCTCTAATATAATATTTGGTTTTAAGATAAAATTCAATGGATAACTGAATAAACTTTTGCTAAAGGAATAAAACTAACTATCGCTAATCTCTATGAGTCCTAAAAATCTTCTTTTTATGGGGTCTCGTCATCCGAAGTAATGCATGACTCGGCCTCAGAATCTATAACCAAATCGATGATAGGGTCTTCCGGCTCCAATTCCTCTTCTAGGTCTTCTTCAGGGTCCTCCTCAGGGTCTTCTTTAGGGTCCTCCTCCAGGTCTTCTTCGGTTCTTCCTCTGGGTCCTCTTCAGGTTCTGCCTCAGGCTCAGGTTCTACAGCTAGCTCTTGTTGTCTGTGGTTCCACAAGATTATGATGTCCTCACAGTTTCTCTTAAAATCAATCATGTCCCAATCTTCTTCCAAATACAGAACATAATCCATATCTCTCACGAAGTAAGCCACGTTTCTTCATTGATGACGCATGGTGGTTATAAGATGATATATTGAGAGGATTGTCCCCTCATTATATCCGTACGATCTTGCCTGCTCCCACTTAATAAGGAAGTTTTCAACATGTTCAACAAATGTTCGCTCCCATCTTGGGGCTATTACCAGTCATCCTAGTTACTTTCTCCGTCCTAATCATGTGACAAGTATAATTTCAATTATGCTAAATCTTTGATGTGGCAATTTACTTCATCGCATAACCAGAAAAAAATTCAACTAATAAGTCAAGCAAGGTAAGCATACTTATAAATTTCATAGTAGCAAAATGACTCATAATCATACAAAAATATTTCATTTCTTACCCGGAAACAATTGGAGAGTGGTCGAATGGTGAGCGTCACGTGCCAATGATTCTTTATAATTAAAACTTTACATCAACTACTACAATTTTTGAAAAATACTACCCCCCTTTTTTTTTAACTTCCAAAAATAAGATTTTCTCAAAATAGAAATTTCTAAATTTTTGTTTTTTTAAAGTTTTGAAATATTGTATTTCATCTTGTTAGTTTGAATAACGCGCAATCAAAAAGCTTCCAGATGAGGAAGGGGGTCATAATGGACCGTTTAAATCCCAAACTCTTCTTAGATAGTTTAGGTCTTTTTGACAAAATCTTTTAACTTTGCAATTATGCAAATCAACAAAACTATGACAATAAATCGAACTTGCAATCTCTTAAAATGTAATATATATATATATATATATATATATATATATATATATATATATATATATATATATATATATATTTTTTTTTTTTTTTTTTTTTAAACATCAACAAGGGTTAAAAAAAAAAATTTCACGTGTGAACATTAAAATTTAAATGCTATATTACTATTATCCAAAATTTACCAATTACAAAGGAAACAAATCACTAAAAATATACATTTTAATTGTTACTGTTCATATAAAAAAAAAATCATCAATTTCCACTGTTCACGTGAACAGCACCCTATGTTATTGTTCATGACAAATAAAGTTGCCTTTTAAAAAATTTCACTGACTACTGTTCACGTGAACAGTAGTCCGCACTGTTCAAAAAAAATTTTTCTACAGGAAAGTAGAAACGCGCCCTGATACCAAACTGTAATGCCTCAAATTTTATTGATTTAAATATTGAGGTGTTACCAATATCATTTCATAATCATACATAAAGTGAAAAATATTAAATACACTTTAATAAAACTCAAATTTTCATAACATCAAATTTAATCAATCCAAAACATTAAATCAAAACTTAAAGCGTCAAATAAAAATTAAGAAATACTAATATCTAAACATAAGGAAAAATTACTGTTGGTTCCCTTAAAAATATTTTATTTGGCAATCTGCGCACCATTCAGCCACCATCCACATTGAACCGATCTAGCCTGAGATGTTAAAATTTTGAAGGAGTGAGTATTTTAAACCCAGTAGGATACGTGCATCTAAACAATATAATAATTCTTTAAATATAAATCTATAACATTCTATACCATTATTTCATCAAGAATAAGCGGAGATCAATAGAAAGTTCTAGCATTTTGAGAAAAACCCGAAGGTGATCTCACATTTCATTTCATTTCATCAAGACACGTAAGTCTATTAGCATTTCGTGAAATAAATCATGTAAAAATAATTATAATATTGTATAGACATATCCACTTGCACGTAATATCCTACCTTGAAAAAACAAACTTCTGAAGTAATTAAAATGACACGTTTTGGAACTTTCCAACTTTTCTTCTTTCTTTCTTTCCTTCACGTGAGTAAGAAATCTCTCTTCTCTCTTTCTTCTTTACTCTTTATTCTTACTTTGGTGTGTAAAATAATGTGACCATGCATAGGTATTTATAGGGCAAAAAGTGGAATCCTAGTGTGCTAGGAGTGTAGAAACGTATCCCAATAATATTCACTTGAGGACTCTTATCTATTAAAGAATTCTTTGACCAATCACAACTAAAACTTTCAATTTAAGGATAAACATGCTTAGCTAATAGAAGAATATACACAATTTACACGTGCACAGTTAAATAGAATATGATATGGTAAATTCCTTTTTTAAAAAAAAAAAAAAAAAGATAAACGTGATTATGCAATATTATATTATTTTCTTTTACTAATTAACTTAAAATATACTTTTTACAAAATAAAATTATACGCAATAATCATATTTCTTTGAATTGAAATATCTTGGACTTAACTCATCTGAACATACATTTTTTTGAGCCCAATAAACACTATTTAATGTGAGCTACAAAATGAGCCCAATGTTGATATACTTTTGGTCACTCTATGAAAAGTTAAATATTTGGCTCATTTAAAACATAAGAATTTAGAACATACTTTATTTTAGTCCCTCAACTTTCAAAAATAAAATTTATAAAACAAATAATTTTATTCTAAATTTTCGGGGTGCTACAATTATGATGGTGGTAGTGGTGGAGGAGGAGGAGGAGGAGAAAGAGGGAGAACTTTTCCTTTATTTTTACTTTTTCTTATAATTTATTTGGGATTCGTTTATACTTTTTAAAAATATTTTGGAATTTGATTGCAATTAGTTCTTTATTTTTTTTTCTCTTTTGTCTTATTTAAATATGAGGGTATGTTAGTTATTTCACATTTTTTAAATTGAAAAATTGGATGAAAATTTACGAAAATGATGATTCTTCATTGAAATGTGTAAATAAGAGTAAAAATGCAAAAAAAAAAAAAAAAAAACAAAAACAAAAGGTAAGGATGTTTTGTACTGGTAACCCACAGATAAAATGTTATAGGGGTCAATAAATAAATAAGTTTACTTCCTTTTTAAAGAAACCAATTTTATAATGATTCTTGTTTACACAGCTTTCAGGTAAATCGAGCAATTTCGAGATTCGTTTAAAATTCTCAAATTTTCCAATCCTATTCTCATTTTATTTATTTTTTCCAATCTGATTTTTTTAACTTCAGTGGTACATATATAATTACAATAAGCTTATATACCATACTCGTATCTAACTTCAAGTCAACATCAAAAAAGTTAATAGTTTTCGAGCTAAAAAGACGTTTGCTTCTCCAAATTAGTCTTCTTCTCGAAGAGTGGCTTCTTGATGTGGTCAATAAAAGGAAAGAGTTCGAAAGAAGCCCAGAACGAAAAAAGAAGAACAGAAGCAAAATCCACCATATAGCCAAATCAATGGATATAGGTTAGGTGCGAAAAGTAGCGGAGCTAGAATTTTTTATTTCGGAGGCCTCCGGCAATAGTGGGCGCTATTGTAGTTGATAGCCGGTGACACAGTGGAGTAGTGTTTACAAAAGTTTATAAACAAAATATAGAGCAGTGTTTTGTGAGTGGTAATTATGGGCATGCGAAGAAATTAATAAAACTACATACTTTGTTCATATAATTTGGTTAAATATTATGAACTTTTGATTAACCATACATAAAAAATATCAATGACATAGTGTTTGTCCACTTTATGTGTCAAAAAAAGAGTTCGTGTATTATACTTACGGAAATATAATGTCAAAGTTAATGAAATTATGTTAAACGAATTTATCATAGGTATTTAAGGCTAAGTACTAAATGCACCAATTTTTCGAAAAAATAAAAATAAAAATTTAGAAAAAATTGATTGTGGCTGCTGTCCGCTGGAATTCGAATGCCAATTTCCGAGCAACTTGTACAACTAGTTTGCACCAACTTTGTACGAAAAAAGCTAAAGGCTTAAATTATAATAGGTTTCGATCCCAAAATAATAAAAGAAACGGGGGTTTTGGGGGCCCGGGACCCTGACCACCCTTGACTTTGCCCCACGGGTGAGAAACCATGGTTGGGATAAGGATTGGGGGTGGGAAAAGGGGCCATTTGATGGAGCGCAGTGATCAAACTTTCAAGGAGCAAGACAAGGTAGAGAGTAATAACTTCAAATTGGAAAAGTTGCAATTGTTGGGTTGGGGGCAGGGTCTCAGGTTGCGATTTTTTGTTCTTTTAAAGTTTATTGAATCATGAATATTTACTCATTTTAATCTTGAGAAACAATGTTTACTACGATGATGATATAAAAGTGAAAATACAAACCATTAATAGTATAAGGTTGAAAATCTTATTACGCATAATAAGTTAGGAACCTTTGTTGCAATTTTTTCAAAACTTTTCATTCTTATATTTGGAGTGCTTTTTCAAGCTTACAAGTTGGTGAAAAATGTCAAGCGGGTCTGAGTCGGTTACAGACCCTAAGTTTTTATTTTTACCTCGCATTAATGAGGAGCTAGACACAAAGTCATTGTTGGCAATTCCTCCTTCGTCTCTAAGGCTGCTCGATCCATTTTTTCTTTGTATTTTAACTCCACCTAGGAGAAGTTTAAGAAGGAGCTTACTCCTAAGTAAAGGGGGAATCTAATTAATGCTCATTTCTCACAAGCTGCTGTTCTTCATCATGATCAATAGACGAAGTATGAGATTTGTGTTTTGCGGGCTAACAAACTGGAGAAGAAAGTTGATTCTTTGGAGAAGAGGTGCAAGACTCTTTAGAAGGAGCTAGGGAAAGCTGAGAAAGAGAAGAGAAAATACAAGAAAATGAGAAAAGACATTTAGTCCTTTCTTTTACAAGGGAGGCTTCCTTGGTGGCCAATGTTAAGAGGGTTTCCAAAAATTTGAAACTGACCAAGGAAAGCCATATAGCTTATATTGCTAAAATTGATAACGAGATTTTACGCTTCAGAGAGGAACTTCAAAAATTCAAGGCTGATCAATATGCTCTCTCTAAAGACCTTGATAAGACAAGGAATGAGAACGCTTTGCTTCTTAATCAGTTGGAGAGTACGGAGATAAAGTTGACCCTTGTAGAATCTAGCCTTTCTGAGGCGAAGGATGATGAGGCAAAGCTTATTGAGGAGGCCATGCAAGAAGAGGGGAATAAAGTTTTTGACATTATTAAGAACTTTTATCCTAAGTGGAATATTGATTTTCAGGAGGCTCGTAAAGAAGATGTTTGGGCCATCCCTTCCTTTGAGGATTCTCCGTTAGCCGTTGAGGCTTTAGATAATCCATCCACTTCTACCGAATCTACCCAACTTGTGGACCCTCTGCTCATTTCTTCTAGCGAAGCCACTGCAAGTGCTAAACCAGTTAATAGTGCTAAAGCAGGTAGCTGATACTTTTGTTGATGCTCTTCCTTCATCCATAGTGAGTGTACCCTTTTAAGGGTAATGTCCTATTTAACCAAGATGATCCTACTTTTCAAAATCTTCTGACACTGGTTAACTTAGATAGATAGCTCGCTTTTGTCTCGTTTCTTTAACGAAATTTCACTTCTTTGTATGACACTACTAATTTGGCAATTTATTGATGACATTTCATTATTTATGTTGTGAAATTTTGTTCATTTGGCTATTTGTTTAGGCTTACGCTGCTGTTCGTGAAATTTCACAATTGTAGAGATCGTGACAAGAAATAAAGTGGATTTGTCAAGTCTGAACATCGTCCCACAGAAACTACTATCTACTATAAGGCCCTGTTTGATTGGCTTAATTTTCCTTGGAAGTTGGCAAATGTTTTCCTTTTCTAACTTTTTCGCAATGTTTGAAAGCAACAATTTTCCTAGGAATTTATTTTCCCCCTATGCAAACACGCACCTCCTTTTCCAAGTAAATGATGATTTTATTTATTTATTTATTTTTTTTTTTGAGCAATGACAACAAATTCCAAACCCAATGGTAAAAAAATTTATTCATTTAATTGACAATTTGCATGAAAAATAAAGCCAAACGAACACAAAAAAATTCGAAATTGTTTTTAAAATTTTTTTTTTTTTTTTTACTTTTTAGCAATCCAAACAAATTCTAATAAATTTTATCTTTTTAATTGACAATTTCCATGAAAAATAAAGCAAAACAGACCAGGTGAAAAATTATTCCAATCAAACACACTTAACAATTCCCTGTAAAACATTTTTTAGGCAATTATTTTCCATGTAATTCATTTTATTTTCACCGATTTTCCACCATTGCTATCAAACGGACCCTAAAGTTTTAAACTAATCTAACTTCAATTTAAATTAAACTAATAACTAATGATCAAATCAAATTGTGTTTTCTAAATGAAGTTCTAATAAATAAAATAACAAACTCAAATTAAAATTGTAGATAAGATTACGTGATTGGATAGTTAGGATTTTCGATTTCACTTAGGTGATTTAATATATATTTAATTCCAATTCATTTAGCCAAATTTTCTTACGTGCTAACGATCGAATTAACCTGATGTAGTTAGTGATCTCTCTCGAGCAACACTAATCATATTCATATGCCCGAACTTACTATATTTCTATGTAAATTCAAATACATATGAACTCATTTATCTATAGGAATTCAACATGGATCTCATAGTCTATAATTATCTCTCGATCTCTTATAATGTCTATGTTAATTATTGCACAAGTTAGAATTATACATCACGTCTCGATCTCAGTATTATCCATAAATCAATCAATTGTTGCGCAGACAATTAAAGCATTAAACACAAAATAATTAATTAACAAATATCAAAATGACATGAAAATCTTGAAATTAAACATATAATAAAAACCTTCAGTTACATCATTTATCCTAAAAATAAAAGTATTTAGTCACTGATAACGTTGAAATTAAACACGTAAAAGTGGAACGACATCACTAAAAATTGACGAAACGTGAAGCTTCTAGTGTGTCCCGTCTACTTTCAGTTGTCTGCGTGTGTATACTTTCTATGCGTGTATATTTTTTCAATGTAAGCCTCTTTTTCTTCTTCCAAATGGCTGCCGGCATATGCGTGTATATATAATAAATTTCTGCCTCTATTATTCTCCTTAGAAGCTGCCCACTTTTTTTATTTCTTTCCCAGCCGTAATGTTTGACATTTTCTCCTTTTCCTTTTCTTTTTCTTTTCTCTCTATTTCCTTCCAGAAGCTAGCTGCGCGTGAATAAATCAATTGCAGCCTCCTTTGCCTTTGCCTTTGCCTTTGCCTTTGTCTTTGCCTTGTTTTTTTTCCTCTTCTTGTAGGTGTGTGTGTATATATAATATAACAAGGCAAATGGGCCTATTTTCTAAATTTCAGCTCAATGTTCTCTTTACTTATATATTTAATTTCAAGTCGCTAAATACTGTATCTAATTAGAAGTCCAAATTGAGGCCCAATTAATTTAATGCTTGCTTTCAAGTCCTTGTAATATGATTTTTTTCATTTTTCCATTATTTTGCATTCTTTTCTTTAATTATTCATTAAACATAAAGTTTTACCTACAAAATACAATATAACATAAATTAGTAGAATTTATTCAAAACACAATACAATATCATGATTTCGAGTCGAATAAGTATAAAACTACACTTATCACACCCCCAAACTTGACTTTTTGTTTGTCCTCAAACAAAACTAAAACCTAACAAACACACAAACGCGCAAAACTAATTACCTAATTGGTGGCCGATCAATCAAGCAACGTAAAAAGATTTAGCTAACTAACCTGACTTTTTATCTTAGGATTGAAATCATAATATTAAATCTAATAACAACTTCAAAATCACAATACAGAAATTAAAGTCTACTTTTCCAATGTAAAATCGACCTGTGTGTGAAGAATTAAGCATCGCATTAAGAATTTATAAGTTGTTTCAATTCCCGAGCCTCAATGGTCAAATATATTCTTTCATCACTCGTAAGATTTACATATCCTTAAACTTTTTTTTTTTGTCTTTTCAAGTGTGTGAACTAATGTTGAATTTTATACTACCACCACCTCTCTAGTTTAGGTAAATCTCAATAATTGCTAGTCAATATGTCAATAAACAAGGATTCCATAGTTTGATTGCTTCAATCTCTAGGGCTTAACTAGACTAATAATCCCTTATCAAAGTCAAATTGTCTCAAATAAGTGTTTGGAACATAAACAAGACATTTGGTGTGTCTCTATTTCATACACCCGCTTTTCTAATTTTCTATAATATTTTTTTCTCAATTTTTTTCTTTATTTCAAGTATTCTCACCCTTAATCTTTCTAAATGATCCATGTAACAAGTTTTCGGCCTATAACTTCAAAATCAGATGACCATAAGGCACCAAGTTTTAAAAGACCCCTGCAGGCTTAATTGCTCGAGTTATAGAGTCTACGAAGAGAAATTTTCAAATAAAATAATAATTTTTTATGCCTTGATTAGTGCACTACCCATGCCTTGATTAGTGCACTACCCCTTATTAAACACCAATTTAAGAAAAACGACATCTAACTTGAGATTTTCACCCAATTTCATCATATTGACCTTAGATAATCCACATAAGATTTTTTGTCCACACATGGAATTCTCATTTATCTCAATATCTTCCAACAACAATGAAATCCCCAAATTATTCTAAATTTGGTCCAATGATGTAAAATTTAGTGGTTTTGAGTTTAGCATCTATGGTCTTCCATTTGAACCTATCCAATTATGAATTCAACTCATTCATACACAATGCTTAACTTAATTCATGTGCTCAATATATATCAAATTTCATATGAAAAAGCAAAAATTAATCTAAGCATGCAACTTATTCACCATTCATAGTTCAATTTATGATTCAATACATTCCTCATTGCCAACCAAACCAACTAACTCATACAAGCAAACAAAAAGAAAATATCTTTTGAAATTGTTCAAAGTTTTCAATTTTTTTTAAAGCAACAAAAGTATACAAAAACAAAAAAAAAATGAAAACTCACGTTTTTCACCACCAAACTTAAACTAGACATTGTCCTCAATGTCTTAAATCCTAAATACGCATATAATGGGGGTAGGGAAGAAAGTGAAGAAAATACTCCTTTGATATGACTTGTAATTCAACGGCTAGCTTTCCTATTACTTTTATTCGCTCCTTAGTCAAAATTGGTTAAAATGTTCAGCGACGTCACGTTCCTAAAAAATCAAATAGAGCATTAAGATCAAGTAACTGAAACAAGTGTTACTTAACTCTAATATCTAATAAAACAACATATCGAAGACATAAGGGGAAACAGAGTATGGATGATGAGTCTCAAATAAACTTAAAATAAACTGAACTATCCTAAAACGCAAAAACAGAATAAATAAAAATGAAGAAATCTTGGGTTGCCTTTCAAGAAGCGCTTCTTTAACGTCATTAACTTGACTGCAGTGATGATTATTCTGGCTCATCTAATAGGATGTAAGAATTTTCTTTCGAGAATCCTCCTTCCAAATACCGCTTCAATGTTTAACCGTTAACTTTGAAATTACCCTTTTCTGGATGTTGTAACTCAATTGTGCCATAAGGATATACTTTCACCACCGTAAAAGGTCCCGAGAATTTTCATAGGCATCATTCCTGAACTCATCCACCTCATTGAGATTAGAAGCCTTTTTCCTCCATCTTGTTGCATATCAAAGTTTAGTTTCTTCACTGTCCAATATGCTTTATGTTCCAACTCCACAGGTAAGTGACAAACTTTTTCATACACCAATCGATATGGGGATATTCCAATAGGTGTTTTCAACGCTATTCTGTATGCCCAGATAGCATCATCTAACTTCTTTGCCCAATCTTTTCTTATTACATTAACTATAGTTTCTAAGATCTGTTGGATCTCCGGTTGGAGATCTCCATTTGACCACTTGTTTGTGGGTGATACGCCGTAGCATTGAGATGCTTCACTCCATATTTCAATAAAACCGAGTCCAATATACTATTGCAAAAGTGTTTGCCGTCATCACTAATGAGTGCCATTGGTGTACCAAATCGATTGAAAATGTTTTTCTTCGAAAAATTCATGACTACTTGAGAATTATTAGTTGGTGTAGTAATTGCTTCAACCCACTTAGAGACATAATCTACCACCACCAAGATGTACGACATGAATAAGATGATGTGAATGGACCCATGAAATCTATACCCCAAACATCAAAGAGCTCTATTTCAAGTATAGAGTTCAAAGGCATCTCATTTCTCCTAAAGATGTTTTCGATTCTTTGGCACCGATCACATGCCTTAACTATGCTATGTGCATCTTTAAAAAGAGTTGGCCAATAGAAACCAGACTGGAGTACCTTAGTAGCTGTTTTTGTTCCTCCAAAATTCCCTCCATATGGTGACGAATGACATTGTCTTAAGATTTCAACCATTTCAGCTTCAGGTACACACCTTCTAATGATTTGATCCGTACCATGCCTATATAGATATTGATCTTCCCAAAATTAATATTTCAAATCTGAAAAAGAATTTCTTCCTCTGTTGGTGGGTGGTGTCATGAGGTAAAATGTTTCTTGCGAGGTAGTTGACTATATCTGCATACCATGGGACCACAAGTAGAGCGATCAACTGTTCATCTGAAAAGAATTCGTTGATTTGATCATCTATTGTGATCTTCTCCAATCTAGATAGGTGATCTGCCACTACATTTTCTGTTCCCTTCTTGTCTCAAATTTTCAAGTCAAACTCTTGTAGAAGTAATACCCATCTGATAAGTCTAGGCTTAGCGTCTTTCTTAGCTAATAGATTTCCAAGGGCTGCATGATCAGTTAAACTATGACTTTCGACCCAATAAGATATGATCGAAATTTGTCAAATGTAAACACCACTACCAGTAGCTCTTTTTCAGTAGTGGCATATTTGATTTGAGCATCGTTGAGGGTTCGACTGGCATAGTAGATCACGTAAAGTATTTTATTTCTTCTCTGACCTAGTACTACTCCAACTTCAAAGTCACTTGCATCACACATGAGTTCGAAAGGTAAATCCCAATCTAGTGCTACAATGATAGGTGCAGTTACCAACGTTTCCTTAAGTGTGTTGAATGCTGTCAAACACTCCTTAGTAAACTGAAATTTGACATTTTTCTCAAGCAGATTACATAATGGTTTGGCAATCTTTGATAAATCCTTAATAAACCTTATGTAGAATCCTGCATGACCTAGGAAACTTTTGATTCCCTTTACTAAAGTAGGTGGATGCAGTTTTTCAATTATCTGAATTTTTACCTTGTCAACCTCAATACCTTTACCTGATACTTGATGACCTAATACAATACCCTCCTGAACCATAAAGTGATACTTCTCCCAATTTGGCACAAGCTTGCCTTCTTCACACCTTTGTAGAACTAATACTAGATTCTTGAGACATGTATCAAATGAAGACCCAATAACTGAGAAATAATCCATAAATACCTCAATAAATTTTTCAACCATGTCTGAGAAGACTGCCATCATATATCTCTGACAGGTGCATTACATAAACCAAATGGCATCCTCTTGAAAGCAAATGTTCCATATGGACAAGTAAATGTTGTCTTATCTTGATCTTCAGGAGCAATTGGGATCTAGTTATATGCCTAATATCCATCCAACAAGCAATAATGAGAATGTCTTGCTAGTCTTTCCAGCATTTGGTCGATGAATGGTAGAGATAAGTGATCTTTTCCCTTGGTAATGTTTAATTTTCGATAATCAATACAGACCCTCCATCCTGTTACTGTTCTGGTAGGTATAGTTCGTTGTTCTCATTCTTCACCACTGTGATGCCCTTTTTCTTTGGAACTACTTGCACAAGACTCACCTACTTACTATCAGAAATAGGATATATAATACCTGCATCCAAATGTTTAAGTACTTCAGCCTAAAACACCTCTTTCATACTGGGATTCAATCTCCTTTGATGCTCAACTCATGTTTTAAAGTCATCTTCCATAAGAATCTTGTGCATTCATAATGATGGACTGATACCCTTTATGTCAGCGATGGACCATCCAATTGCAGTTTTGTGTTCTCTGAGCACCCTAAGTAATTTCTTTTCTTCCTCATCTGTTATAGAGCTTGTAATGATGACGATAATGTAGAAGTTTACCCCAAGTAGTCATACTTCAAATGAGATGGTAAAGGTTTTAGCTCAAGAGTTGGTGGATATTGAATAGATGGAAATGGTTTAGTAGGGCCTTTACCAAGCTCTTCAAATTGGTGTCTCCTTAGGAATGCAATAGGTGGTGATGATTCCAAATAATTAGATCCAAAATAAACTAGACATGCTTCCAATGGTTTCGTAAGATGTTCATGTGAAACTGACTTTACCACCAAATTATCTATAATATTGATCTGGAAGCAAGAGTTGGATTCAGATGGATACTTCATTGATTTGAAGACGTTGAAAGTGATTTGCTTATCCTCTAGTCTCAAAATTAATTGCCCTTTGTGTACATCAATCAAACATTTTCCTGTAGCAAAGAATGACCTACCCAAAATGATTGGAATAGCCCGGTCTTCTTCCATATCTAATACAATGAATCCGTGGGGTAAATGAATTTGTCCACCTTCACCAAGACATCTTCAATAATCCCCCTTGTATGCTTTATGGAGCAGTCAGCTAGTTGCAATGATATTGTGGTTGTTTTGGCCTCTCCATTTCCTAGTTTCCTGTGCAAAGACAATAGCATTAAGTTTATACTTGCGCCAGATCGCATAAAGCATGTTCAAAACTCCCTGGATCCTTCTGCTTTGGGGATAATTTATTCTGTAGAAGAGCACTGCACTCTTCGGTTAACATCACAGTCTCATAATCCTCCAACTTCCTCTTATTAGTGAGAATTTCCTTCATGAATTTTGCGTAGCTAGGCATTTATGCTAGAGCATCCGCGAATGGAATGTTAATGTACAGATTTTTAAACACTTCAATGAACTTGGAGAACTGTTTGTCCAAGTTTCTGTTTATGCAGTTGCTGAGGAAATGGAATGGGGGTACATATTCTCTGATAGGAACAACCGCCTTAGCCTGTGGTGTGTTTGAATTCTCTTTCAAAATTTTCTAAGTTGACTTTTCAAATCCGTCAAATAGCATAATTTAAAGTAGGCACTTTATTTATCCCTACTACTGGTCTTTTTACTGTAATTTTAAGCAGTTGTACTCCACTTCTTATTGTAGTTGCTTGCACCTGTCCCTTTAGATTAGTTTCTGTGTTGCTAGGTAGGGCTCTTGTGGTCTTTCTGAGATAGTGCGGGCCAACTGACCTATTTGAGTTTCTAACCCCTTTATGGCTGTTGAATGGTTTTGCAAGGTTTTTTCTATCTTTTCCATATGCTGGTCCGTCTTCTGTATAAGTTTACCCAAGATATCTTCCAGAGACAATTTTTTCTCTTGCTATTGAAAACTAGAGAGAGGCTGCTGCTGATTATTTTGGTTGTTGCTCTAGGAGAAGTTAGGGTGATTACGTCAACCTAGATTGTATGTATTGTTTAATGCATTGTTGGCTGCCATCGTCTTTTATAATTCCTCAGCTTCATTGGGTGAATCTAATATGATAGATCCATTTGAAGCTGGATCTACCAATATACGACTTGCTAGGTTTAAGCCAGTGTAGAAATACTGAACTTACAAATTTTTCTTAATACCGTGGTTATGACACTTCCTGATCAAGTGCTTAAACCTTTCCCATGCTTTATGAAAACTCTCTAATTCATCCTGCTGAAAAGTGGGTATCTCGTGTCTTATTGTAGTTACTTTTGACAGTGAAAAGTATTTTATGATAATTTTTTGTATTAGATCATTCCAGGTCCTAATGCTTCCAGCGGGTAGGGCATCCAACCATTCTCTTGCTCCATCTCTGAGTGTATATGGGAAGGGTCTCAACTTGATTGCTTCATCAGATACTTAATGGAAATTGTAATTTTGGTAGATGTCCAAAAATGATGAGATGTGATTGTGTGGATTCTCATGAGGTTTCCCATAAAATGATACTCCATTCTAGAACAATAAAATGATGTATGTTCTCAGTTGAAAGTTTAGTTGCCCAAATGGAGGATATGACTGATTTGGTGCAACAAGTGGTATGATGAATACTCCAAGTTGCAAATCATCTTTATCAATCTCGACTGGTTGTTCAACTTGTGCCAATTGCACTTCTCTATTCTGTTCTGTGATGATGTTTTCTCGTTGTTGCCTAATTTTTTGGTTGAAAGTGTGTTCGATTTCTGGATCAAATGGTACTAGATTACCAACTTTCGAACTTCGCATGCAAGGACACTTACAACGAAAATGAAAACAAAACACAGAAACAAACAAAAAACAAAAACAAAATTTAAATCAAAACTAGAACTAATTAAATATTATCATATCTCAAATAAGATATTGGTTTACTCTTAAGCGGTGTATTGGAAAGTTCCAAATAGGAAATAACCGTTGATTCAATAATAGAAGTCTTACACATCATTGATTTACAAAGTAACAAAAGTTAAGGTCTGGATCAGAAAGTTCATTAATGAACTTAGAATAGTTCCTAACATTGTTCATCACACGCTTCTGCATTGTGATAACAATGGAGCCATCGTGCAAGTGAAGGAACTAAGGTATCATCAATGATCTAAACATGTGTTAAGGAGGTATTATCTTATCGAAAAGATAATTCAATGAAGTGACGTAAAGAAAAAACGAATTCCCACAAGTTATTAAATTGCAGATCCACTGACAAAGAGTTGTCGTGGGATAAACATGATCGTCATGTAGACTCTTATGGTATAAGATACATAAGTGATTGGATCTAGTGCAAGTGGGAGTTTGTAAGTGTTATGCCCTAGGTCCAATCAACTTTGGATATAAACACTTTAAATATATATAATTGATGCATGTAAGGCAATATCTATTATTTAATTGAATTAATATTCTAATAATTAAATAATAGAATCCGTAGATTCAAGTTTTGGTAATTTGTTAATCACAAGGAATTGTGATTGTGAGATACAAATTACAAATGATCGAATCTCAAATCGTCCGTGGTCGAAGTAATAACGAGATACGGATATCGTTATTACGGATAGATCATCGCGTGTGGCATTCTTACTTGTGAAGTAAGTAGCTGATCTCACAAGCTAAAGTGTGGTGACACTTGGATGAACACGTGGATGTTTTGTTATAGAACAAAACATTGGAGACCCGCTGGGAGATTCCACATGGATAACTATCTGAGTGTTAGTGGTTAATCTCTAACGTTCGGTAGTGGAATTGGTCTTTTGACTTGAGGTCGTCATAGTACCTTATATGAGGACAGTCATACTTTGATGGTGTTGGATGTTACTCTGCCAAGGGTCGCTAATACAGCATCGTTCGGGTATGTCAAGAATCATATGAAGGTTGTGAATGATCAATAGAGGACTCGTCGCTCTTAGATAGTAAGAGATTATGATCTACATTTTATGCAGTTAAGTTAATAATAAAATCCTTGACCAAGGTGAACTCATAAGTCGAAAAATAGTTTTCAACTTACAATAACTTAACACTAGGATAAAAGATATGATCGATAATTGAGATTGACACGTATCCATATCTCATTATTGATTGGATCATATTGACGAAAGGATTATAATTTCACAGTAAACGAACAAGTTTGGTCTGTCACATCACGTGACATTTCTCATCACATGTATTGCCCTGACACATTGCTAGATGTCAATCTGGGATGACGAATGTGAATTAGTGATAAATTAAAAGGGGTGTTTTAATTTATCAATTTTGATTATATCAGAATAATACTTCACGTCGTTAGACATAGTAATCGGGAACCTAATGGATCACACACAAAAGAGAACCAGAAGAATGAAATTTACCAATTAATTAATTGACAAGTGTTGGACGATTAATTAATTGAGTTGCTTATTAATAGGCCCGAATTAATTAATTGGATTACTTAATTCATATACCGGATTTAATTAATTCGATTAATTAAATATCGGACCGGGCAAAGTTTAGAGATGGGCCAGCCCACTTGGGCTTATATTAATAGGCTGTTAGGGTTTGTAAAATGTATGGAATTTTTATTATTCTTGCTAACACAAGAAAAGTAAAACCCTAGCCGTTATTCTTGTTCTCTGTGTGGATCACCATTGGAGGCTGGACAATTGGACATCTTGGATTGCAGATCGTGATCATTGGAGTTCGAGAATCAGCAAAAGAATTTGCAGAATTCATCAAAGGTATTATTCTCAACACAGTTTCTATCTAAACACAAAACAGATCCGTGGTGGGAATTGAAAAATTATTAATTTTCCACTGTACATGATTAAGTAAATTCCTAACACTTTTCATAAATTAGCAGAGAAAAATAATTAGGTGGATAGTTAATTAGTAATTGTATTTTTTGGATTGGGATTTTTAGTTTCCTGGAGGATTTTGCTTTTTTATTTTTCTCTAAGTGATTGTCTAATTAAACAATTTCTTTTATCAATTTTTATCAGAATTTGCTAAAACTTTTATATAAAGCCTTCTTGAAACTACCTTTGTGTTAGGAAGCCTGCGGATTCTTCTCTTGCTAGAGATTTTGCCAGTCTAACTTCGATGTCCTTATTTTATTTCATTATTGCTTTACACTTCACACTTTGTACTTGATGAATTTAGCAATCTAAAATTATCTACAAAAACAAATAAAGAAGTTTAATTCTAATCGATTACTTGTATAATTTACTGTCATATAATAAACCAAAATAAAGCAAACGCACAAAAATGAAAATTTATTTTTTGGAGAATGCTTGCTTAAAAAGTAGGAAAGTTTTGTGAGTTAATGTACAAAATTATTTTATTAGGAGAATGTTCGGTTGAAAATGAATTTGAACAAAAATGAGTTCAAATAAATTGTGTGAAACAAATACTTAATATTCTATCTTTTAAAAATAAACCACATCTGTATTTATTGATTTTTTAAATTGTCTTGTCATTAAACTTGATAATGCACATTGGTTCACGTAACATGGATACATCAGAGAATCAACATTATGTGTTGTTATATGTAATATTCAGTATCCAATGGGAACATCATATGTTCTATAACATGAATATCCTGTGTTATTGATGTTACATGTACATGTCATTGTTCAATTACAATGAATCTCAGGTTTGTAAAATTGCATAGTATCACATGTTGCATTCTTTTCAGTGTGAAAGTAGGTTTTATAATTTATATCATAATATGTAGTATTTCTAATATTTAAAAAAGAGCATAATATTTCTAGAATTGTTATACAGAAGAAAAAATAGATGAGATACAATTGTGCTGGACAAGCCCACGACAAACAATCATATGACTGGTGGCTTTACTCCTAAACACTTATTACAACACAAGGCTTAAATTGCTTGCTATATCTAGGGGATGTAAATTTGGGGACTTAAAGGATCACCAATGCCCAATTTTCAAATTACCCTAGAATTTAAAATAATTAAAAGTGAAATTAAAATTAAAAATAAAACTAATGTATAAATGGGGTAGTAAACACGATGGAAGGTTGCCTCACCTCGTCCCATCTCATCCCACACCTCTTTAAGAGGGAATTGGTCCAGGGACAGGGCAATAAAATCCTTAGCGGGGCTGGGACGAGGGACTTTGCCTTCCCAAGCTATATCCAATAGATATTGGCAAAGTTCATGGGGCTTTGAGATCATTGCCATGTGGTCAGCGTCTTTCATCTCCTTCACTATTGATGCTCCAGCATTTTCAATTAGCCAACGTTGAAACTCTACTGTTAAGGTTTTATCTTGATCGGGTATGATGTATGCACGCTTTATAGATCCATACCTTTCTTTGGAAAATGCACTCTGCTTTGACAAATCTTCCACAAACGCGTAGCCTGGCCTCATCAACGCTTTTGCTAACACCACATCCTACCATAATGGATTGAAAATACTCGTTGGTCACTCAAGGTAAAGATATCACTCAACTTTTCCTTAGTTATAAAGTTCTCATTAAACTTTAAATTTCTACATTTTTATTTCAGGCATTTAATTTTATAAGTTAATGGAAATTCAACTTGAAAAACCTTTTAGTGCACTGGTTTTATCATCATGATTCTTAAAAACCATAAAAAAATAATCTTTCAATTTGCCTCAAAATTTTTTATTTTTTTTATTTGCTATATATTCTTACAGCTGGTTCCACTCGATATTCTTTGTTACCTCATAAGGGCATAGTTGATATAGCTTGGATGATGTGTACTGTGGACCAAAGAGCATTGCTACTCGATGATCTTCAGGTTTACCAAATGGAATGAGTTGATTGTCCATAGAATCTTCCTCCGAGGAATCTTCCATACCCTATCAAACATGTTAATGAAAAAAAAAATTAAATGAAATTTATCAAAAAAATAAAATCACTTTATTTTCTCAAATATATTTGCTTCAAAATAATTTTTGTCATCTTTGTTTTCGTTAGTTTTTTTTTGTAAAAATAAATAATGTTATTTCTAGATACTTGTTAATCTTTTTGGGATGGTTAAAGCCTGAAATTGTGTAAATATTTTTGTTGAACAAAGTTCGCAACACAATTTGTAATAAAAAAGTGTTGAATTAAAGGCTTTCTTTGAATTTCATAAATTTCCAAATTTTATTAAAACAAGTGAAAGCAAATTAAGCCCCTGTTTGATAATATATATATTTTTTCAAAACTCTTGTTTCTACATACTCATTTTCAACAACACATTTACAAAATAAAATATTCTTCATGTACACCCAAAAATTTTACCTGTTCAAAAAAATAGCTTGGCCTATGTACAGTGTCAGGCATGATTGCCGTAATAAAAATAGCAACAGAAATCTTGTGAGGATATTTCTCCATTGCAAAAGCCATGTTCATGCCACCAAGACTATGTCCAACTAGAACCACCTTTTCGTATGGTGGAATCGACTCCATTACCTCGAATAATGGCTTTGTATAGTCGGAAAATGTGTGAAGCTCATCTAGTTTTTTCGGGTTGATGCCGGAGGCTGCAAGGTCAATCGCCGTGACGCGGTGGCCCTCCGCCTCCAGCAGGGATTGTAGCCTGTACCAGCACCAAGCTCCATGGCAAACACCATGTACTAGAACAAAATGCTTTTGTTGCTTTTTACCTTCCATTTTTCTTTTGCTTAATTAGTATATTTCTTATATATCTAGACATATATCTGTATATATATAGAGCGACGATTTGTCTTAGAAAGAGCAATGTTTGCTGGTAGAGAGCAGATAATCGATAATCAGAGAAAGATATCAGTAACGTGGATTTCTTGTTCACGCAATGTCAAATTTTCTAAATTTGAAGGGAGATTAGTTGCGTACGAGGATTTCATGTTTACGCAATGTCAAAGATTTTAAATTTGAAGGGAGATTTACACACGTGGATTTCATGTTCACACAATGTCAAATTTTCTAAATTTGAAGGGAGATTAGTTACGTACGTGGATTTCATGTTCATGCAATGTCAAAGATTATAAATTTCAAGGGAGATTTGTAACATACATGGATTTCATGTTCACACAAAGTCAAAGTTTCTGAAATTGAAGTGATATTAGGAACGTGGATATGTCAAAGAAAAGATTTTGGCATCCAATAAAATGAGCCAAACATTTTGGGTAATGTGATTTCATATTTCTTTATTTTTTCGCTTCCCCATTTTAAAACGATGACAGTTGTCCTTTCATATTTAGTAACGAAATTTTGGACTCATTAATAAAACTTATTGATGACAAAAAGAAAAAAAAAAATTGGTATTTTTGGTGCTGGTTGGAGTATTAAGGGTTGTGGTTCCTTGTAAAAAATAAAAATAAGTAAAATTGTTAATCATTATTATAAACAAAAGTTTGGTGGTTGGGGAATATGGCCGTAGTTGGAGTATTAAGGATTTTCAAGCAACTTTTTTTTTTTTTTGTTAATGTTGTCCAAGTTCTTGGCTCCTTAATGGCACTGAATGGTTCTGTGTGAATTTGGATACTCTTTTGGCATATGTTGACACTGTTCACAATAGATGAAGCGAAAAATAAAAATAGAATAAAATAATATCAAGTTGTGATGAACAGTCACAGAGATTTCATACCTCCTCAGGTCGTCGTTAGATATGTCATTAAAGTGTATTTGAACTCGGACTCATACCCTACAGGTCATGGTGAAATGAGTTTTACCAATGGCACTTCGGTTCGTGGTACGAATGGCCCACGTTACTTGGGGGAGCTCATCAACCCATGCTCATTAGGAGGCATCAAGCTTCATTTTCAGGTTATACTTGATGGTTTTGTTGACTGCTTTGACCTAACCTTTTTTTTTTTTTTTTTGTTGACGTAGGAACTTGCAGTCGCTACTCGTCGCGGAGGCCCGACCACTACGAGTGCTCACTAAGTAAACCCCGATTCGTGTGCGGTAGCACGCAAACCACATAGGAGAGGTAAACCGCACTAGGCAAATCCGTTGCGATGAGCTCAACTGATGAAGTGTTGGTAGGGGATTCGAACTCGTGACATTTGGTCTCCGCGTTCACCTGCTCCACCAACTTGACCACCCCCGAAGGGCTTCAATCTAACCTTTTACTTGAGGGTGGTGCGGCGTTGAAAAGTGTTTTTTGATTCCTAGCACCTTACATAAGTCCCTGATAATTTATTGTCTGATACCATCGAGTGGGGAGTATTGAACCGGTATATAATGTTCTTCCAAATGAACTTGAAAGTGTTACCTTCTATGATTTTAGACAAAGATTCAACCCCTACCCACTTTGTGAAGTAATCAATGGGTACAATGGCATAGCCTGCATTACCTTTTCCTTTTGGCAAGGGGCATATGAGGTGAATCTCTCACTTGGTAAATGGCCAAAGGTTAGATACAACATTGAGCTCTTGGGATGGTTCATTCTGTACATTCGATCAATGGTCGTATATAGTCGAAATATGTGCGACATTCATCTAGGCTTTTCGGGTTGATGCTGGAGGCTGCGAGATCAATTGCAGTGATGCAATGGCCCTCTACCTCCTGCAGTGATTGTAGCCTGCACCAGGACCAAGCTCCATGGCATATATGATAAGTGTAGTTTATAAACTTATTCGTGGTCTTAAATCATGATATTTTATTGTCTTTTGGATTAAATTCTATCTAATCTATGTTATATTGTGTTCTGTAGGTAAAATTTTACGTTTAATGAAGAATTGAAGAAAAAAAATGCAAAAGTGGCGAAAAAATGACAAAATTCAAAGATGAAACCATAGAAAGAAATATTACGTTAAATGAGTTCGAGTTAAATGTGGCTCAATAGATTTGTATTGAAAATTTTAATTGGAGATATGCCTACACATGGACAAAGGAGGCGAAAGGTAGAAGAGAAACACGGGCGGCGGAGAGGAAAATAGAAAAGAAAGAAACGTGAAAGACCGAAAAGGAAGAGAGAAAGAAAGAAGAGAAGAGATAGAGAAGAGAGAGAAAGAAAGAAAAGGAAAGGTCAAAGGTAGAAACAAGCAAGAAAAACGGCTCAGAGAGGAGAAAGAGAAAAAGAAAAGAAAAAGAAACTACAAACATCAAAAAATTTCACGTTTGGTGATATCTTTCCACTTTTGCGCATATGAATAACTAATTTTTATATTAGGGAAAACAACTTATTCGACTGTAATCCTTTATTTTCTTATTCAAGATTTATGTGATTTATTTATTTATGGGTTGATTTTATTATGAGTTTAATGCATTAAATTATCTAATCAATCTTATTATATTTTCAATTAGTTAAAAGTAGTTAGAAAAAAAATAATCACAGCCATCATAATTATTTACTCGGTTTTGTCAAATAAGAGTTAGAAAAATTAGATTAAGTCCTAAAGTATAATCTTCGTGGGAACGATATCTGGACTCAAGGGTCCACTATGCTACTTGTTACGATATCGTACACTTGCGATATAAAAAACGCAACAATATACCATGCACTAGAACAAAATATTTTTGTTGATTTTCACCTTTCATTTTTCTTTTGCTTAGTTGGTACGTTTCTTATCCACATAAATATGTACATATAGAGCGATGTAAGGCAATGTGTGGTGGTAGAACAAGAGAGAAAACTAAGCACATGACTAACGTTGAAAAAAGAAAAAAAAAAAATTGGTAGATATGGAGTATTTATGGTGCCAGTTGGAGTATTAAGGGTTGTGGTTCCATGTCAAAAATAGAAAAAAAAATCATTAACTATTATTATACTCGCCAATAAGTTCAAAAGTTTGGTGTTGGGGAACATTGTGGTAGTTGGAGCAACGGTTGAGTTCCCAGTTTTTTTTTTTTTTTTTTTTTTTGTCTGTATTTGTTAGTGTGGTCCAAGTTCTTGGCTACTTAGTGGCACTGATTGGTTCTGTGTGAATTTGTAAAACAACTCAAATGTGTTTTGGTTTATAATGAATAATGTTTGAAAATTCCCTAAAATGGATATAAATTTAATCTTTTCCTCTTCCAGAGAAATGGAGATATTAATTCATATGATTGCTTTCTTATTCTAATCTAAACTATAACACAAAACATGTTCTGGTTTGATGCCTTTTAGCGCTTTATAAACATGGTTAGTAGTGTTTTGTGATGAACTCTAATTGTTGGTTCTCATCTAATCGAATTTGGATATTTCTTTTAGCGTACGTTGACACCGTTCACAATTGATGAAGTGAAAAATAAAAATAGAATAAAATAAGGGTAATTAGCATATAACATCCCCACCTTTCACTGTTATTATAGAAAACGTCATCACCTTTCATTTTTTAGCATTTTCACCCATATTTCCACATTTCATTGAGCAAAATGTCATTTTCATCAATTTTTTCAATTAAAAATTGTGAAATGACGAATATACCCTTCCCTTTAAATTGTGAAATGACGAACATACTCTTCCCTTTAAATATCCATTCTTTATTTAAATATGAGGGTATAATCATTATTTCACAGTATTTATTGAGAAATTAGATAAAAATGATTATTTGCACAATCAAATGTTTAATTAAGGGTGAAAATGTAAAAAAAAAAAAAAGAATTAAAAAGTACTTTTAATAATTTATTTAAGATTCATTTGCGCTTTTTAAAAAATACTTGGAATTATGATTGTAATTATTTTTTTTTCTTTTTTCTTTTTGTTTTATTTGAAGAGAATGATATGTTCGTCATTTTAGAACTTTTAATTGAGAAAATATATGAAAAGGACATTTTGCACAATGAAATGTTTCATAAGGGTGAAAATGCCAAAAAAATAAAATGTCGTGACGTTTTCCACAATAACAATAAAAGGTGGGGATATTATGTGCTAATTACCCAATAAAATAATTTCAAATTTTGATAAACAAAGATTTTTTCGGCCAATCAGACTGAAAAATCTGGTCCGACATTTTGAAAGATCTTCCAAATTCAGTAGTTGGCCGTGGAAGGTCAAAGTCTGTGAAAAGTAATCTAATCAGACCAATTACTGAATTTGAAAGATCAATTGATTGTCTCTCATGAATCTCCCCGCACCGAAATAATTGAGGGTCAAAGATGAATACTTTATTTTGATAAGATTGTCTCAAATTTATTAAAGTTGATTTTTGACTTCGGTGATAAAATTGAGTATCTATTTTGGAATGTTTTGAATATATAAAATTGACACACAAACTTATGTACAATTGACTGTTGTATGTAGATCATGAGCGGATAATGAACTTGATTACGAACTTGAAGTTCTTGAGGTATCAATGATTGTGATCAAATCTCTAGTCAAATTATCAATTCCTTGAGAAATAAAATCAAATAATTGGGGAACGTACATTAGCAATATGAAATATGTAACCTATTTAATAGGCACAATCATAACTTCAAGTGATTTTTTAGTGGATAGTTAAATCTGAACTCTGTAGTTCAATGTGATCACATGGGGCGTCGAATAGAAGATAAGGTTGAAGATTAATGTATAATTGGAAAATGCATTTTGGTCATATTATCTTGGTCCGAGAATTCAACGTGGTAACAGTAAGTCAAGGATGTAATTATTGTTAATTTCGCTATAATTTTGAGTTGTTGAAGAACATCGGAGAAGGCCAAAAGGTGGAATCAAGACTATCTAAAGATTGAAGGAATTTTTTAAAAAACACACTATAAAGGCAATTCCTAAAATACCCATATGTTTTTCCATCTTCTAAAATTATTATATTCTTGTCATTACATGATTTAATAAAATTCTATTTTCTCCGACAATCGGTATCAGAGCCATTGATTTTGATATTATTTCAAGTTTCAAAAATTAAGTAATTTTGGTTTATGCATGTGTTAGTAAAGTGCACTGTTAGAATTATTTAATTTATTTTGTTATTAGATAAATGATTTTTGTTGGACGAATTTATCGCCTTAGAATTTCTGTGGTGATCATGTAATTTAATATTGAATAATATAACAAGAAGGGTGGATTATGTCACCATATATTCCTCTTTGATTTCAATTTTTGCTATAGATTTAGAGTTTATATTTAGTTCGGGTTGTTGTTGCAATTTTGAGATAAATGACATATTCTACAATTTTAACTCGAAGGACTTAATCTACAATTTTGATTGGCAGGACCTAAGATGCAATTATGCTTGAAAGACGAAACGTCACCTTCTTTAACAAGACCTGAGTTGTAAAATCCTTGAAAAAAAAAAAACAGAGAAATCGGAGGAGGGGACAACGTCTCCTTCGAGCGTTGTTGCTGTGGATGAGTTTGCGTCGACAACAATCAATGGGCGTCGCTGATGTAACGTCCATTGGGCGTTGATACTACAAAAGCATTGTCGTTGTGGTGATGGGGAACTCTTGTGATTTCTCGTTTTTCGTCTCCAACAGTAGATTTCGGCTATTGATGCAGTAGGTGTTAAGATTTTTTGGGGAAAGATTGGAGCAATGGACATAGTCCGGGGCATTGTTATTTTGGGTCGATTCATCAAAATTGGATAAAAAACCAATTTTAATTTATTGTAATGTGGGCTAAAGATTTAGCTAGGAACATGTAATCATCTAATCATCAAGATCAATACCCATTTTATTTAAACGACTCATGATATATATATATATATATATATATATATATATATATATATATATATATATATATATATATATATATATATATATATCAGCATATTGACAAATATTATTCTAAAAAGTACATAATGAAACAATTAAAAGAATCTAACCTCATTATTTATTGAGGAATGAGTACATATATATTCTCGTGCTCACCACATTATCGGTGATTCCAATTTTTTTGTTCCGTATTTACATATTGTTTTACAAAATAGTGATGTGTTAAAATATAAGTAGAGAAATTATTTGATTGATAAGATTTTGATCCAATTAAATCTCGTTGAATCATTTACTAGTAAATCACTATATAAGTTTTTATGTATGAACCACCATACCTTTTTCCAGGGGCGGACCCAGATAAATTTTTGAGTGGGGGCGGAGCCAACTCTTCGAAGTAGGGGGGTCCAAAGTTGAAGGGGTGGCGGCTTACGGGGGTTCGGGGGCAGCGCTCCCGAAAATTTTTTTTTCCGGAGTTATTGAATAGTTTAGATTTAGCTGCATTTTCCCAACTAGTTCATGCTATATAGGCCATCAACGAAGCCTCTCACCCTGCATCAAACCCACAAATATATTCACTCTGACCATGCAATAGTTTTTGCAATCACAGGTGGTCAAAATGATATTTACATAACATACCAACTCTTCAGCAATATTAGCCGCCTGAACTACTACGTGGCCAAAATACTTTCCTTTCGAATCGTGGACTTCAATTGTCAAATCATCTCCAAACCCTTCTGACAAGCTATATTCAAGTGGGAAGGAAATTTAACCATCCAACTCTATAAGATTGAAGAATATGTAACAAGATTAAAGAGAAAAAGATTACATACAAAACATGAGTTTCACCAGATCCTGATTGCATTCGAGATAGAAAATAAGCTAAAAAAACTGTAAAAAAAATTAAACTTTTTTTTTTTTTTGTTTTTTTTTTTTCAGTGGGGGCGGTCGCCCCCGCTAGGCCCTTCGTGGGTCCGCCCCTGCCTTTTTCCCTCACACATCTTATCTTTTTTTCCCCACTCTCCAAATGTTCCTGTACCACCATGGACCAATTTTACCCACCACCCACCCATTTCCCTCTCCTCTATCCCGTCACGAATCGCAACCGAACATCACAAATGGCTGGCTGAATTTTCCCAATAGCACTAACAGAGTTGCTCAAGTTTTGAGCAGGATTTGGTTGGATTAGTGTCACCGGGGTAAGGCTCTGAAGGTTGGATCCAGCCAAGGTTTGAAAATCTCCAAGCCACCGCAAAATGATGGCTCTTTTAAGCAAACTAATCTTGAAATTCGTGTGCTCATTTCCTTGAGTTTTAATTGGATCGAATTGCTCGTTAGAATTTAACGGGTTCTGATAACATATTAAATATTTGGATTTTATCTTAAAACGTCAATTTTATTAAGATGAGTAGCACAAACCCTTATAAATGAGTTTATATTTTTATCTTTATTAGATGTGAGATTTAATCCCTTACTAGACATGAGATTTTATCCCCCAACATACTACTCATTGCATTTGTACTCGAACTCAATGTTTACAAATGTAGATGACTTTGTTTGCAATAAGCGTTGTGTTCCTATATTTAACATAGCCCTTGTTTGGCCTCATTAAAATTTTAATATATTTTTTATCTCTTCTTTTCAACAACACAATCTCAAATAAAATAAACTTATACATAAATCAAAAACTTTTTCTTGTTTTTTAAAAATGCATTCTCTCAAAAATTACTATTCCAAAATACATTATTTCCAAAATCTCATTAAATTGGGGGCTAAACTTGGGCAAAATATTTATGTGAATGGTGATGAAACTAATCTGCATGTCGAGGCTATGTTCTGCAATTTTATTGTTGTTGAAAAGGTAGTTCAACTTTTTTTTTTTCCCAATTTGGCAATCACCCACAAAGCCGATTTCGCTATATTTAAACTGTTTATATTTGAAAATATAGTGGTTGCAGTAAGCATTTAACAGAAAAAAGCCATCCACCTCTAAGGGTATTAAGGATGCCATTATCACTGTTATAGGCCCTTGAAAGGTATGACATATTCAAAAATTGGCTTCCCTTGACAACATGTGAGGTACTAAAATATTTTTCAAAACCCCGTAGTAATTCGGTTTGGAAGATAACCAGCGTTGTTTACTTAAAGAAACATATGAAATTCTACAGATATCGGATTGACATAATTTTAAGTTTATGCTGTAGCTAACCATGAGGCTATCAAACCTCACTGGTTTCATCCAAAAATTTCCAAATAACGATTGAGTTATGAATTTTGGAAAAAGGGCATAAGCTGAAATTTTAATAAAAACGGCAACATTAAATCTTATCGCTAACATTTTTGTGATAAATGATAACTTGTAAGTTAATTTCTATTACACATAACTTAATCGTTAAAATATTCTTAGAATAGTTCCACATATGATGTTCATAGAAATCAATTCATTAAAAAAATGTTTCATAATCGAATTAAAACATTAAGTCACATGCTTCTCCATAGCACGGTGCATCTTCATCTACCATCATCTGCACCCAAACAAAGCAAATCAACCTATAAGAAGGGAATTAACCCATGAATTTGAAACTCAATAGATATTATCGGTGCATTTCGTTATCAAATTAGAAAACTCGAACTATTGATTCATACTGTCACACATAGATGAATTTCTGGCAAAATCCAATTTCTATAGAATTATCATAATACGTAGAGCCAGAGAATGATCATTCAAACTATTGTATTGCCGAAACACCGTACCCGAAGACACCAATTCATTCATACTTTAACGAAAATGCATAGCTTGAAAACGAAATAACCACTTGCACCTCTACCTACTTTGATTTTCTTGAAATATAAATGAACAAAATGTGTAAAAAAATTTCTCCTGCACACCCTTTGTTAGAATTTGGGTGTGACCCAAATTCCTTGTTGAAGTAAATTGAAGAATTATAATTGAACTGCACATCATGAAGAATTCAAATTTGAAATATTATTGGAGTCATAAGTCATGTTGAAGTTCTATTTTAGAAGCCCATTGAGAGTTGGAATTTGTTTTGGACTCAATTTTATGGTATCATACTTCATCAACAACTCTAGAAGGTGGGTTTGGACATCCCCTACTTATTCCCTATAAATACTAGGCTCTTCTATAAAATTTTATAATGTGAGAAAATAGATTACTAGAATTATAGGATCCATTATAATTTTCTCTCTTCTCCATTATTTTTGAGTCAATAAAATCTCTTAATTTCTCTACCATATTCTTGTCTTTATTATTCTTTTGTTTGATCATATATTTCATTATTATTTATCATATAATTTCAAAATCTCAATCTGATGGTTTGTTTCACAACAAGAGGTATCAGAGCTATTCTGGTATCTTATTTGGTTTACAATAATTGGTATCAGAGCGCCAGGTTCAGCAGTTCAGCAAGAGCACAAGGTTTGATTTATTCGAGGTTTTTTATTCGTGATGGCTTCCATGAAGTATGACATTCCGCTTTTGGATCGGAGCACTAGATTTTCACTATGACAAGTTAAGATACGTGCAGTAGTCGCACAAATGGATTTGGATTATGCGTTGCTGGAAATTGACAAGAAGCCTGCAACTTTAACCGTGGAGGAGAAATTACGGAAGGATAAGAAGGCAGTTTCTCACATTCATCTATCAAATACTATTCTCCAGGACGTTTTGAAGGAGAATTTAGCAGCTGCTTTATGGTTGAGGTTGGAGAAATTGTGCATGACTAAAAGTCTGACAAGCAAGTTGAATTTCAAGCAGCGTTTATACTCTAATCGAATAGCAAGAGGATCATTGGAAGATCACCTGGCTATATTTAAGGAGATTGTCGTTGATTTGAAAACTTTGGAAGTAGAGTGTGATGAAGAAGATTTGGCCTTGATCCTATTGTGTTCATTGCATGTTTCGTTTTCTTCATTTAGAGACACGATTTTATATAGTCAGGATACTCTCACCATAGAGGAAGTGTATGATGTTTTGTATTCAAAAGAGAAGATGAAGCATCTGGTTTTTGAGGTAAGAGATGGAGAAGGCCTGATTGCTCATGGTGGTTTTGGAAGGGGCATATCGAAATCTAAGTTCAGTAATCAAATTTGTAACTACTGCAAGAAGAAGCAGACCTCGTGGAGAAAAGATGGTTGCAAGTAGATATTCAGATACTTCAGGCGAAGCAGACCTCGTGGAGAACGTTGTAAGTGATGGGGAACTCTTAGCTATTTTGGCATTGAGTCTAAACCGAAAGATGATTGGATTCTTGATCCAGTATGTGTGTTTCATATATGTCCTAATAAGGACTTGTTTGCTACATATGAAATTACTTCCAAATGTGTCGTGGTTATGGGAAACAACGCATCTTGTCGGGTTGCTAGAATTGGCACAGTCAGATTGAAGCTTTTGGATGGGACAATTAGAACACTTGGCCAGGTTCGACATGCTCCAGATTTGAAGAAAAATCTCATCTCGTTATCTATCCTTGATTTAAAAGGTTATGAGTTCTTCGATGGAGATGGAGTTTTGAAGATTTATAAGGGTGGCTCACTTGTATTGAAGGGACAGAAAATGTCTCGGTTCTACATCTTACAGGGTCGTGCAGAATTTAAAAGAGTCAATCAGCACAGGTTCAGTATCGTGGTGGACATTCACTTTGGTGCAATACCTTTAAGAGCTCATAAAGGGTTAAATTTGAAGAATACAGCTCAGTGGAGTTTTGAAGACATAGATAATACCGCTTTGCCACCATCACTTGCGGTGCCATTGCATTCAGTTGCTAGAGTTCAACCCAGTGGAACAAGGTAAGTGGATGTTGATTTTGTTGAACATGCTTTAAGTGGAGTAAAATGTGTACAATCTAACAAGGAGCCTTCTGTAAAAGCATTTGGTATTGATTTTGCTTTGGGGTGTGTTACAACCCATTTTGGTAAATTATAAAATCATTATGACTTTTTGGAATATGAGGTAATTCTGCAGAGTAGTGCTTGGATTTATTGGAAGAGGTAGAGTATTTTGTTTTTGGTTGGAGAAATTAATTTTTTGGTTATTGTTGAAGAAGCCAGTTCATTACTTGGTGGAATTCGTGTCAAGGTGGAGATTGTTATAATTTAGGTGTGACCCGAATTCCTTATTGAAGTAAAATGCAGAATTCTAATTGAAGTGCATGTCATGAAGAATTCAAATTCGGAATATTATTGGAGTCATATGTCATGTTGAAGTTCTATTTTGGAAGCACATTGAAAGTTGGTTCTTATTTTGGACTCAATTTTATGGTATCCTATTTCATCAACAACTCTACTAGGTGGGTTTGGACATCCCCTACTTATTCCCTATAAATACTAGACTCTTCTATACAATTTTATAATGTGAGAAAATAAATTACTAGAATTATATGATTCATTGTAATTTTCTCTCTTTTTCATTATTTTTGAGTCAATTAAATCTCTTAATTCCTCTGACATATTCTTGTCTTTATTATTCTTTTGTTTGATCATATACTTCATTATTATTTGCCATATAATTTCAACATCTCAATTTGGTGGTTTATTTCACAACAAATGATATCAAAGCTATTCTGGTATCTTGTTTGTTTTACAACACCCTTGCTATTTCTTTAAACTTCACTTAACATAAAAGTTATTTTTTTGAGAGAAAATAAGAGTAATTTCGGATTTGAGGGAGGTGTAGTTAAAAAATGATTTTCCTTTTCTTGTAACCTCATTTTTTAGTGAAAAACTAAATGTGATAGTTATATTATCATTAATCTTGTTAAATTGAGTCTTTAACTATGAATTTAAGGAGTTTTAAGCCCATAAAAAAATAATTCTTATAAAAAGTTTTATAAAACATTTACATAATAAAAAAAATGAAGAAAATGAACTATTCATATAATTGTAACTTATCTCTATGAATGCCCATTAATAAAACAATTATTTCATTCAATTAACTTGGTATAATTGTTCTTAATGTGCAAAAATAAGGAATTTTTTTTAATTCAAAAATAATTGTATAAAAATACTTTATGAAAACATTTTGGATGGTGATTCGAACTTGGGTTGCCTATGTGAAATACCATGCTCATTACCATTGTGACAACTCCGTTATTCATTAAATCTTTGTAATTAAATTTATTTAGATTTATTATATTAAATTATTGGGTTTTTAAAATAACTTATGGCTTGTACTTTCATAATCTTAAAGGGGCCGAGCTTTCATAGCTCGTTTCTTAAATGGGCTACATCAACCAACTTAAGAATATAAAATTCAGGACCTTACATTCCTCACATTTTAAAAAAAATTCCGTCCTCAAAATTACTTTAAATTAAATAAACAGTGTCGAATACTTGGCTTTAATTTCTGCTTTTGATTCCCATGTGACTTCTTCTATCTCGTGGTGCCGCCACTAAACCTTAACTAATGGAATTTCTTTAATCCTTAATTTTTGTACCTTTCTATCCAAAATAGAAATTGGAACTTCTTCGTACGATAAGTCTTTTTAAACATCTAATATTTGATAATTCACCACATGACTTGGATCGTGCACATATTTTCTTATCATAGACACGTGAAACACATCATGTACGATAGAAAGTTCGGGTGGTAGAGCTAACCGATATGCTACGCTACCAACCTTCTCCAGAATTTCAAAATGTCCTATATAACGAGGTCTCAACTTGCCTTTCTTACCAAACCTTAGTACACCCTTCATAGGTGCCAATTTCAAGAAGACCTCTTCGCCGACTTGAAACTTCAAGTCTTTTCTTCTGGTATCTGCATAGCTGTTTTGTCTATCTTGCGTTGAACATCATACGTAGAGCTATGCTAAGAATATTTTTGTGAATAAGTTATGTTTAAAAGTAGTTATGTGTTATAGATATTAACTTACAAGTTATCGTTTATCACAAAAATGTTAGCGATAAGATTTAGTGCTACTATTTTTATTAAAATTTCAGCTTCTGTCCTTGACTTCAAAAATTTAGAACCCAATCATTATTTGGAATTTTTGACGAAACTAGATGAGGTTTGATAGCCTCATGGGTTAGCTACTGCATAAACTTGAAATTATGTCAATCCTGTATAATTTTATATGTCACTTTAAGTAAACAACGCTGGTTATCTTCCAAACCGAATCTCTACGGGGTTTTAAAAAATATTTTAGTACATCATATGTTGTCAACAGAAGCTGATTTTTGGATATGTCATATTATAAGAAGTTTCCTACCTTCCTTTAAAATTTCATGAAGTTTCAAGATTGATAACTATGTAAACAAATTTATTTTGACATTGCCGTTTGAGAAGGAAAAGCAAAACAACATATTTTTATTTACTGGTTAAAGTGTTCATGTCAATAATGGGTACATGCATGGAAATCTATGATCATCCATGCCCAAGCAAAGCAAATAAACCCGTAGGAAGGAAATTAACCCATGAGTTTGAAATTTAATAAATATTATCGTTGCATTTCGTTATTAAATTAGAAAATTCGAATTATAGATTCATATCGTCGCATGTGAATGGATTTCTAGCAAAATCCAATTCTATGGAATTATCATAACACGTAGAGCTAGAAATTGATCATTCAAACTATAGTAGTGTCGAAACACCGTACTCCAAAGCACCAATTCATTCATACTTTAACTAAAATTCATAACTTGAAAACGAAATAACCACTTGCACTTCTGCCTACCTTGATTTTCGTGAAATATAAATGTACAAAATGTGTAAAGGCCTTTCTCCTTCACATCCTTACTATTCCTTTAAGTTTTACTTAACATAAAATATATTTTTTTGATAGAAAATAAGAGTAATTTCAGTTTTGAGGGGAGGTGTAGTTAAAAATGATTTTTCTCTTCTTGTAACCTCAATTTTTAGTGAAAAACTAAATGGAAAATTTATATTATCATTAATCTTGTTAAATTGGGTCTTTAACTAGGAATTTAAAGAGTTTTAAACCCATAAAAAATAATCCTTATTGAAAGTTAAACTTAATGTCTTAAATTATCGGGTTTTTAAATAACTTATGGTTTGTACGTTCATAACCTTAAATGGGCCTAGCTTCCATAGCACGTTTTTTTAAATGGGATATATCAACCAACTCAAGAATATAAAATTCAGGACCTTACATGTCTGGGCCAGATAACACCACTGTTGGAGCGTCAATGTGAAAGTAGGTTTATAATTTATATCATAATATGTCGTATTTCTAATATTTTATTTAAAAAAGAGCATAATATTTCTAGAATTGTTATACAGGACGAACAATTCTCACAAAACAAAATAAGATAATATAGACAAGATCCAATTGTGCTGGACAAGCCCACGACAAACAATCATATAACTGGGGGCTTTATACTCCTAAACACTTATTACAACACAGACTTAAATTGCTTGCTATATCTCGGGGATGTAAATTTGGGGACAGGGGATGGGGAATGGACGTATGCAAAATTAGTTTAAAATCACCTCTAGCCCAACTTTACCGATCACCCATGCCTAATTTTCAAATTGGCAAACTTCATGGGGCTTTGAGATCATTGCCATGTGGTCAGTGTCTTTTATCTCTTTCACTATTGCTGCTCCAACATTTTCAATTAGCCAGCGTTGAAACTCTACTTTTAAGGTTTTTTCTTGATCGGGTATGATGTAAGCACGCTTTATAGATCCATACCTTTCATCAAAAAATACACTCTGCCTTGACAAATCTTCTAAAAAAGCGCAGCCTGGCCTCATCAACACTTTTACTAACACCACATCCTACCATAATGGATTGAAAATACTTGTTGGTCACTCAAGACAAAGATATCACTCAACTTTTCCTTAGTTATAAAGTTCTCATTAAACTTTAAATTTCTACATTTTTATTGTAGGCATATAATTTTCCAAGTTAATGGAAATTCAACTTGTAAAACCTGGTAATGCACTAGTTTTATCATCAGCGGCCAAAAAACGCTGTGGTAGACCTTTTGTAGCGTTTTAGCGTGTGTTACTATTGAGGAAAGATTTTTTGCAGCGTTCATTCACCATTGCAAAAAATCCTTTTGTAGTGTTTTTTCAATGTTGCGGTAGACCATTTTGCAGCGTTTTTCCAATGTTACCGTAGACCCCCCCCCCCCACCCTTTTTTTTACAGTTATATATGGTAATTGACCGATAAAATTGAAAATGATACTTTGTGAACAAATTTTGGAATTGCATAAAAATTGATAATTTCATTACAAATTTTTGAATCGATACAACAATAGAATGTGATACAATACAACATTAATCAATACAACATTTGAATTTTCAGAGCATAGCTGATAAAATTTGGTCTTTTTGCTACTTCAACTTGCCTAAGAGCTCGTCCCATCTCTGCTTCAAGCTGTCGATGGTTTGATACAATCTCGACGAATGCAATCTTGTGCTTTGAGATCTCATTTGAGTGTCGTTGAGCTTCACGCTTGGCAGTTTCTCTCAATTCTTCCACCAGGTTTTCAGCCTTCTTTAGTTTTTCCTCTAACAATACACCTTCCCTGTGATTTTAAAAATAAGGAATTGTTATTTTTTATGCAAATTACAAGGGAAAAAAATGTGGATAAGTGAAATGAACATGAAAATATAAAATGTGAGAACTTCTCTATTATTTCGCTATTGAACATTGACCACGGGAACTTCTCTATTTTTGAGTTGATGCACTTTTCTATCTAAAATCATTATCGAAATTTCTTCATATGATAAGTCTTTTTTTACCCCGAATGTCTAATAACCTACCACATGATTATGATCGTGAACATATTTTCTGAGCATCGAAACATGAAACACGTTATGCACTGCAGCAAGTTCTGGTGGTAAAGCAAGTCAGTATGTAATAACACCAATCATTTCAAGAATTTCAAAAGGTCCAATAAATCGTGGTATCAACTTTCCAGTCTTATCAAACCTCAATACACCCTTCGTTGGTGCAACTTTCAGAAAAACTTTGTTATCAACTTGAAATTCCAAATCATTTCTTCTACCATCAGCATAAGTTTTCTGTTGGTCTTGTGCTGTTTTTATTCTTACTCTAATCTTATAATCACCCTAACTATTCGTTCAATAACTTTAGGACCTAAAATTCTATTCTCTCCGACCTCATCCCAATAGATAGGGGATCTGCACTTCCTGCCATAAAGAGCTTCATATGGGGCCATGCCTATAGTAACCTGAAAGCTATTGTTGTAAGCAAACTCAACTAACGGTAGATGTGTTTCCCAAATACCTCCAAGATCCAATACACACACCCTCAACATATCTTCAAGAGTTGAATGGTTCTTTCCGATTGTGCATCCATCTGTGGATGATAAGTAGTACTAAATTTCAATTTCGTCCCCATGGCTCCTTGTAAGATTTTCCAAAATTTCGATGTGAACCACATGTCTCTATCTGAAACAATGGTAACTGGAACTCCAAGCAATCTGACTATCTCTCTGATCTATAACTGTGTGAGCTGTTCCATATTAAAATTTACTTTGATTCGCAGAAAATGGGTAGACTTCATCAAACGATCAATCACTACCCAAATAGTGTTGACATATGATTCAATATAGCTCCACTAGTTTTGATTATAACAAGTTTTGTTTGTTGAGTTTTTCATGAATAAATCTTCTTAAGCATTCAAATGCTTAAATCGTCATCCACTGAGGAACGAGCAATCAAAAAAGACTAAATGTATTGACTCATCGATCTTTAGCAAGTAGATAAAGTACAAAATATTTTTCATAATTCATCACTTGCATAAAAATGATTTTGGAAATGAATATTTTGATATAAAAAATAAATTCCAAAACTTGTATACTTTGGTCGACCGAAATACACACCAGTCGACTGAAATAGGTTGCTTACCGTATTTACATAAATTACCGGATTTTGTATCTCACCAGATTTGACACTTCGATCGACCGAAGTATGTTTTCGATCGAATGGTTTGATCAACCAAAGTATAAACGAAAACTCCAACGGTTTGATTTTTGCAACGGTTATATCACACTTTTGGACGACCGAACTTACTCAACTGAAAGTGAGTGATTGTGTCTTCTTTGTCCTATAGATATTCATCTCTTCTTGCATTCAATTCTACCAACCTACAAGAGATTTTTAGAGAGCTTATTTATTGAAAACCATTGAATTTACTTAATTATATAGTCTATTTCATTTTTTACAAAAGAGTTTCTTGATCGATCAAACATATTTCATCTAATTTATCAAGTACTCTATTTTGCAAAGAATTTTTCACAATCTCATCTATCTTTCATCATTGGTAGAAGTTTTCCTTGCCAACACTTATATTAAAGTGTAGATCTCCCTTCATACTTAACTTGCATTATTTGTTAAGAGAGATCATAGGTTGAAAACTTTGATACAAACATACAAACTATTTCATCATCTATCATTCATCAAAGTTTACAATATCAACACTTGAGCTTTACTATTTGATATCCATTGAAGTGTTGTCTTAACTCTCTAAAAATTTGACTTGATTATATCATTTCTTAAGAGAGTTCTTTCAATTGTAAAACTATCATTTATACTTTAGTGGTTTCGAGAGCCTTGTGAAAACTCGATTGTTATTAAGGATAAGTACTCCTTGCTTAAAGTCACTTAAGGATAGCTGCTCCTTGTTGTAAGTCACCTAAGGATAAGTGCTCCTTGTTGTAAGTCACTTCAGGATCGATATTCCTTATTTGTAAGTTATCATTATAGTACGTTTGGCCTTATTCGTAACAGAGAGCTTGGTAACGATGACGTAGAACACATTGTGTATCAAACCCCATTAAATTCACTTGTCATCTTTACATTATTGTACTTTACTTTAAATTGCTATTTACATTGTACTATTTCTACTTAAGTGACAATACTTAAATTAAGTTATCGAATTCAAATTTGCATATTCACTTCTCTAATCACACTTTACATTCATATCTTGTGTATTGAATAGTTTTGAGACTAATCCTCAAAAAAGTTTCAAAACCCAATTCACCCCCTCTTGGTTAGTTATTCTTGGGTTATCAAATAGTATTGTGACCTATCGTTGATCTCGGGAAGCCCACCACAAAGTCCTTCACTATGTGTTCTCATTTCCATTCTGGAATATCCAACGGTTTCAGTAGTCTTGATGGCCTTTGATATTCTGACTTGACCTGCTGATAGACAATACATTTTTCTATGAACAGACCGATTCTTCTCTTCATGTTTCTCCACCAAAATGTATCTTGGAGATCTCGATACACTTTTGTACTGTCAGTATAGGGTGGAATGACCTCTTCCAATATCTCATTTCTTATACTTTCATATTTGGGTACAGAAAACCTTTCTCTAAAAGTCAACGCGTTATCTACAGATACTTCAAACCCTATACATTTGTTTGAACCAACATCAGCCTTAATTTTCAGTAGGAATGGATCCTTATCATGTGCTTCCTTGATTCGATCCTGAAGAGTAGGTTGAATCATAAATGCTTTTGATCTCGCTGTAGCCTGAATTGGCGGTGTGATTACTTCCAATCTTAGTTTCTCAAAGTCCTTTATCAAGTTTTTCCCGCACAATGGGTAAAACTGCTAACTGCGATCCCGTCTTCCTACGAAAGACATCTGTGACTACGTTAGCCTTACCGAGATGGTAAAGAATTGTACAGATGTAATCTTTCACTAACTCTAACCACCTCCTCTATCTCATATTCAGTTCCTTTTATGTGAAGAAGTATTTGAGACTTTTATGGTCAGTATAAATTTCATACTTCTCTCCATATTGATAATGACGCCATATTTTTATAGCGTGAACTACCGCTACAAGTTCCAAATCGTGCGTAGGATAATTCTGTTCATATTGCTTCAATTGTCTCGAGACATAAGCAATCACATTTCCACGTTGCATCAGAACACAGCCGAAATCCTACTTGAAGGCGTCACTATAAATTACAAACTCATCCGAACCTTCAGGTATCATTAATACAGGAGCCGAAACTAATCGCTGCTTGAGTTCCTGAAAATATTTTTCACACTTTTCCGTTCATTGAAACTTCACCCTCTTTCTAGTCAACTAAGTCATTGGACCTGCTATTTTTGAGAAACCTTCAATAAATCTCCTATAGTAGCCAGCCAACACCAAGAAACTATGAACTTCACCCACACTGGTCGGTCTAGGCTAATTTGTTACTGCTTCCACTTCAACTGGGTCTACCTCAATACTCTGAGTGGTAACCACGTGACCAAGGAAACCCACTTGATCGAGCCAAAATTCTCACTTCTTGAATTTGTCAAATAAATTCTCTTTCCTCAAAATTTCAAGTGCTAGTCGAAGTTGTTCTTCATGCTGATTCTTATCTTTAGAGTACACGAGTATGTCATCAATAAATTCTATGACGAACTGGTCTAAGTACTGATGGAACACCCGGTTCATTAGATCCATAAATACAGCTGGAGCATTGGTAAAACCAAAGGGCATGACAGTAAATTCATAATGTTCGTAACAAGTCTTGAACTCAGTTTTCGGTATATCGCTTACCGGGACCTTCAGCTCATGATACGCCGACTTCAAGTCGATCTTTGAAAACACCGTTGCACCCCTTAACTGGTCGAATAAATCTTCTATTCTTGGAAGCGAGTATCTATTTTTTATAGTCAAATGGCTCAACTCTCGATAGTCAATGCACATCCTCATACCTCCATCTTTCTTCTTCACCAAAACTACTGGAGAGTCCCAATGAGATACATTCGGTCGAATGAAACCTTTTTCCAGCAACTCCTCCAACTGTAACTTCAATTCTTGAAGTTCTTTTGGTGTCATTCTGTACGGGGCCTTAGAAACTGGTGTGCGCGGGGAACCAAGTCAATTGTAAATTCTACTTGACTATCTTGTGGATGCCTTGAAAATCTTTTGGAAATACATCTGCAAAGTCTCGTACAACTTTGATATCATTAATGGTTGTTTCTGTATGTGTGGAACCGATGGTATTAACTAAAAATCCCTGGTATGACTCTTTTCCAAGCATATTCTCTGCTTGTAAAGCCGATACAATACAAGGTAGAGACTTGAACCTTGTTCCAAAGAAACATAACTCTTCTTCTCCTGGTTTGTGAAACAACACTACTTTCTCATGACATCGAATGGTCGCATGATTGAGTCCTAACCAGTCTATGCCTAGAATAATGTCGAAGTCTTTCAACTCTAAAAGGTAAAAGTCTATAATTAGTACCTTTTCCATTAATCTCTAACTTCATCACCTTAGTCATCTGATTTGTACAAAGAGTTCTTCTTGAAGGGATGCTAGCCTCTAATTCATTATTTGTTTTCACACTTGCAAAGTTAGACCTAGCGACGAAGGATGCAAAGATAAAAGAATTTGTAGCCTTCGAATCAAAAAGTACGTAAGCAGGTACATCAGATAATAATAAAATACCTGTTTTCGTAACTATATTGTTAGACTTAGTGATAGAGAATGCAAAATCAAAAAACATAAATAGGTACTTCAAATAAAATACATGCGATCACGTTCGAATTCTACTCCGCTTCATGCTAATTAAGTGCAAAATTTGGACCTTCCCTTTTTGGTTCTTGTTTGATCATATCTTTCTTCTCTGGAGGCTTAGTACAGTTTAAAACAATGTGTCCTGGCTTTCCGCGCTGAAAACACGTCTTCCCAAGCAAGCATTCACCCCTGTGGAGTTTATTACGTTTAGGACAAGGTGTAATACTCCCACTCGTCCCACCGATACGAACTCATGTGATCGGTCTTTTATTCTGCCGATTTTGTCTATCCTTGCTCTGATCATTCGACTTTCTTTTTTTCCAATGACTCCTTGCCCTATTGGGCATAGTGCTCAAATGTAGTCCTCTGATATGAAATAGTACGAGCCATTTCCAACATTTCACGATATGAAGTGAAACAATGAGACATAATGATCATGCCGATCTCTGGGTGTAGTCCATTTTTGAACCTCCTGATCTTCTTAACTTTTGTATCTACTAAGTGCGGGGCATATCTCGAGAGCTGCTCAAACTGCCTCTTGTAATGAGTAAGCGACATATCCCCCTGTTTGAGCTGCAGAAACTCTGATTCTTTGAAATATCTCAAAGTCAGTGGAAAATACTTTGCCATCATTTCGTTCATAAAATGCTCTCAAGTCAGGTTGCGCTGCTGCTCTTCGGTTCTAGTGTGTGAGACAGACTCCCACCAGTGACTGCCTACTCCAACAAACATAAACTCTGCGCATAGTACTTTCTGTGCATCCGTACAAGCAATGTATCAAAAGATGCATTCCAAACCTCTAATACACTCCTTAAACAACTCGTGGGTAGGAACTACCGTCAAGAGTAAGAGGCTTTTACCTATTAAACTGCTCAACCACTGAGACAGTTCAAAGGACAAATAGAGGTGCATTTTGCTGTGGCAGTGCATTTTGTGGTGGAGGTGCGTGATTCTGTCTGCTCAACTCTTGTACTACTTGCAAAAAGTCGCGCATCAAATTCATGTGGGCAGGTGTGCCATTTCCTAAAAAATTTAATATTAAGTCACTTATCACATACCCGTACCAGTCTAACACGTTATACCAATATTCTCATAATATATTATAAATTTAATGAGGAAAAACATGTGTGTGTGTATATATATATATATATATATATATATATATATATTTATTTATTTATTTATTTTATTAATTTTTTTTAAGCAAACATTACTCAAATAAACTGCTAAATAAATAAGTATTTATTACACGTAACGTTTAAACATAAAAGCCCAATATTAATATTATATCGTCATTTTCATTTCATTCTTTTTTTTCCATTCTTTTTTTTTTTTTTTGAAAAATAAAATACCAATTACTAAAAAATACAAACATGCCTAATTCATATTTTAAATAAATATAAAAATTATTTTAATCATTAAAAATACACCTTAAAATTGATAAACATTTTCTTTTTCTTTTTTTTTTTTAATTTTTTTCCATTGTTCACGGGAACAATGATGGCTGTCATTGTTTTTGAATTTTTTTTTTTTTACTCAAGTTATGAAAATAGATATGGGTCTATAGAGAATTAAACATAAAGCTCTAATACCAAACTGTAATAATCCAAATTTTAAAGTTTAAATTGTTACTAAACATTTCATTCGATAATTAAATAAACATATCAAACAACCCAACATGAAATTTGTGGTTCTACCAATAATAAATAAAATACATGTAAGAAACATATCAAAATAAAATACGTTCCAAATAACAAGATCCACGTAATAAATAAATCAAAATAGTGCTAAAAAAAAAAAAAAAAATCCATAGTCATGTTACACTAGAATACTTATTTAATTCCATAAATCCTGACAGCACGACTACACTTTATCGCCCACTAGCCAACGACTAGTTATAACCTGTGAGAAGTAGGGAAATTGGTGAGTATATGAGAATACTCAATATGACACGAATTAATGGTGCAATCCCGAATAAAAGATTTAAACCATGTGTCAAAATATGATACCGTCACCATATCTTTAGAAATCGGTAAGAGTTCAATACATATCATATCTTTGGCACCGGATGGCCAATGAAGGTTGTGAATGATCAATAGATAATTCGTCACTCTTAAATAGTAAGAGATTATAATTTGTATTTTATTGAGTTAAGTTGATAACGAAATCATTGGGCAAGATGTACTCATAAGTCAAAAATAGTTTTCGACTTACGTTGAGTTAATATTAGGATGAAAGATATGATCAATAATCGAGATTGACATACTTCATATCTCGTAATTGATCGAATCATTTTAAACTCTTTCCATTATAAACTCCAAGCCCTTCCCAAAATCTCAAATAACAAGTAGCAGACATTTTATATAGAGATCCAAAGAGGGAATTGAAAGAAAAAGTAAACTCACCATATGTCGGCAATAAGAGAGATATGTCGACAAAGATAGGGGAGAGAGACGGACGTCATAGGGGAAGAGATGCAGATGGGTAATACCTTTTTTTCTTAGTCAGGAAATCTTTCGAGTTTAGACTGATTAACTATTTTTCAATCAGAAAATGTAATTTTCACAAGCTATTTTTTTGGTACGGCGTGTAAAAACTTATCGCGAAGATGATTTTCACTGGTTATTCTTATTGGATTGTGAGAAATATGATCGGTAAAGATATGGCCAACTAATTATTTTATTATTCAATAAATGAGATTTTCACAGACTATTTTTTAAATGGATTAAGAAGGTCTCGAAATATGTATTTGGTGAAATATTTTTATTTCTTCTACTTCTGCTAGATATTAAAAAGAGTATGTATTGTGAGTTCACGGTTTTTTTAGAAAATATTTTGAGGTAGAATCAAACCAAAATCGGCGGTTCAATTGTAATAATTATGGAAACCCGAATAGTTTTATTTACAAAATATTCAAAGTGTAATGAATGGCTCCGAATATTTTCGTGGACCAGGCTGATTCCATTTACGAAATACTTAAAGTTTAATCGATGGTTTCAGGTATTGAAATACTCGAACTGGCCTACCTATGCCCAGGCCTATCCAAAATGCTTGTAAATAATAATGTTGGAGCTGCTATTATGTGAAACTCCAAAAGAAAGAACTGTTAAATAATCTATTGGACATCAGTAGTGTGTGGAAATAGACCTTCAAAAGGTCAAGTCGATGATATTTAGTGAAAGAGTGTAGAGAATGCTAAATATTCAGATATTGTAATTAAATATAACATGAACTCTAAATGACTATGGTATTTTATAGAACAATGTTAATAATCGTCTTTAGATTATGGTAGTGACAATCTTTCGACATCTGCTAGTGGTTGAAGAAAAATCTCTATGCAGTAAAACTATCCATATTCACCATTGAATTTTTTTCGTTAGGTTTTTTTAGTTAACTACAAAATCACCTGTTTGAAAATTAATTAATTAATTAATTATTTATTTATTTATTATACAAATGAATTACCTACTGTATTTTATGAATGAAATTATTATGTGGCTAATTTCGTCAATATATTAAAAATAAAAAAAATGTTAGCATTAATTGGTCATCGATAAAACTCAAATTTACGTTGGTAGTAGCAATGGAAATCTGTCGGTACATTTCCATCGCTAATGTCATGCAGTCTAGTAGTGAGAGGACTGGCAATAATTCTTTTTATCTTGGTTAAATTATTATGGGTCTAAAAAGCCAACTAGCTGCGGTGTCCATATCACAAAGAAATTTTGACACAGAAATCAGATATCAACGACTCGGTACATTTCCATCGCTAATGTCATGCAGTCTAGTAGTGAGAGGACTGGCAATAATTCTTTTTATCTTGGTTAAATTATTATGGGTCTAAAAAGCCACTAGCTGCGGTGTCCATATCACAAAGAAATTTTGACACAGAAATCAGATATCAACGACTCATTTAATCTCGTCAGCAAATATGTCCGTCTAAGTCGACTAACAATTATTTAGTTTGATAAACGTTGTGGTGCCATATTCCTCGCCAGAAATTTTGGACATAAGTATTCACCGACCCTTTTCATCTTGTCAACAAATATGTCTCGTCCACAGTGATAACGGTAAATGTTGTATCACCATAATCCCCACCAAAAAAATTTAGCCAAAAATAAAATATTTACTGACCATTTTCATCTAGTCGGTAAATATATCGTCTATACCGACAAACAATTTGTTTGGTTAGTAAATGTTGTGGAGCCATAATCTAACACAAAAAATTTGGCTCAAAAACAAGATATTCACGACCATTTTCATCTTGTTGGTAAATATATCTAGTCTACACAGACTGACAATTTGTTTGGTTGGTATATCTTATGGCGCCATAATCCCCACCAAAAGCTCGGCCCAAAAACAAGATATTCATCGACCATTTACATTTTGTTTAGTCAGTAAATGTTTTTTAGTGGCTAATTATTGGTGGGTCGGAGAAAAAATTGTCGGCAAAGTTGATTTTCAGTGACTATTGTTAGGTTTTTTTATACCCAATAAATCCCGGACTATTATGTTAAACTGATATTGGGTAAATTAATATCGACACCTAAGATTGATGACCCGACGCGAAAACTAGTTAAGGCCATTTGAAGCAACTTAATTTTAGTTAGAGACGCTCATGGCCCGTCCCACTCCTTTGGAAGGCTTACGAGAATTGACCCACTACTCGGTATACTTGGCCCATGTATTGGATTGGGCTTGGCCACTTTCATACCTAATGTTACCTATATATTGTTACCTTTTGGTCTTGATATTCACGTGTGTTTTGCCATTGTATCTTGAAGAAAACGTCTTCCATTTTTCCCTGCTTTGTGCGCACGGCCGCCTTCTCTTCTTGGCCTTTGGGGTTGCAAAACACCTTCCCCCTTTGTGTCCTAAGTGGGTAATCAAAAGCAACCAGAGTGTTGAATAGTTGAAGGTTTTGGGTCAAGTTTGTTTGGGTGATTGATAATGTTGAGATTTGGTATACTGATCCCGGAAATACATCTTGGTGGCCATCTTTCCGTGACAACTATTTCTATTTGGGAAAACTATAATTTCTTTTAGTGCAAAAAATTAGATGATTATGTGTCACATTGAGTCATGCTTAGTCGTTAAATCTACTGATACCTAGATTGTAGATTATTATTATTATTATTAAGAACCTTCTCATCTCTCTTTGAAGTATATTATTCTAATTGTCATGAATTCAAGAGAAATAAAAAATTACATTAGACTTCTAAAGAATCTAAAATTTTCTTCCTTAATAATCGGTACGTAGTTGTTGATGTCAAAAAAAGGTTAAGTACTTTATTGACTAACTTAAAGATAAAAAGAGGTATTTATTGCAAATGATCTTGAGGTAAAATACATGATTTATATATCACAAGAAAGAATTTGAAAAAGTACAATATTACTTTGGAGGTATCCGAGCTCTGTTATGCGAAGGGAACCATTGATTCCTATTTATAGAAGGAAGACCATGTTACTTGGCAGGCTCATATCACTTCATCTATAGTATCATCCTGGAAGTGCATGCCACTTATCCAAGCCTCCGATGCTTTGATTGGTCGTTGAGATCGGCCGAATCAGGTCATCATTACGTCTAGGCTTTAGCTATGCCATCAAGTAATGTTGACCTGACATCAAGTAATCGTTACTCACAACTGATTGGTTGAAAAAGAGGTGCTGATGTCGAAATAGCCAAGTGTCATGTTGTACGAAAATATGTTTCGCATTTAAAACTACTGTAAGTACACGATTCGTTGACAAGTAATAAAATGGAATTTTAGAGTTCCGAATATCGTCACTCGAAAATTGATTTAGTCTAATTCCAATTATCGAAACCTTAACTGAATCTATGAGATTTATGATGATTATCAAGATTTGTGATTAAACTATGATTACGTGTGTGATTTAAACTAAAATTACTAATTAAATGCACGTGGATGATCGAATGCAACTTGAAGTTTTCTTATGAATAACAAACGAGCACTAGGATCACGAATCCCCATGCACTGCTCACTTTTTCATCTAGTTCTACAATATTGATAACGTGCTTGATAATTTGAAGAATCTATGATCGTAACCTATCCAACAATCTCTCTCGAGAAATGTTGGACCTATTCATGTAAACCACCCGACTATATCTCTGTGATGAATGCAAATTTACAAGAATGCATGTAGTTTTATGATCAATTAGAGATTCACGCAAAGCCTAAGGGTATATCTCTATCCCCTATCGGACCCTACGATGATTAATACCTTGTCAAATCTATTTCCCTTCTCTCGAATGCATGAAATAAATCCCTAAACTCACACAATTACATACATAATAATTGTGGAAACATTAAGTGAATAGAAATCATTCAAAACTCAAGAACGTGTTTTAATTGTCAAATATTGCGAAACTAGAAATCAAAGATTACATAGCATGGTTTATCTCTCCCCTGGCACAATTAAACCTAGCCTAACATGATGACAAGAAAAGAAATACATAAATATTTGGTAAACATCATCGCCCGGTTAATTATTGGATTGAATCTTGAAATTGTTCTTCTTATTTTTGCCTTTGTTCTTGCCTCCAAGACTCTCTTCAATTCATTAATTCCTTCCTCCCCTCATTCTGGGATGTTTTTATGGTTAAATAAGCGTCTCCAGATTTGTTACCTAAAGTAGTTAAGCAGAATTAGGAAACCAGGTTTTTCACGTCGAAAACCAACCATGCGGCCGAGTGATTATGAGCCATGTGACCACATGGTTCAACAAATTGGGGGCCTTGAGTTCCCTACCTCCATGTTTACAACCGCATGGAAGAAACAAACTTCCATTTATGTCAATTTGGTCCTTCAATGTTGTTTTCTTCCATTTTGACTTCGTTTCTTCATCCTCCCTCTTCTAACATCCTGTGTACTCATCAAACTAGGAATTGGCTCGTTTACACTCTCAAGTCGTGCCTCAGGTCATCTTTTGACTACTTGCACTATGGTCCTTGAACTTTCATTTTCTTCCTTTTTGGTCCTTTCTCGTATCTTTTCTCTTGAGTTATGCCATATCCATCAATAGAGTGCTACAAATGAAACAATATAAAATTAAGCCATATTTCAAACATTATTAACAACTATTACTCATGTTTTTGTGGCAGGATAAGTGTAGAAAAATGCACTTATCATGTCATTCTAGGAGTGGTGGGTAGAGAGGCATGATAGAGTGGCAGGGTTTCAAGCATCATTATGTCTCCGTAGATTAGATGATTATTGGTCTGAGCTGATCTCACGACTAATGCGTGTGACCTTAATATTTAGAATTTGCAGGGTGACCTAAGAATTATGTATTTTAGTGAGGTCGGGTTCGGACTCCAATAGTTGTCCCAAAGGTCTGTGCTCACCTGGGTGATGTGCTGAACTTGAAAGTGTTTAAAAATACTTCAACATTTGAATCATTATGGAGGACAGCTGTTGTGATCTATGGAGACATGTCTCAACAAATCAGAGGGACGACGTTCCACTAAATTTTATAGCTTCTTGGGCAAGCTTCCTCCACAACTACGTAGTTTTGGTTTGTTATGAAACGGATCGCAAGATAATAACGATAATGAAATAAAGAAAAAGAAAACAAGAACACAAGAATTTACGTGGAAACCCAATTCAGGAAAAATCCACAGACAGAGGAGAACAATCAACTATAATCAATAGTTTTGTGTTTACAATATCAAGATTTCAATAATCTCAATAGAAATCTAAATTCTCAATCTCTCAATATGTTGTTGAAAATGTAAAGAATAATATATGAATGTTATATTATGGAGATACAAAATGGCTATATATATAAAACCTGTTATTGGAGTCCAAGATGGAGAAGAAGTCCCAAAATTCGAATAAAACTAGGAAACCGTGTAAAATTACGGTAACGGGGCGCCCAAGCTGGGCACTGTGGCGCCTAGCTGATTTTCCCCAGGGGACCCGGCGCCACGGCCCCGATGATGCTGCCTCATTTTTTCTTCTTGGCGTTGTGGCGCCCGTTTCTCGGGTTTGATGTTCCAAAACATGCCTTTAACCATCTAAGAGTCCTCCTTCAAGTCAAACTCCTAAAATCATTGAAATTTGATCTTCACAACTTAAAACTCTACAAACTCAAATACCTTAGACTTCCTCCAATCAACCAAATACCAAATCACATGGAATTTGGATCATACCACAACACGGTTCGTTCAGTCTAGACCCTCTATTCTTCCACCATTTTTTGCATCCAACGCTCCTTAGAGAGCGTGCAAGACTTCTACCCTTTTATATATATTATTTTTCTCTTTCAGTATTTCAACACTTTTTGCTCTCAAGTCTTTTTAGCAGGGGAAATAAATTTCAAAATCCAACACATTTGTCTTCTGATTGAGTAAGGTTGCTGTTGGATAAAGTCAATTAAGATAAAGTCCATTTACTTCATGACTAAGAAACAAGTCATTTGCTTCCTCATTAAGAAACTTATGAGGCAAAGAAGTTGGCAAATTGAAATTGTCTTCTTCATCCATTGGCAGCTTTGACCGGCAGCTTTGGTGGATAATTCCAAGTGATATTATCATCTAAAATGCCAACCAAATCCAGCAAATTGCAGCCACTATTGTTGACAAATTTGGCATGAATTAGGCGGTTATTTCCTCTATAAATTGAGGCTGAAAATGGAGAAATGGGCAGACAGTTTTGGAGAGAAAAAAATACACTTGAGTGGTGAGAAAATTAAGTGAGTAAAGAGAAAATAATAGAGAGGAAAAATTATTGTTTCTCCTAAATTTTTCCTACTTGATTTCTCATATTACAAGAGAGATTAATGTTGTTATCTCCTTGTATTTAGAAGTGTTGTTGTAATCCTTTAGCTATTGTGAAATTCTTCTACAATTTGTCCGTGGTTTGTCCACAGAAAATATCGGTGTTCATTATTTTTCATTTCTACTTCAGTTGTAATTGTGTGCCACGTTCCACAACATCCTAACAGTCGCCCGTCACCAAGGTACATCCTTTACAGAAGATTAACCATTTCCTTTATTCTTCCTTTCATTTTACCTCAACTCCTGTATGAGTTCGAATGAATCTCGAGTCCACTCTCGGGCTAACCAACAAGAAGAGTCTATTCCCCTTTCTCTTACTCCTGGTCCCAATCACTACAATTCATCCTAGAGATGTAGGTCATCCTTTAGTAATGGCACAAAATACTATTAAGGCGAGGGGCTGAGGAATGAGGAAGAGGTGAGTTCCCGGAGTAAGGAGGTAGGTAACTCTTCAAGTGGGGAATGGGAAGGTTCGTTGTTTAGGTCGGAAATAGTAAGGATAGAATAGAGACGTGGAGGGCAAAGTATTGTATTCCTAGTATGGTAGAGATGGTCATTCCCAGCCCCTCCTGACCAAGCTGATGATCCTTCTGAAGGATGAGTGGCACTTAATCCCGCTATCCTGGTTGTCGGGCTGAGGTTGCCTTTTCCTAGAGCCATTCGTAGGTTCTTGTCATCTTGGTGAATTGCCGCTACTCAGCTCTGCCCTTACGGGTGGAAGACCCTTATAGCCGAGGACAGACCCTGTGCAGGCCTAGTGCAGGCATATGCCTGCACTGGAATTTGGCCCATGTTTTAAAAAAGAAGTATGTTCACATGCTCAATTCAGTACTGCAATTGTTGTTTGGAAATTTGTTGTTGTAGTGCAGCTTTTTCTCTTAAAATGCAGTGGCATTAATTCATCACAACCTCTCAAATACACGCCTGACAAAACAAAGAAAGAGAGAGAAGACTGAAGAGTGAATATAAAATAAATAACAGAGAGGATGTAGTTTGATAATTTTGATGACCAAAATGAGCACAGAAGTTGGGATATTTTTCTTATTGTAAAATTCCAATGCGACCACCATATCCTTGTGACGGTATAACCCTTTTTCTATTGGGTAATGCTACATGTACATACACACTTTTACACAATCTTTTACACCTCTCTCACATGGAGGGGGGTCCACGATTATTTTATTATGTGTGGGCCCCCTTCCATGTGAGAGAGGTGTAAAAAATTGTGTACACTTAGCATTATTCTTTTCTATTACTGCATAGTTTTGATCAGTTCTATGATATTTGAAGATTTCATTCTGTTTGTCAGTGTCTATGTCTTTTATAATATGCTTTACGTTTCCCAAACTCAACCTCGGGACGGGAGAGACATTTTATGTGGCGAGCAGCACATTTGGTTTTGTTTGCCCATTGTATTCAGTATTAATGAGATATATTGCATGAATCTATGTAATTTTAAAAATATTGCAAACTATTCTATCAATCAGTTCTCATTTGATGGACATCTTAAAATGCTGTGCCCTTCAATAAAAATATACATTTACTATTTTATCTCCCGCACTAGGAAAATTTCCTGGGTCCGCCCCTGCAGTTATAGCCACTTTGATTCTCTGGAATAGGCTAGGTCATCCAGAGTTGACTGTAGATCAGTTCAACTACCTATACACTTTTAAAGAGGATAAAAATGACTCCTATTGGTACTATACCGGTGTTAAACCTAGGACTGGGAGTCATTAGTTTTGGACACCCCTTCTTCTATAAAGAGGTGGAAAGAGGAGTACTTCTTTATGTTTGGGGAGTGGCAATTCCATTCCTCCGAGATGAATATGGAAGACATCATCCCCACTCACTATCACAAGTTGTGTAAGTGAATCATAGTTTTCATCACGTGTTCGTTATTTTCTTTGCAAAATGCTTCCTTGTTCACCCTTGTCTTGTTTCCTTTTTGGCAGATTTCAAGACTACTAATGTCACCTTGGTTGTAAAACTAATTGGTTATTATTATAACTAATATAATCTTGTACATCAGTTTTGATTACTTTGTTATAAAATTTCTATTTTTCATTTCAGATGGTCCTACGGGCCATGAATTTTGGTAGGTTGGGGATCCCAAACTCCCGATCCAGATTCTGATATCCATAAAAAATGGTAACTTTTATTGAAATCATGGGGAGATCCATCATCATTTTTATCCACACATCCTCTAGAATATACAATTTCTATCAATTTTTTATCAACACATTTTATAGAGCCCACTGCCTATAATCTACAAAGGGCTTTACCAAACATATCATTAAGTGCAATTTTACAAACCTTTATTGGTTATGGTTTTAAAAAGTTACTATGTTATTCTAATTTTCACGAATACACGAAAAAAGGAAAATCACATTACACTTCTAAAAAATCTAGACTTGGATTTTTGATAAGTAGTTGGGGTTTTGATACCTAATCAATCTGGGGAATGATATTAAATATTTTGGGTTAAATATGTCAACACTACAATTAATTTGCTCGACTCAAAAATAAATCGGGCCATTGGAAGCAACTATTAATTTATGTTGTTCGTGACCCGTTCATTAGTTGGGCGACCCTTTTAGGTGATTAGCCCACTTCGTTGACACTTGGATCTGGCCCATCTAGGTGTTATGTCTTGGCCCAATTGTGTTTGGCCAATCTCCTTACCTAGACATAAAACTATATATTAGTGCCCTTGATTTGTTAGTGTCGTGTGTTTGCAATTGTCAGAAATTGAGAGGCAGTGGAGTTCCTTTGAGAAAAGCTGTGAAACCATGACTTAGTTTGCTACCTTTTTCGTGATATTGCATCCACGATTATTGATCTTTTGTGGGTTGAATAAGAAGGTAACCATGGTGAGAAATTGTTTGTGGGTTGAGCCATCAAAGTGGTTGGTGTTTTGATTCGATTTGCATAGAAACTGAGGCCGATTGTACATATTTGAAGTCCTCGATGTATAATTTTCGCTACAAATGGTATTAGAGCATATGGGTGTGTAGAAATTGAGTGAAATTTGGGTCGGAAAGAACCAGAATCGAACTTGTACAATGAAGAAGGAAAAACTGTTGAAGTTAGAATATGACCGCACCTTCAAATCCAATTTCTTGCCAATCCATAGACCTAGTGGAGAAACGGGGAACATATCCCAGCTACTTACACCAAGGCACAGTTTATGGTGATGGTGTGGCATGTACAGTGATAGAGACGGCGGCACGTGAATGCTACGCGTAGAGAAGTTGGCAGTGATTCTGCTGACGATCCTTGAAGATAGTCATGGTAATGGGCCGAGCCGAGCTGGTTCGGCCCTTAAACCCACGAGCTCGGCTCGAGCTCGTGCTGGCTTGTGGCTCGTTTGCTTGTGGGCGAGCTCGGTGGCTCGCGGCTCGTGTTTTCACGAGCCGACGAGCCGCTCGGCCCGTTTGCCATCTCTACTTGAAGATAGTGACTATCGGGCGGACCCGGGGGGTTCACGTGACCCCCCCCCCCAACTTTTGAGGTTTTTATTTATTTATTTATAAAGTCATGTTTGGTATCGATTGAAATCTAAATTTTAATGTAAATCAAAGTTAACAATTAATTTTAATAACATATTTCATGAAATCTATAACTATTTAATTTTTATCAAATTTACTAAAAAAATGATTTTAATTTCCAACAAACAGGGACAGAATCACAATAAATTTGATTTTTTTCTCTTTTTTTCTTGCATTTTCACGAAATCTTAACTCTCCATCAAATATGGTCAAAATATTGCATTCTTAATATCATTTCAAAGTGTTCACGGTCTAATTTTCTACGTCGATGTATGAAACAATCACTTGTAGCAAATGCTACGAGTTAATGGCGTACGAAACGATCAATCGTAGCAAATGATACGACTAGTCAAAGTAAGTCGTTCAAAATTAGTATTTCAAAAATTTCGATAACATGCTAACTTTAAAATTTTTTCAACGATCATACGCTAATCGAATCTACAAATTGCTTACGTCATCTTAATGCTTATTTTGAGAACTACATTATAGGTATATCGAATAATCCAAATGGATATCGAAAATAGCTAAAAATGCTTTAAACGTGAATTTTAAAGAAATACATCTAACTTGCATCTTTTAAAAAATTCAATTATTTCATTAACATTTATTATTTTTGCAATACAAATTTATAAATGTCACTTTCATAATTTTATATGGAATATGACATAATTTTTTTTCGAAATTTTACATCTGAAAAAATCATATCCCATGTACATTTTCGGATGTAAAATTACATGGGGTATGAATTATTTGGATTTAAATTTTCAATTGTAAAATTTCTCCCAACTTCTTTGCAAGTTCAATTGTACCCCTCTAACTTTAAACTTCTGCGTCCGCCCTTGAATTAGAGTACTCCCATCAGTTCTGCATAGTTGGTGGTGGTGTTGGTTTTCAGCTTTAGGTAATATCTTTGTTCTGAACCATTTGCGAGCTTTGGTTGCTACAGTTGCTAGAAGTTTTAGGATAAATAGTGGTGGTCCTAACGCTTTAAAATTCGCATCTGTTTTTATTTTAAGGATATACTATGTTGCATTCTTACTGAAGCACTTAGGCACCACGTCATGCCACATGTTCCCTTTTTGACTTCCATTAAGCAGGCGACATGTGTCCCATTGCCTCTTTCATAAAGAAGACCCTATTATATCTCGTCAAGTATCTTGACGAAACTCAGATTCGTAGCAAGTGTTCCATTCTTTCTCATGAATATTTCGATGTGTGTCCCCCTTGTTTGTCTATGTAAAGGCACTTAGTACATTCTAGGTAAGACATTTGAAATCATTATGAGATTTTCATACTTGTTCTTTTTTACTTTCTCCTAAGAATCTATTCTATGACGCGTTTCAATTGTCGTGCTCGAGGGCCAATAACCGGGAAACAACTTGCCGACTTTTGCAAGAGTTAGAATTAATTTCAGGTCCAGCTACGTAGCCCAAAAAACATGGTAAAGAGAAAACGCAGGAAAAACCTACCTTCGAATCACTTAGGATCCGTTTGATTGCAAGGGTGGAAAATAGGTGGAAAGAAAATGTTTTATAGGGAAAAGATTTTCTTAGAAAATGTTTTCCTGAAAATTGTAATTAATCGTGTTTGATTGGTATAATTTTCTAAGTGAAAAATGTTGAAAGTTTGGTGTCCGTTTGGCTTCATTTTTTTATAAAAATTGTCCATTAAAGTGATAATTTTTCTACCAATACGTCTAGAATTTGTTCTAATTACCAAAAAGTAAAAAAAAATAAAATAAAATAAACAATTAGAAAAAATTACCATATTCGTTTGACTTTATTTTACATAGAAATTGTTAATAAAAATGAAAATTCTTTTTACAACACTTGATAGAATTGGTTGCCTTTGCTAAAAAAAAAGAGGTGAAAAATGTTTTCCCAACTAATAGGTGGGAAAACATAATCTAGATAGACTATGTCCTCGACATATAAGGACTAAAAGACCTGAATGAATATAATTTTGTGCAATATTGTGAGAATGAACGAAACCGTTCAATAGGATCGAAAAAATTGAAAATTAGTTCAAAATTTGGTTCAATTGTACTGTAAATAATGAAAATTCAAAACCGTAAAAATAACCACCGAAAATGGAAGGTTCACCTACTTAATTTTGTTTCTATTTATTTATTTATTTATTATGGTATCTCAGTTTCACCTTTATATAACTCTTTACCTTTTCCCTTTTTCTCCTTTGGATTAATGTCTGCCGAACTTTAAAAAATAAGGGTCCATTTGGTTTGTAATTCAATTTTCTATTTTTGAGGTTCTGATTTATGATTGCTAAAAATTCGCTTGGTTTGTCATTCTAAATTTTTTTTTTAATTCAAAACTAGAAAACAAGCTAGGTTTGGAATTTTGAGAAACTATTTTATGACATTTTATTACATAAAACTTGATTATTGAATAAAATAGAATACTTCATGTTAATATATTATCACATATTTTTTTCGCTAAAGAAGTAAAATAAAAATAAATAATAATTGAGTTGACCACACTTATAAAATAAAAGTAAAAAATAATGATGTGTACTACGAATATTAATCTGTATTCATTTAAGTATAATTTGGAAAGGGGGTAATTGCAGCAAAAACTTCAAACCTTTGAAACATTAGCAGACTTTCTCCAAACCTGTGATTTGTTGCAACCATCACTCCTAACCTTTCCATCCATTGTGTATGAGGCCATTTTGGATGGTTTCCATCAATTTTTCCGTCAGTTGACTCAAAAATCAAATTTGACCATATTTTTAATCAATTAAAGGGGGCAAAATGGTAAATATCCATTAAAATAATTAAGAGTGTGTTTGGTAGGGATTTTTGGGGGAAGAATTGATTTTTGAATAGTGATATGATGGGAAATGTGTGGTTGAAAAGGAAGAAAAAAGTATTGATGTGATGGAAAATATTATTTTATTGAAAAATGTGTGGTTGAAAATGAGAATTGATTTACTGTAGAAAATGAAAATTTGTACCAAACAAGTCCTAAATTGTTATCTAACAAATTTCATATGAAGCCACTGTCCCCAACTAAACCCAACCGAACCCTAAAATCAGTTTCCCCAAACTCCATTTCTTTTATAGAGCTCTTGGAATGGTATAGGTTGACCGGAATGGGAATAAGGCGAAGAAGCGGACTATGATGACGGCTAAGGGGCGGAGCGGCGGTGAAACTTGGAGAGGTTTTTACATGTTTTCTTCCAATGAAGCAATTTTATGCACTTGAGGAGTGGAATTTGAAAACGACAAAGTTTTGCGGGGGATTTGAGGGTTCTTTTTGTAGACTGGCTTTCACATCGCTGAAATGTGAGGAGAATGGGGATTGAGATTGGGTTTCCGGTTTGGATTCGGATTCCGCATTGCGTAGGGATGTGGCGGCATAGGAGTCGGGTTTGGAAGATGAGGAAAAGAAGCGGTAGGGATTTTGGCAAGGCTGGGAAAATAAATGGAGTTTGGGGTGGCGGAGACGGAGACGGAGACGGAGGAGTTTGGAGGTGGCCGCCATTGGCGGTGGCGGTGATAGGAGGTTTAGTTGGGGACGTGGACTTCATATGAAATTTGTTAGATTTCGGGCCTCTGGTTGCCATTATCATTCAAGGGTCAGATAACAATTTTAGTTATTTTAATAGATATTTACCATTTTATCCCCTTTTGATTGATTAAAAATATGGTTAAACTTAATTTTTGGGTCAATTGACAAAAAAATGGATGGAAACCATCTAAAAGAGCCTCACATGCAATGGTTGGAAATGTTAGGGGTTACGGCTACAACAAATCAAAAGTTTGTGAAAAGTCTACTGATGTTTCAAAGGTTTGTGATTTTTGCTGCAATTATCCTTTTTAAAAATTTTATGTAAATTAACATTATGAACTATTTTTATGTTTTAGATTTTTTAATAAATTTCATTTATTTCGAATTTTACGTTTTATTTTTTCAATTTTTTATCTTTTTAAAATGTATCAATGTTTTTGTTTTTATTTTTTTACTTTTTTTTTTTTAATTTTATGTTTCTAGAATTTTAGAATTTCTAATTTTTAGAAGTTTAGTTAATAAAATTTTATTTACAGCTTGTTTGGCACCCGTTTTTTTTTCCATTTTTTAACAGTAATTTGCAGTATGCGTGGGGCCCATGTACAAATCCCTTACAATTTCAGCCGACAACAGCAGGAAGAAAAGGACAGATTTGACCCATTGCAGTATAAATTATCTTTCCTTCCATAAATACCCTTCAAATTGGTTCCTGTACAAATTTGTACACAATTTCAAATGAGGACAAAAAGGGGAATTGTGAGGCAAAGGTAATAAAATATTACATGGGCCATCTGACACAAAATGAGTAGGTGGGTTGCGTGTCATATTTTTTTCCTGTAGCAAAACGAGTTTTGACAAAAAATGAGAAAAAAACGAGATTCAAACATGGGCTTAAACTCTTGTTTATCATGTTTTAAATATTTTCTAGAATTTTAGGTGAAAACATTCAAAACGTCAAAAATATGTTTCGGGTGTTTTCCAATGTGGCAAGCAATTTGAAGGTGAATCCATAAAAAAATTCTACTTTTTAAGTAAACATTCTTAAAAAAAAAAAAATCACTTTTTCTTTAATATTTTAAGTTATTATGTGATTTATGATATATGACGGTAAATCATACAAGTAATATGAATGTGCATGAATCAATTAGAATTAAACTTCTTTATTTGTTTGTGTAAATAATTTTAGATTGCAGAATCCATCAAGTGCAAAGTGTTAGGTTTTAGTTGATTTTGTAATTGGTTAATTTTGTGAACAAAATGACTTAGAGCTTGTTTGGGAGAGATTTTTGGGGGAAGAATTGATTTTGAATAGTGATATGATGGGAAATGTGTGGTTGAAAAAGAAGAAAAAATTATTGATGTGATGGAAAATATTATTTTATTGAAGAATGTGTGGTTGAAAATGAGAATTGATTTACTGTAGAAAAATTTAATTCCTCCCAAACAGGGCCTTAATTTGATAGAGTGTCAAAGTTCAAGAAATAATGTGCAATTTGTTTAAAAGTTAGTTAAATATGTCTAGAGTTTCGAGTTTGGAATAAGGAGGAAAACTGAGTGGATTTTTGCTAGACTGCCACCAAGGGTTGGATCGAGCTACAAAAATAGAACTGCTTCGCTGGACTGTCGCCCCTCCTTCGCTCGAGTGAAGCACTGTCGCTCAAATGTCGTTGGCTTTTCGCTCGAGCGACAACTTTATATGGGAAATTTTAATTTCGCGTTTTAAAGGCTTTTGTCTCGGCCCATTGATTTTTTGACCTATCTATATATACCAGAACTCGTACAGAACGTAAGTGTGAAGGTTGATAATTGAGAGAGCTTCATCATTTAGAGATCTATTCTTTTCATCATTCAATCTTCATCTTGTGTGAGCATTTTGGTCAGAAAACATCAGATCCAATATCTAAATACCAGAAACCAAACTTCCTACATATCTGTCAGAGGTGCTGAAGATTGAGGAAGGTGACTGGAGTTCCAGTCTATGAAGAACGGGTTGTTCTTCGTGATCCACGAGAGATAGACGAATTCACAAGACTTGGAGTGCTGCAAGGTAGCAGATTCTTGGAGAGTTTTGGCAACAGCAGCTGAAGATTGGTGCAGGAGAGCAAGGGATCCACGGAGAGTTGCGAGAAGTGCAGTCGAGAGATTAGATAGTACAGGTCGTCTAGTCTAATAGATTCTAAGTTGTTAAATTCGTTTATAGTGGATTGACTGGCAAAGTGCACTGAATTTTTTCCAATCGGGTTTCTCCATGATCATTCTGGCGTTGGTTACTGCTTTCATTATATTGATTGATTATACAACTGCGGTAATTCAATTGTCTTGAATGATTAATCATCTAGAAGAGAATTAAAAAGTAACTTGTTGCTGTTTAATTCGTAGAAACATTTTAATTCTGCATTAAATACCTATTCACCCTCCTCTAAGTATTGTTAGGGTCGAACTTGCATTTCTCACAAAGTATAAAACAATAATAAAACAATAAGAACAACAAATTTAGAGTGGCAACATCTCTAACAACAGATAAATTCACAAGCTTCCAAACATAAGGGTAGTTTCAGAGAGTTTTTTATAAAAAAGAATTAGCAAATTTTGATAAAATTTGATGATATATGTTGTTAAAAAATTGATTAAAATTTTTTGAATCCCTTAAAATGTGTGGTTCAAATTAAATTAGATTAAAACAAGTACTTAAAGAAAAAATAAAAAGAAAAATCCTCCAGTAAACTAAAAATCCCAATCCAGAAATTGCAATTACTAAATAACCACCCCAATTAAAATGGACGTAGAAACTTAATCCCTCCCTAATTATTTTTCTCTACTTCCTTATATATAATGGAATCAAGACTTCCATCTTAACTTTCATTCATTCTAGGAATGCAATCAAATCCCAGGGTCATGATAAGCCACCAGTTATGTTTTTTTTTTTTTGTTTTTTTGGTCAATTCAAATTTATCATCATCAATTCATCTTGGCCACACACGCATGTCCTCGAAGCAAGTGTTTTACTGAAAAAGCACAATTCAGCTTTCGAACTATGATATATGATCTTCAAAAAAACCACTTGTACAATATTTTTACAGCCTTCTAAACACTGTAAATGGAGTGCATTTCTATGATCTTTTAGACAAAAGTTGGGAAAGTTAAAAGACAATGTTTGGAATCTAGAAATCATAAAGTCCAATATTGATTTCTTTAAAAATATTGAAAATTTGAATTCCGAATATCATTAATTGTAAATTGAGTTCGAAATATCCTAAGAGCATGGTTGAGAATTTTTTTTTTCAATTGATTTTGACCATCTTCGAGTGACACCATTTATGAGAGATTGGGAAAACGTATTTGTTAATTTTTTAAAATTCTTTGTGTGTGCTGATTTTGGGTGGTTTAAATAGGTGTAGTATGCCGTATTTCTCAATCCGTCACATTGCTGGATTTGGCCGTTCCTCAAATTCTTTTCCAATTTTATCCTTTATAAAATAATCATTTTTAATTAATCCATATATTTTGTTCAAAACTAATTTCTAAATAAAAATAAAATCAATAAAAAATATAATTATAACAAAAAATTACTTTATAACTAAAAAGAATTATTTATAAACAAAAACTATTTATATGATAAAAATTCACTGTTACGTAAAAAATTGCTTATAAAGTAAAAATACTACTAATAAGATAAATTTTCACTCATAAAATATAAAGAGTATTTTATAAGTAAAAAAATTCACTTATGTATAAAAAAATTAATTAAAAATACAAAATTTACTTATAACTATAAAATTTACTTATAAGTAAAAATTAAAAATTACATGTAACTTAAAATTTAATTATAAGTAAATATTTCACTTTTAAGTTAAAATTAACTTATATGCAAAAGTTACTTATAAGTAAAATATTACTTATTATAAGAAATTAAAAATTTCATTAACGGGCATATATGTAATATTATTTAAAAAAAAAAAACTTTCAAAATTACTAGATAATAAACTCGCTAGAATGGGTTGGATAATTTCAAAAATCTCTATTCAAAATCACTCAAAATCGAACCCCTCATATACGTCCAAAATCAATACTTTAAAGAAACCCCATAACGACTTTGGATCTGTAAACATTTAGAGTAATTTTTTGGATTTGTTGTAGTTAATTTTGTAAAACTCACTATTAAAGTATTACGAATCCTTATCCAATCGATTGAAGAAATAATATCTAAAAGGTTATTTCTAGCAATATGGACTGACTTATTTTTATTTTGTGTCAAGATCGTTACATTTTAAATTAATCAAATGATAAAAGGATTAGAATTTGACAAAATCTTATAAAAGGCAAAGAGATAACATATGGAACTGTACGAATTTGTTTGTCGATTTCAAATTGTTGATTATTAGACAGGAGTGGAGTTGGTGGCGGTAGCTATGACTGCCGTAATTTGTTTGAATTTATAGTTTCTTAATTTCATAAGTCAAATTTTATGTCCTAAATTCCTAATTTCAATTAGAATCCAATGTTTTGTCTCACGTGTTTTGTTGCTTTGCATGACAAAAAAAATAAAAATAAAAATGATTAATGACCCTATGTATGTTTTCATTGGCACGAACTATTCGACAAGAATTAAATATTTTTTCAATTTTACAAGTTCATTGTATTCCATCAACAAAATTCTTTTATTTAAAAAAAAAAAAATGTTGCATCATCCCGTTATCTCTAAGTCTCCATTTGGAAAGAATTTATAAATGATTTAATTTATAAATAAATAGAAATGAATTGTAAATAAGTTAAAAATATTACTTCTAGGTCCAATAAAATTTACTATTAAAAATGAAATGTGAATATCTATAAATAATTAGAAAATTTTGCAAAACAAATACTAAGATTTATCCACTTTCCTTAAGGGTCCTATGTATGTGAAACAAAAAATAGAATCAAAATATTCGAATCAAAATTAGAATTGTTACGCCTCGCCTGACGAGGGTCAAGATTATCACACACGTGACAGACAGCTAGCCAAAACGAGCTCACACTCCACATCATCTCTTACTTGACCGTGGTGATGTATCAGTTTACCAAAGTGCCATGGCGAAGTGGCATGTACATGCCGACCTCCTTCATCTAGACGAGGTGCTTTGTCTACTGTAGGAAGAGATTTAGAAGCAACGGACCTCTTCTCTAATGGAACACATCTCCCACATCGCTTCTCCCACGAGATCTTTTATACAAAGATCTTTCCAAAATAAAATCCTCATACGATTGATTGATCTGGCATCTTTGTAGTAGACGCCTAAAGGTCAAGTCACACATCTACTTGTTGGAAGCATTAAATGCCCACCCACCTATTGATTGACTGATTGACGTCCAGGAGAACACACTTCGGCCAAAATATGCGGCCAAGTGTCTCTTCATCCAACTGTCCTCACTCCACCTATTCCACTATATAAACTCATACATAGTGCCATTTTGAAGAATAATGCAATTTTATACACAAAAACCATATACTTTGCTCTTTCACTCTCCCATTTAAGACGTACAATGCCTTGTGGTTTACATTAACATTCACACTATATATCATCACTGTCGACTAACTTAACCGTCAGAGTGCTCGTGGCAACATCTCTCACCATCGGAGAAGGTCACGAGTGACTAGCTGTTTGTCCTATCATGTAGCAAAGTGCCTACCTGGAGCTATTACTCGTTGGTCACATTAGAGGTGTAAGATTTTAGGCCAACAGATTTGGTGTCGTATGTAGGAAACCACGTACAACCACAATCATTCTCATGGACAAAGCTTGTGAAAAAAAATATTTTAAGCTTCCTCTTGAAGAAATGTATTTTTCTTTAATAAAGAACAAGAGGAAGTTTACAAGAGAAAGAAAGTTCCAAGCATTCTATTGATTTAGGTGTTTTTATTCCTTGTAGAATGAGTATTTTGAAGATAAAATATGCTCAAAAGACCACCTCTTTAAAGAAAAGATGTGTCTACCCACTATGAGTTCTAGCAACAAAGAGGCAAATCTGAGGGCAAGGAAGCTCTCTAAAGAGGAGGCTCCTTGAACCCATGTCGGGCATAACCGACCTCACCACCAGCATCGTGAGGTAGAAGAGTCATGGCACGCCTTACCATAGAGGTGGCCAAAATGACTGCCAACATTAGAAGTATCACAGCACAAATGCATGAAATGACCTACTATGAAAAGGTCACAGATAGATAAGCCCTCTTCTCCTTTAAGGGAGGCCTTAACATGAATACATTGTTCTATAGGGATGTTCAAAACAAGAACCCCCACCACCTATGACTAATTAGTGGAGATGATGAGGGTCAAAATTATCAACGAGGAGATGATTGATCATCGCAATAGGGTATCCCAAGGACTTCCACTTCCATAGAGAAAAAGGGGAAGATGTCTCACTTCTTACTCGATCAATTAACAATTAATTCAAGTTGAACATGTGATTGCTCCCACTTCAGGCCAAACCTTAGCTATGACCACTTTAAATGTTGTACCGACCTTGGTTTATGAAGAGGTTCGACCTAGTAGTACACTAATCTAAGGGCTATCCTAAAGAGGTCAGCTCACCAAAAGGAACAGATGAAGAGGCAATCGACCTTGGAATAGGCCCAATGTCAAAGTGCGACCTTATTGCACTTTTCATCGATTACATGGCTATGATATCAGCAAATGTAGAGATGCTCAGCAATCCACGAAGTGGAACTATCCCCGTGAGCCTATGAGAGATAATCACCCCCTGTAAGGGAATCTATCCCACCTAGGCAAGTTCAACAACCTAGGAGAGAAAAGGATAGGCGTCTACCTAGAGAACTTTTATCTTATCATAAGAGGGACGAAGATAGAGAAGGACCAAGAAATGGGAGAGGCAGAGGCAGAAGAGGGACCCCCAGCTGATGTGGATAACACAACTATTTGAGAAATGGATAAAAAATTGAAAATAGACTGGAAATAAAAAATTTAAAAAATTCTCTGGAAGTGCTAAAATTAATTTAAGAAGTTATTTATAGTCGTTCAATATCAGTGAAGTTCTCTTTTTTAGTTGAAGAGTTCAATTCCAATTAGGATTCAAATCACACATACATGCATTGAGAAAATTTTTGCTCATGTTTTGCAATTTTGTCCTTTACTTGGAATTCAAATTGTCAAGGATAACATTTAGGGTCTGCTTTGAAGTTTTAGGGTACGATTTTGGGGTTTATTTAAAATATCAATTTTGGACATTTATGAGAAGTTTGATTTTAGGTGGTTTTAGTACCATGAGAGTTTATTATTCAGCAGTTCTGAATTATTTTTTAAAGAATAAAATTACATATATGTTTCTTAATGAAATTTTTAATTTTTAATTTCTTGTAATAAATAGTATTTTACTTATAAGCAAATTTTTTTTGCATATTAGTTATTCTTAACTTAAAAGTGAACTACTTACTTATGATTACATTTTTAAGTTATAAGTAGTTTTTACTTTTTACTTATAAGTCAATTTTGTATTTTAAAATAATTTTTTGAATATAAACGAATCTTTTACTTATAAACAAATTTTTATATTTTATAAATGAATTTGAATCATATTAGTATTATTTTTTTATAAGAAATTTTTTACACACAAAAGTGAATTTTTTTTTCTTATAAATAATTTTTTACTTTCAAGTAATTTTTTTAGTTATAAATTAATTTTTTTAGTTATTGTTATATTTTTATTTACAATTTAGGAAAAATAGAAAAAAAATTGAGAAACAGCCAAAATCCACTGATTTTGTGGATTGAGAAATATGACCAAACTAAACCAATTTAAATCACCCAAAATCAGCAAGCACTGTTTTTTTTTTTTTAATCTATCCTAAATGGTGTTTCTAAAAGACGGTCAAAATCGATGGAAAAAATAAAAATAAAAAAGACCTTCCCAAGCATGCCCTTAGGTTATTTGGAATTCTCTTTATGATTTATCTTCTGGATATTTGGAATTCAAATTTTCAGTATTTTTGTAGAAATCAATATTGGACTTCATGATTTCTAGATTCCAAACGTTGTCCTTTAACTTCCCTAATTTTTGTTTGAAATATCATATCATAGTTTGAGAGCTGAACTGAGCTTGTGGGTAGAACACTTGCTTCAAGGACATGCATGTGTGGCCAAGATGAATTAAAAAATAGAAAGTTAATTTTGAATTGACGAAAAGCATAAACTGGTGTCTTGTCATTAGCTCATGACCCAGGGATTTGATTGCACTCCAAGAATGAATGAAGTTTAAGATGGAAGTCTCGACTCCATTCCATAAAGTAGTAGAGAAAAACAATTAGGGAGGGATCCGTTTTAATTAGGGTAGTTATTTAGTAATTGCAATTTTTGGATTGGGATTTTTAGTTTCCTGGAGGATTTTTCTTTTTATTTTTTCTTCAAGTGTGATTAGTGTGGGTTTTATACTTATTCGAGATTCTAAATCATTATATTTTATTGTCTTTTGAATTAAATTCTACTTAATTTATGTTAAATTATATTTGTAGGTAAAATTTTATGTTTAATGAAGAATTGAAAAGAATGCAAAATAACGAAAAAAATGAAAAAAATCATAGTACACGCAAAAAGATACAAACACACAGAGAGAGAGAGAGAGAGAGAGAGAGCCATGGGAGAAAACAAAGAGAAAAAGAAAAAGAAAAAGAAAAGAAAGAGGAGAAAAAAAAGTCAAACATTGCTTCTGGGAAGAAAAGAGGGGCTTAAATTGTTTATATATACACGCAAAAATAAAGGAGGCAGTTTCAATGGGAATTAATCACGTTTTGTCAATTTTTGGTGATATCTTTCCACTTTTGCGTGTTTAATTTCAATGTTATGAGTGGCTAAATACTTTTATTCTTAAGATAAATGATGTAGTTTAAGATTTTTATTATATGTTTGATTTCAAGATTTTTATGTCATTTTGAAACTTGTTAATTAATTATTGTGTGTTTAATGCTTTAATTATTTGCGCAACAATTAATTCATTTAGAGATAATATTGAGATCGAGAGGTGATGTATAAGTCTAGGTTATACAATAATTAACATAGACATTATAAGAGATCGAGAGATAATTATAGGCTATACGATCCTATTGAATTCCTATATATAAATGCATTCATATGTGTATGAATTTACATAGAGATATAGTAAGTTCGGGCATATGAATAAGATTATTATCGCTAGAGAGAGATCAATAAATACAATATGTTAATTCGATCGTTAGCAGGTGTGAAGAGATGGCTGAATAAATTGGAATTAAATGTATGATAAATAACCTAAGTAAAATGTGAAATCCTAACTATCCAATCACATAATCTTATCTACAGTTTTCATTCGAGTTTGTTATTTGATTTATTAGAACTTCGCTTAGAAAGACAATTTGATTTGATCATTAATTGAAGTTAAGTTAGTTTAAAACTTTATAGTAGATAGAAATTTCTATGGGACGATATTCGGACTTGATAAATCAACATCAACTTTATTATTTGTCACAATCTATACACTTGTTGAATCTCACGAACAAGTTTTTGGTTACATTGCTGGGGAACTAGTTTATTTCCTTTACATTTTTTTATTAATTCTAGTTTTGATTTAAATTTTGTTTTGTTTTTGTATTTGTATTTTTGTTTTCATTTTCATTGCAAGTATCCTTGCATGCGAAATTCGAGAGTTAGTAATCTAGTACCCTTTGATCCAAAAATCGAACGCACTTTCAACTAGAGAATTAGGCAACAGCAAGAGAACAACATGGCAGGACACAGTAGAGAAGTGCAACCGGCACAGATTAAACAATCAGTCGAAATTGATGAAGATGATTTGCCACACTTAGACAATTCATCACATCACTTGTTGCATCAAATTAATGAAGCATCATTTATCCTCCATTTGGATAAACAAACTTTCAACTAAGGACGTACATCATTTTGTTATCCAGAATGGAGTATCATTTTATGGGAAACCTCATGAGAATCCACACAATCACATCTCACGCTTTTTGGACATCTACCAAAATTACAATTTCCATGGAGTATTTGATGAAGCAATCAAGTTAAGACTCTTCCCACATACACTCAAAGAGTGAGCAAGAGAATGGTTGGATGCCTTACCCACTAGAATCATTAGGACCTGGAATGATCTCGTACAAAAATTCGTCACAAAATACTTTCAACTGTCAAAAGTAACTAAAATAAGACACGAGATATCCACTTTTCAGCAAGATGGATTAGAGAGTTTTCACGAAGCATGGAAAAGCTTTAAGGACTTGATTAGGAAGTGTCCTAATCACGATATTAAGAAAACTTTGCAAGTTCAGTACTTCTACACTAACTTAAACCCAGCATGCTGTATATCGGTGGATGCAGCTTCAAATGGATCTATTACATTAAAGCCACCCAATGAAGTTGATGAATTATATGAGAATATAGCAGCCAACAATGCCTTATGGCCTTTCGAAAGATCCACATATAAGAAGCACACGGATTTACATGAGGTGGATGCTTTCTCGACATTATCAACACATATGTCAGCTTTGGAGAAGAAAGTGATAGATCACTTGACTACAAGAAATTCAGCAAAAGCAGTGCAAATGAAATTTTTGGTTTACGGTATATGCGGTGGAACTCACAATAGTGGGGATTGCCATATGGTATCTTGAGAGACAGAGGAAGTTAACTATGTACAAAATTATCAACTCCAACACAACAATGCATTCAGTAATACATATAACCTAGGTTGAAGTAATCACCCTAACTTCTCCTGGAACAACAACCAAAATAATCAGCAGCAGCCTCTCCCTAGTTTTGAACAGTAAGAGAAAAAATCATCTCTAGAAAATATCTTGGGTAAATTTATACAGAAGATCGACCAATTTATGGCAAATACCGAAACAATCTTGCAAAATCATTCAACAACCATAAAGGGGTTGGAAACTCAAATAGGTCAGTTAGCCCATACTATCTCAGAAAGACCACAAGGAGCCCTACCTAGAAACACAGAAACTAATCCAAAGGAATGGGTACAAGCAATTACAACAACAAGTGGGGTACAACTGTCTGAAATTATAGTAAAAAGACCAGTAGCAGAGACAAATAAAGTGCCTACTTCAGATGAGGAGCAAGTTGATGGATCTGAAAAGGCAACTAAGAAAAATTTGGAAGAAAATTCAAACACACCACATGCTAAGGTGGTCGTTCCTATCAGAGAGTATGTACCCCCTATTCCATTTCCTCAGCGACTGCATAAATTGGACAAATAGGTCTTCAAATTCATTGAAGTGTTTAAAAAGCTACAAATCAACATTCTATTCATACTCAAGGATCCAAAGAGTTTTACTAAACCTTGTACCATAGGAGATATATATTTTGAACATGCTTTATGAGATCTTGGCGCAAGTATAAATTTAATGCCATTGTCTTTGTACAGGAAACTAGGAATTGAAGAGGCTAAAACAACCACAATATCATTGCAGCTATTTGACCGCTCCATAAAGCATCCAATGGGGATTATTGAAGATGTCTTGGTAAAGGTGGACAAGTTCATTTACCCCGCAGATTTTATCGTATTAGATATGGAAGTAGACCGAGTTATTCCAATCATTTTAGGCAGACCTTTCTTGGCTACTAGAAGAGCATTGATTGGCAAAGGAATGCTAACACTGTAGGTTAATGATGAGAACGTAAATTTTAACATCTATCAAGTGAAGAAACCTTCAGAAAAAAGCTGACACTTGAGATATGATCCAATCAGTTGAAGCGGTTGTAGGTAATAGAGAAAAAATGGATTTATTCAATGGACAATCACGTGGTGACTCTTAGCATTTACCTCCAAGAGCTTGTTCATAGATATGTTAGCTAGTTACAAGTAGCCAAACACCACAATCATGTTCTTTTTTCCGACATTTGCATTATAAACTCAAGAGATTGTCACATGATTATCATTTTCATTGGATAATCTCTATATATGCTCTGAACAATATTTTATTTTAGATACTTATTTTGTAGGTAGAAAGGCCAAATAAGAGATGACATGTGATTATAGTCTAATTGATTTCAAATGAATACTATGACACGATGGCCTCTTTAGATTTATTTTTATTTTTTTCGATTCATATTGAACCAAAGAATACACTCAACGAACTTCACCCTCTGCTTGCGAGAGATATATGTCATATGTGAGGGGAACAAAAGCATGAAAGGCTCGCACCAAGCATAAGCGAGCCGTTTTCCCATTTAGGTTGGCTAAAAACTGTAATTAAGGTGCACGTGGGTAAGTGTTCAAAATGTGACTACAAAGATAATAAATGAAAGGCACATACGCTAATGAATAAAACATGATATTATAATAGATCAATAATAAGTTAACCAATAAGAGGTTGTCATTTGTCATTTTTCCTAAATGACATAATTGCCCCCAAAGCCTTTAGGGAAATCTATAAATAATCCTGCCTAAGAGAAGAAAATTATGCAAATTCAAATATCTCCCTTCCAAATAGCTATTTTCCATCTTACTTTTGTTTTTGAGTATCGAAACTAGAGACTTTAGGAGGAGAAAGTCCTGACAAGGTGAGGGAAATTTGTTGATCTGATTTTTTATCGTCAACAAATTCGCGTCATCTATGAAAAATGTGAACAAAGAAAATAACGAATCAATCGATTCAATCCATTGAAATGGAAGATTCCTCAAAATCTTCAAAAATGAGTCGAGTAAAGAAAAATCAGGAAGTAGAGGAGTGCTAAAGGAGCAAAAAGATTAGCAGTGTTCCAATCAATGTAGAGTATGTTAGAATAATTCTATTACGTAGGCTTCTATTTGATTACGAATTTTACGGGTTAGATGTATGGTTTGCAATGATATTGTGATTATGCCCAATATGTTAGTGATCACTTGGACCATTGTACATCTTACCTGCCTTATTATTATAATGTAGTAATTTTACGTATGTGGGCTGAAATTAAGTAAACCCTAATTAGGGTTAGAGTCGGTGATGGACCAACTTTATAATTTCATATATAATGGCTAGGTCCCCTTTACTCTCCATATGTTTTGGCTTGCCCCATTGATGGCTGATAATTTTGATAAGTAAGGAGATGAAGATATAACCGGTAATATTGAAAAACAATAATGTCTTCCACATGTATGAATTTTAATCTACTGATTTAGAATACACAATTCTTGTTCTTAGTATGATTACTATGAAATTATCAACAATTGGTATTAGAGCGTCATGCTAAGATTTGAATCATTTAAACAAAAATAATAATTAAAAAAAAGGTCTCTTTTCCAAGAGATCTCAATGAATTGGAATCTTGATTATTATTTAGATCTAGGAAAGAGATATTTCATTTTTTTAATATTTTTGATTTGATTGATCAGGTTTGCTATTTCACATTTATTTCTAGATTTCTGTTATGTATCTACGCATTTAAGGTTTTCAATTTTGTTGTTTTGCAATCTGTCCATCTATTCATCCACCACCATTGATGGATCTTTGACAATCATCCGATCCATTCTTCTGATTTTCCTTGGTGGATTAAAAATAAATAAAATCATGAAATTAAGGTTTCTAATATACGGATTAAGTGGGTTATTCTGAGGATCTTATTGGACGGGTGAGGACCGACAACAGCGCAAAAAGGAAAAAACTAGGGTTTTTGGCTTGGCTTCAGTTTATTTGGGGATGGGAGCTTTCCTTGCAATTTCAGTTATTTTGGGGGCCTGCTGCAAATTTAGAAAAAGTGTCATTTTAAAAGAACGGACATGAGCTGTAATTTCTAAATTTAGAGGCCATCTTACATAATTTTAATTCAAGGTCAATTTTGTAATTTTAAAATATTGAATTTAAAGTTTTAAAAATGAGATTTTTAAATTTGATCCACCATGTTTCAATTTTGACCTAAAAATTAAAATTATATTTAAAATTAACGACTTCTTAATTTTTATTGAAATAATTAAATGTCGTTATTATTTGTCCATTTAAATTTCATTTTCATATATTGAAATTTAGTTGTCAATTTCGTCTCATAATCGCAGATGAATTTTGCTTTTCGTCAGTTAATTATTACGATTATGTTGCGTGATTATTATTATTGAATTTTTCGTAGACTTCTAGTCCGTATTAGTGCTCCAATTAAAAAAAAATATTTTGAAATAAAAGTGAGCGGCAGCAGCCAAAGTGGCACACTCATTTTTATTTATTTAGTTTTCTTGCCTAACGGTGTTATTATATGTGATATTTTTGAAAATTGGTATAAGACAGCTAACAAATTTACTTGGTCTAGAAATCTCCTTTTACCCATAGGTGTTGGTGTTTCGAAAATCAATTTGTTTTGTTAACTAATTTGATTATGTGTTTTAAGAGTACCTTACAGCATGTTATATCGTTAACCTAAAGGTAACTTTATAATGATGCATCTAGGTTCTTACCATAATAATGTTAATTTGATTTTGACTTTAATTACGGATTATCTAATTATTTAGTCCATGTTAATTAGATAAATATATTATCATCCGTTGTCGGCATGCTAGTGTTTGGATGATATTAAACATGTTATTTTATATTTTCATAGTTTTAAATGCTTCAACTCTTTCGAATCAATTGTCTGCTATTGAAACCTTTACTGGGAATAACTATGTGAGATGAAAATGAGACGTAGTATTAGCACTTGGTCTTTTGGGATTTGATTTTATAATGGAGAAGTATCTTTCAAAATCCACAGATAAAAGCGATCCTGAATATGTAGCTGAGTATGAAAAGTGGGAAAGAGCTAATAGACTTTGTTTGAAAATTATTAGGGTAATTCTACTTGTACATTATGCCATCCATAATGGATGACATAATATACAAGTGGAATTATCTTATTGGAGGGTGTGCCGGTGGGCCAACACACCCTCCAATAATGTACAAGTAGCACAACCCAAATTATTAAGCGCTCCATATCTGATTCTATTATGGGTGCTATTCCGGATAATGAAAATGCTAAAGGATTTGTGGATGTCATATGATTGATATTTGTTGAGTATGATAAAGCTGAAACCGAAGATTTGATGGACAAACTGATGAATATGAGATATGATGCTATAAGTGGAGTTATAGAGCACATTATGAAAATGATTAATATATCTTCTAAATTAAAGGCTCTTAAGATTCTCATTGCTAAGCATTTTCTGGTCTATCACATATTGAATAGCCTTCCGAGCCAGTTTATTTAGCTAAAGGTTGCTTATAATGCTCAGAGATAAATGGGATTTGAATGATCTTATTGCTATATATGCCCAAGAGGAGTATAGGTTGAGGCGTGAAAATGTCAAAATTATGCAATTAGCTTTTCAGCCACCACAGAACAATGGGTCTTTTCATAATCATAAGTCTAAGTTCCACAAGGGCGACAAGTCAAATCGCAATCAGCAGAATAAAAATTTTGGAGGTCATATCTCTGGTGGTCCTAAAGGAGCGATAAAGAAAAATTATCAATGCAAGTTCTGCAAGAAGAAGGGTCATTGGCAGAAATATTGTTTTAAGTTTAAGACTTGGTTGGAGAAGAAGAGTTCCGTAGGGGTTCATAAGCAAACGAAGGCCAAGTGAGAATGAAGTAAGTCTTTGCGTTGGGAATAGAGTAAGTGAAGGTTGAGTTTATAGGAGTAGTGAAGTTATTTTTGAAGTCTGTTTTCTCTCTTGTTTTAGAGAATATTAGTTTTGTACCGCAAATAAGATGAAATTTATTTTTTATATCAACATTTGATACTTCTGGTTTTTAGCTTTAATTTTGGTAATAAAATAGTTGAATAGTTTTATATTCTCATTTAACTGGAAATGCCCTCTTATGTGATGGTTTATATAAATTCTCTTTGGCTGCTTTTGGTGAAGTCTCTTGTGTTTCAAATGTGTCAAAGAAAAGGTCTCTAATTCGTGAATCACCCTCCATGTTGTGGCATAAGGGTTGGGTCACATTTCAAATAATAGGATGGAGAGTTTGGTTAAAGATGAGATACCTTATTCTCTCGACTTCTCTGATTTTGACTTGTGTGGATTGTATAAGAGAAAAATTGATTAAATCCACTAGGAAAGGTTCCACTAGGAGTTAAAGATAGTTAAAGACATAAGATGAATCTCTTTTAGAGACATGTGTCTTCATTTGGATTAGAAGCATTTTGAGGACTGATATGACTTAGCACAATGTTTGATCACATTTGGTGCTAAATTCATACTGCATACTACCATATTGGTTGGAGGATGGGGATCCATATCGATAAGGATGTTGTCATTTGCAGTTGTGGAGTGGTCTTACATCGTTGATTAGTGTAACGACTTCCATGTTCGATGTTAACATTCTTGTTGGATCAGATCATGTTGTGTAAGGTGTTATCATTGCAGCTATACTTGTGTGGCCACTCGTGTAGTCTAACCCGGAGGTTAACAGTTCTATAGCAACCAAATGTTTGCTCAAATGGGAAAATGTTAGACTAATTCTATTATGTGGGCTTCCATTTGATTGCGAATTTTACGGGTTAGATGTATAGTTTGCAATGATACCGTGATTAGGCCCAATGTGTTAGTGTTCACTTGGGCCGTTGTACACCTTACAAGCCTTATTATTATAATGTGATAATTTTAAGTATGTGTGCCGAAATTAAGTAAACCCTAATTAGGGTTAGAGTCGGTAATGGGTCGACTTTATAATTTCATATATAATGACTAGGCCCCCTCTCCTCTCCATATGTTTTTGCTTGCCCCATTGACGGCTGATTATTTTGAGGAGCAAGGAGATGAAGATCTAACTCGTAATATTGAAAAATAATAATGTCTTCCGCATGTATGAATTTTAATCTACCAATTTAGAATTCGTAATTCTTGTTCTTAGTCTGAGTTCTATGAAATTATCAACAGAGTAAGCTCAAAGAATCGGTGAGAGGATATTACACAAAAACTACGAGAAAATTAGTTCCTTGCTCAGCTTCGTCACTCAGGGAAAGAGTTAGAAGCATAGGCCATTCAAAATATGGTTGAAGACCTCAAGGTATTGACGAAATAACGTGTTTCCCTGTGTGCAAAAATGCAAAGCCCAGAAACTAAACATAATGGACGAAGTACAACTTTAGAAACCATCGGGAATATAGGTAATCCGCAGTCTCTAACCTCTTCAATCAAATCTATAAAACATAAAAATGGAAAAACAGGAATCGAAGATAGGATAATCTTGATGCAGGCAGCAATAGCGAGAGAACGTTTTCACCGCATGCTTCTTGACAATGAAAGCACAGAAAATGTGCTAGACAATGAAGGTTAAGATGGAAGTATTGACTCCGTTTCATAAATAGTAGAGAAAACACAATTAGGTGGGATTAAGTTTCTAAGTTCATTTTAATTGTTGGTTCAAAACTTCAAATTTTAATAGGTGGGTAGTTAATTAGTAATTGCATTTTTTGGATTGGGATTTTTAGTTTCCTGGAGGATTTCGCTTTTTTATTTTTCTCCAAGTGATTGTCTTATAAAACTTTGCTATTTCAACCAGTCAAACTTTATTTTTAACCACAAATTTTAAGGAATTCACAATTTCTTTTATCAATTTTTTATCAAAATTTGCTAAAACCTTTATAAAAAACCTTCTTGAAACTACCCTTGTGTTAGGAAGCCTGTGAATATTTCTCTTGTTAGAGATTTTGCCAGTCTAACGTCGATGTCCTTATTTTATTTCATTATTGCTTTACACTTTACACTTTGTACTTGATGAATTATGCAATCTAAAATTATCTACAGAAACAAATAAAGAAGTTTAATTCTAATCGATTCATGCGCATTCATATTACTTGCATAATTTACCATCATATATAATAAACCACAAATTAACTTAAAAAATAAAGCAAAAACACAAAAATGAAAATTTATTTTTTGGAGAATGCTTGCTTAAAAAGTATGAAAGTTTTGTGAGTTAATGTACAAAAATATTTTATTAGGAGAATGTTTGATTGAAAATGAATTTGAACAAAAATGATTTCTAATAAATTGTGTTAAACAAATACTTAATATTCTATCTTTTAAAAATAAACCACATCCGTATTTATTGATTTTTTAAATTGTCTTGTCATTAAACTTGATAATACACATTGGTTCACGTAGCATGGATACATCAAAGAATCAACATTACGTTGTTGTTATATGTAATATTCAGTATCCAATGTGAACATCATATGTTCTATAACAAGAATATCCCATGTTATTGATGTTACATGTACATGTCATTGTTCAGTTACAATGAATCTCAGGTTTGTAAAATTGCATAGTATCACATGTTGCATTCTTTTCAGTGTGAAAGTATGTTTTATAATTTATATCATAATATGTAGTATTTCTAATATTTAAAAAAGAGCATAATATTTATAGAATTGTTATACAGAAAGAAAAATAGACAAGATACAATTGTGTTGGACAAGCCCACGACAAACAATCATATGACTGGTGGCTTTATACTCCTAAACACTTATTAAAACACAAGGCTTAAATTGCTATGTCTAGGGGATGTAAATTTGGGGACTTAACGGATCACCCATGCCCAATTTTCAAATTACCCTAGAATTTAAAATAATTAAAAGTGAAATTAAAATTAAAAATAAAAATAAAATTAATGTATAAATGGGGTAGTAAACATGATGGAAGGTTGCCTCACCTCGTCCCATCTCGTCCCACACCTCTTTAAGCAGGGATTTAGGCATGGATAGGGCAATAAAATCCTTAGCGGGCCTGGGACGAGGGGCTTTGCCTTCCCAAGCTATATCCAATAGATATTGGCAAAGTTCATGGGGCTTTGAAATCATTGCCATGTGGTCAGCGTCTTTTATCTCCTTCACTATTGATGCTCCAGCATTTTCAATTAGCCAGCGTTGAAACTCTACTTTTAATGTTTTATCTTGATAGGGTATGATGTAAGCACGCTTTATAGATCCATATCTTTCTTCGGAAAACGCACTCTGCTTTGACAAATCTTCCAAAAAATTGTAGCCTGGCCTCATCAATACTTTTGCTAACACCACATCCTACCATAATGGATTGAAAATACTTGTCGGTCACTCAAGGTAAAGATATCAGTCAACTTTTCCTTAGTTATAAAGTTCTCATTAAACTTTAAACTTCTCCATTTTTATTTCAGGCATTTAATTTTCTAAGTTAATGGAAATTCAACTTGAAAAACCTGGTAGTGCACTAGTTTTATCACCATGATTCATAAAAACCATAAAAAAATAATCTTTCAATTTGCCTCAAATTTTTTTTTTTTTTTTCAAATTTGCTATTTTCTTACTGTTGGTTCCACTTTATACTCTTTGTTACCTCATAAGGGCATAGTTGATATAGCTTGGATGATGTGTACTGTGGACCAAAGAGCATTGCTACTCGATGATCTTCAGGTTTACCAAATGGAATGATTTGATTGTCCATAGAATCTTCCTCCGAGGAATCTTCCATACCCTACCAAACATGTTAATGAAAAAAAACATAAATGAAATTTATCAAAAAAATAAAATCACTTTATTTTCTCAAAATATATTTGCTTCAAAATAATTTTTGTAATCTTTGTTTTCATTAGTTTTTTTGTAAAAATAAATAATGTTGGGATGGTTAAAGCCTGAAGTTGTGTTAATATTTTTGTTGAACAAAGTTCGCAACACAATTTCTAATAAAAAAATGTTGAATTAAAGGCTTTCTTTGAATTTCATAAATTTCCACATTTTATTAAAAGAAGTGAAAACAAATTAAGCCCCTATTTGATAATCATTTTTTCAAAACTCTTGTTTTTACATAGTCATTTTCAACCGCACATTCACACAATAAAATATTCTACACGTAAACACAAAGTTTTTTCTTACTGCTTAACTATATATTCTCTTAAAAATCACTATTCAAAACATAGTTTCCCTAAATAATGGTTGTCAAATGGGGGCTAAGTATCATTGTTTTTTGGATTTTCGACATTTTCCTAGTTTACAAAGAATTTCGATTTTCAAAACATAAACATTAATGACTCAAAAACTCCCGTGTAACCTAGACCACTGCAAGTCTACAACTCCCAACTATCAATTATACTCTCTTCCTTGAGCTTTCAAACTCATCGTGTGTACTAAATATTTGTTCCTTGTTTGGTGATTAGATTAAACTCAAGGAGCATGTTTGGCGAGTAGCACAAAATTTTAATTCCATTCTGTTCCTTAAAAATTTCAATTATAGGATAATAAGCTATTTCTAAGTGCAGACAAAATTTTACCCGTTCAATAAAATAGCTTGGCTCATGAACAGTGTCAGGCATGATTGCCGTAATAAAAATAGCAACAGAAATCTTGTGAGGATATTTCTCCATTGCAAAAGCCATGTTTATGCCACCAAGACTATGTCCAACTAGAACTACCTTTTCGTCCGGTGGAATCGACTCCATTACCTCGAATAATGGCTGTGTATAGTCGGAAAATGTGTGAAGCTCATCGAGTTTTTTCAGGTTGATGCCGGAAGCTGCAAGGTCAATCGCCGTGACGTGGTGGCCCTCCGCCTCCAGCAGGGATTGCAGCCTGTACCAGCACCAAGCTCCATGGCAAACACCATGTACTAGAACAAAATGCTTTTGTTGCTTTTTACCTTCCATTTTTCTTTTGCTCAATTAGTATATTTCTTATATATCCAGACAAATATCTGCATATATAGAGCGATGTGTTGTCTTATAAAGAGAGCAGAGAATCGATAATCAGAGAAAGAGATTAGTAACGTGGATTTCTGGTTCACGCAATGTCAAATTTTCTAAATTTGAAGGGAGATTAGTTACGTACGCGGATTTCTCGTTCACGCAATGTCAAAGTTTCTAAATTTCAAGGGAGATTAGTCACGTACGTGGTTTTCTTTCATGTTCACGCAAAGTCAAAGTTTCTAATATTAAAGTGAAATTAGAAACATGGATATGTCAAAGAAAAGATTTTGGCAATCCCATAAAAGAGCCAACCATTGTTCTCCTTTTTGTGTAATGTGATTTCATATTTCCTTATTTTTTCTCTTTCCCATTTTAAAGCGATGACGGTTTGGTCCTTTCATATTTAGTAACGAAATTTTGGACTCATTAATAAAACTTATTGATGAAAAAAAGAAAAAAATTGGTAGTTGGAGTATTTTTGGTGCTGGTTTGAGTATTAAGGGTTGTGGTTCCCTGTAAAAAATAAAAATAAAATAAAATTGTTAATTATTATTATACTTACCAATAAGTTCAAACGTTTGGTGGTTGGGGAATAAGGGGTAGTTGGAGTATAAGGACTTTTCAAGCACGTTTTTTGTTTTTTCCTGTATTTATTAATGTTGGTTCTGTGTGAATTTTGATATTTCTTTTGGCATATGTTGAGACAGTTCACAATTGATGAAACGAAAAATAAAAATAGAATAAAATAATATCAAGCTGTGATGAGCTGTCACAGAGATTTCATACCTCCTCAAGTCGTTGTTAGATATCTCATTAAGGTTATGTGCACTTGGACTCATACTGTAGAGGTCATGGTGAAAATAGTTTTATCAGTGGCATTTTGGTTCGTGTTACGTGATAAGTGCGTTTTTCAACACATATTTTGCTACATAACATGAGTAATTGTTGACGACAGTGTTTGAATATGACTTAATTCTACTTAATTTCATTTTGTAGCACTATATTGATGGATGTGGCAGTACTCAGGAGGAAAAATTTGAAAGAGGACCAAAACGGAAGAGAACGAAAACTTAGGGACCAAAATGCAAATATTCGAAAGATAACCCAAAGTACGAATCGAGAATGTAAAAGAGCGAAGTGCTAATTCGAGGGGTGCATGGGATGTTAGAAGAAGGAGAATGAAGAAAAGAGGTAAAAATGAGAGAAAAAATGTTCGAGGACCAAATTGATAAAGATTGGAGACTTTCCTCTACCATGTGGCTGCATGGTAGAACTCTCCATGCATGGGAGTGTGCAGGGTAGTAAGAGGTCCCAATTTTATGAACCATGTGGTCTCATGGCTCATAAACATGTGGCCGCATGGTTACTTTCCGGCTCGCAAATTCTGCTTTCCTTTTTCTATTCAACCATTTTAGGAAACGAATCTGGGGATGAATATAAAAGTTTAAAATCATCAAAAAAAAGGGAGAGGCATTCCGACTGAGAGAAGAACCCTAGAACACATATTGAATGAGATCTTGAGGCAAAAACTACAAGGAGAAACGCAAGATTTACAGGTTTTCCATTATAATATTGATCTGGTGATGTCTTTTCTTCAATTTTTAATGTGTTTTATTATTTTCTCCACGTTAGACTAGATATTTATGTGCTAGGAGAATGATGAACCATGTGATGTAATCTTTTAATTCTTAGTTTTACAATTTTTGACATTAAACACATTTGAATTTGAATGATTTATGTACAATTATTTTTCTCCACAATTATGTGCGCAAATGATTGTGTGAATCTGGTTGCATATTTCATGCATTCGAGAGAAGGGAAATAGGCTCGACAAGATATAAATCATCGTAGGGTCCAATAGGGGATAGAGATATATCTCTCTGCATTATTTTTCATTTTAGTTCACTTAGTTTACTTGCAACCACTTTAGTAAAATAGTTAGTCATAATCTTCACTACAACATAAACACGATATTTTCTTGATTCGGTTAAGGTCAAGGTAGAAAAATTGAGCTAAATCAAAATCTGTGAGAACGATATCTAGAACTCTAAACTCCACTTTATTACTTGTTACGAACCGTACACTTGCAGTGATTTTTATTCGAAATATATTTTGTGAACAAGTTTTTGGCGCTATTGTCGGGGAATTGAGTATTAGTTTAATTTTATTTACTTAGACACTAATTCGAACTTATCTGTAATTTTTATTTTACGTATTTTATTTTACTTAGCCTTTGTGCTTGGGTTGATCTAAGTGCTACCATTGTCATTCCTCTAGGTTTGCATGCTAAGGTCGCTAGGCTGTGAACTAGTTCCAGCTGATTTAGAGATTGAACGAACTTTTCATCACAGGCAAACGGAAGCTGGATCAGCACAGTAAGAAAACCAAGAACAAATACCAATGACAAATCAACAAATTGAACCAATGAGGAATCCGACGGTTCCAGACAATGCAGAGGAAGGTGATGATAGGAACACTTTACTTGGGGATTTCTTATCACCATTCATTGTCCAAAGTCAATCCATTATTGTGTACCCCCATTCGAACAGCCAAGCTTCCAGCTGAAAACTAATGTCATCCAGCTCTTTCAAAATGGGCATCAGTTCTACGAGTTGGCTAATGATAATCCATATACACATATATCCCGGTTCTTGAATATGTGTCAACATTGCAGATATCGAAGAATATCAGAAGATGCTATCAAGCTGAGGTTGTTCCCACACACTCTACATGATAAGATACTCGAATGGTTGGATTCACTTCATGTAGGGAGCATAACTACTCGGAACGATCTGACTCACAAATTCTGCACTTAATTCTTCTCACCAGGCAAAGTAGTAAGAATGAGGCACAAAATATTAATCTTAAGTCAGGGAGAGTCTAAATCATTTGATGAAGCTTGGAATAGGTTTAAAAACATGCTAAGGAAATGTCCTCAACATGGGTTAGACAGAAAGACACGGATCTACTTCCTACTTTTAAGAGCATGGTGGATTCATCATCCAATAGCTCCATAATCACACGAACTATTGATGGAGCATGGGAATTGTTTGAGAGAATGGCCAACACTTCAGCTATGTGGTCCTTTAAGCATGTGGGTACAAAGACATCAGACGGAGTCTATGAGGTTGACACATATTCAGCTTTATCTGCTAAAATTGATTATTTGTTTCACAAAGTGGAGACTATATCACAATCTACAAGTGCAATACAAGCAAGAAATCTGAATTGCGAAGAGTGTGGAGCGGAACATAGCACGGTTGAGTGCCCAATTCTTTCATAAGGAATGGAGCAGGTGAAATATTTGCAAAATAACCTACATTCTAACACTTACAATCCTGGGTGGCAAAATAGTCCAAATTTTTCTTGGGGAGGAAATCAAAATCAAAATCACAATAGGTCTCAGGGACAGTATCAGCAGGAGAAAAAACCCCAATTGGAGGAGATATTTGCAAAATTAATGGAGAAGACTGACAAATACATGGAAACAAACAATAAATTTATGAGGAAGACTGAAACAACTCTCCACAATCAGGGGGCTGCAATTAAGAACCTAGAGACACATGTGGGACAAATAGCACTTTCTATGACTGGAAGAACTCTAGGTACACTGTCGAGTAACACTAAAGTGAATCTCAGAGAACATGTCTAAGCCATTACTACAAGAAGCGGCGTTCAATTACCCAAAATGCATGTGAAGAGACCCGGTGCAAATAAAGAAATAGTACTACTTTCTGATGAAGATCGTGAGGAGTAGACTGAGCAACCTAGGGAAACATCTATAAAAGAGACTTCAGATAAACCGCGGGCTAAATCAACCACCTCTACAAATCCACATGAACCCCCAATTCCATTTCCTCGGAGGTTAAAAAAGCAAAAGATGGACCAGCAATACATCAAATTTTTGGAGGTTTTTAAGAAGCTCCACATCAATATTCCGTTGGCGGAAGAACTCATACAGATACCCAGTTACATCAAATTTTTAAAGGACCTCCTATCAAAAAACATAAGCTAGATGATCACAAAATGGTAATGTTGACAGAGGAATGCAGTGCGAGAATTCAAAAAAAAAAAAAAAAACTTCCTCCAATACTAAAAGATCCAAGGAGTTTTACCGTACCCTGCACTATTTGAAATTACTATTTTGATAAAGCTTTATGTGATTTGGGTGCCAGTATTAATCAAATGACACTCTCTATTTTCATGAAACTTGGATCGGGGAAAGCTAAACCAACCACGGTGACTTTGCAGCTAGCTAATCGATCACTTACCCATCCACTCGGAATCATCAAAGATGTTTTGGTAAAGGTTGAAAATCTCATATTTCCAGCAAATTTCCTTATTCTGGACATGGAAGAGAACAAGGATTTGCCATTCATACTGGGTCGACCATTCTTGGCTACTAGGAAGGATGTGATAGATGTACAGCAAGATCAACTTATTCTGAGATTAGGAGACTCTTTCAATGTTTTCAAAGCTATGAAATATCCTACAAAGTCAGACAGCTGTTTTCAGATCAACGTAGTTGATAGTGCTGTTCATGACACCTTTCAATTACAACATCTATTTGACACTTATGAAGCTTGTATCATGCATTCTCAATTCATCCACACCGATTCTATAGAGATTGAGGTCTATGCAAGATTTTGGAAACAAATCCACCATATGTACGAAAGAGAAATTTTGAGGAGCTGGGAACTAGTTTACTAAAACCACTGCCAACATTTCAGCAACCATCGAAGTTAGAGCTCAAATAACTACCACCCCATCTTCGTTATGCTTACTTAGGGGAATTGTCTACACTTTCAGCATAATTTCAAACTCAATCAACAAGATGGATGAAGAGAAATTACTTAGGGTACTGAGAGAAAATTAGATAGCAATTGGGTGGTCTATTGCCGACATAAAAGGGATGAGCCCTTCACTCTGCATGCACAAGATTTTCATGGAAGAAAACTTTAGATCGAGTGTCGATGGGTAGTGAAGACTTAACCCAAACATGAAGAAAGTGGTTCGAGCCGAGGTGATTAAAATCTTGGATGCATGAATAATTTATCCTATCTCAGATAGCGCTTGGGTTAGCCCAGTTCAAGTCATACCAAAGAAAGGGGACATCACAGTGGTTGAGAATGAAAAGAATGAATTAATACCTACCAGGACGGTTACAAGATGGAGAGTTTGCATTGACTACCGCAAACTAAATATTACTACTCGAAATGATCATTTTTCCCTTCCTTTCATTAATCAGATGTTGGAAAGGTTGGCGGGTCATTCACATTGCTGCTTCCTCGACGGTTATTCAGGCTATAATCAGATCCCAATAGCACAGATGACCAGGAGAAAACTACATTCACTTGTCCCTACGGAACCTTTGCCTACTGTAGGATGTCCTTCGGCCTATGCAATGCTCCCACCACCTTTCGGCGGTGCATGATGGCTATCTTCTCTGACATGGTGGAAACATTGATAGAGATTTTCGTGGATGACTTCTCTGTATTCGGTTCATCCTTTGACGAATGCTTAGAGCATCTGGGCTTGGTCCTTCAGCAATGTAAGGAAACAGACTTTGTGTTGAATTGGGAGAAGTGTCATTTTATGATGCAAGAGGGCATAGTGTTGGGACATCGCATTTCAGCAAAAGGGATCGAAGTTGATAAAGTAAAAATCCAAGTTATTGAGAAACTACCTCCGCCTACAGCTATTAAGGTAGTTCGCAGTTTTCTTCGGCATTCCGAATTTTATTGACACTTCATCAAAGATTTTGCACAGATTACAAAGCCTCTCTGCAATTTACTGATTAAGGATGTGCCTTTCGAATTCTTTTCTGAGTGCTTAGTGGCGTTTAACACTTTAAAGGACAAGCTTATTTCAGAACCTGTCATCACAACACCAGATTGGAGTTAGCCATTTGAACTAATATACGATGCCAGTGACTACACAGTAGGGGCAGTGTTGGGGAGCGAATACGAAAAATGTTTCATGTAATCTACTATGCGAGCAAAACGTTGAATGATGCACAGCTTAACTATGCTACTACCGAGAAAGAGCTCCTGACCATAGTCTATGCCTTTGATAAATTTCGATCATATCTTGTTGGGTCAAAAGTCATAGTCTATACTAACCACTTGACATTGAAATATTTGATGACAAAGAAGGATGACAAGTCGAGATGATCAGTTGGTTTCTACTACTGCAGGAGTTTGATATGGAAATTAGGGATAAAAAGGGCAATGAAAATGTGGTGGCTGATCACTTATCTCGACTAGAACATGAAACTCAAGACGAGTCAGTGGAAATTAATGAGGTTTTTCCAGACGGGCAAATATTTAGCATGGAGGTTATGCCTTGGTATGTTGACATTGTGAACTATTTAGTCAAATCCATTCCTCTATCAGATTACTCGAGTCATCAGCGAAAGAAATTTTTCTATGAGCTCAAATATTACTTTTGGGAAGATCCTATTCTCTACCCTCGAGGAGCTAATCAGATTATCCGACGATGTATTCCCGAGGAAGAAATACCATGCATACTTGAATATTGTCATTCATTTGCTTATGCGGGGCATTTTGGGATAGCAAAAACAGGAGCAAAAATTCTACAATCCGGGTTCTATTGGCCATCAATATTCCGGGATACTTTTGAATTTGTGAAGCGTTGTAACCGGTGTCAACCCACGTGTAATATTTCGAGAAGGAATGAAATGCCTCTAAACAACATCCTTGAGGTGGAAGTTTTTGATGTATGGGGAATTGATTTCATGGGACCGTTTCCACCGTCATTTTCAAATCAATACATACTGGTTGCTATTGATTACGTCTCCAAATGGGTGGAAGCAGTAGCATTGCCCACCAACGATGCTAAGGTGTTGATTGGGTCTTTGAAGAAATATATTTTCACCCGTTGTGGCACTCCTTGGGCTATAATCAATGATGTTGGCAAACACTTTTGCAATCAACATTTTAAGTCATTGTTGGCTAAATATGATGTCTGGCATTGTGTAGCAACTCCATATCATTCTCAGACTAGAGACCAAGTGGAAATCTCTAACAGGGAGTTAAAAAGGATACTAGAGATAACAGTAAGCTCTTCGAGGAAAGATTGGTCTAAGAAGCTTGACGATGCATTATGGGCTTACAGGACAACATTCAGAACACCTATAGGTATGTATCTATATCGGTTGGTTTTTGGGAAAGCATGTCATTTTCCAGTTGAGTTGGAGCAACGAACATATTAGGCAGTCAATTTGAATTTTGATTTGAAGGCAGCAGATAAAAAGCGGTTGCTTCAACTAAATGAAATGGATATTCAGAGGCGAGAATTTCAAGTGGGGTAGCATGTGCTGTTGTATAACTCTAGACTCGAGCTCGTCCTAGGAAAATTGAGGTCCAGGTGGTCGGGTCCATACACTGTTACAAAAGTACTTCCATACAAAGCTGTTGAGATCAACCATGAATGAAATGAGAACTTCACAGTTAATGGACAACGGTTGAAACACTATTGGAGCTATAGATTTTCCAAGGAAAAATCCACCGTTCAACTCAACCCACCAGAATAAATCAAATCCGGTACAGTTGAGCTATAGACTAGCGCTGGTTAGGAGGCAACCCAACATATTTTTCCCTTTTATTTATTTTGCTTTATGCATTTGATTAAGAATTTTTCATGCTTTAGGACATTTTAGACATATTAGGTTGTTCATCATCCATAGGGGTCACTGAGAGTCTATGCATGGTCCCACCTGGTTGTAAATGTGTTGTGAATGAGTTTCAAGATGTTGGAGTACTATTTTACTGATTTGGTGCAAAATTCATGCATTTCGAGGCAAAACGATCAAAACTATATTTTCGGAGTTAACATGTGTTTTCAAGTTTCGAAGTATTTTTTGAACCAAATTCATGGCTTCCACAAAAAGTGGGGGAGTTGGAATACCATGTCGCACCGAGAGTTGAAGCCCGAGTTTTTAGTAAAAATAGACCAAAAACGAGCTTTCATGGGATTGAATAAATTTTCAAAAACAATTCCGCGTTGAACTAACTCATGACATTCATTTGAGCTTGTTTTACACAAAAATAGAGGCAGTGGGGGCCGCCGATGGTCGAAAAGGGAAATTTTTGTAAAAACAAAAAATATGGTAAACTTGGTGGTCCATGCAACCAAGCTTGCGGCCGCAAGCATCAGGTCAGGGCCAATTTTGGCCCTGACTTGTTGTTTCATGCGGTCGCATGGAACAACTTTAAGCCCCCGTTTTTTATTTTAAAACTCCACATATCACTCACACACCCACACCACTTCGACCCACAAACTCTCGGTCACACTCCTCATATCTGTTGACCTATGATTCAATATAACTCCACTTATTTTGATTATAACAAACAATACTCTTGCGTCTCTAACTAATCTCGTTTCTTGAGTTTTCATGTATAAATATCTCTAAAACATTCAAAGGCACAAATCATCAGTTGAATAGTGTGCAAAGGAGACTCGAAGAGAACAAGAATCATGAACAAAAGTGATCCGAAGAAACTAAGATCCTTGAAGACTATAAATTTAGAAGATATTTTATCGAATCTTCGAAACTACATGTAAAGGTATAACTTGTCAATTTTTAGCAAGTATAGAGCTCAAATTAATTTTTATACATCTCATCACATGCATAAAAATATTTTCATATTCTGATATAAAAACAAAATTCCAAAAATTGCACGTTTCGGTTAACCAAAACTCTTCGGTCGACCGAAAGCTGCTCGACCGAAAGTTTGAATTGATCAGCCGAAAATCCAACGGCTTGAAGACTTTACAACGACTATAATTGAACTTCGGTCGACCGAAATCTATCAACCGAAAGTTCCTCCAGCTACCTATTTTACTCTATAAATACCAAAATCTTTTCCATTCATTCCAACAACTTTCAAGAAAATTTTAGAAAGCTTATTTTATTGAAGAGCATTGAGTTTATTTAAGTTCTATCCAAATTCATTTATTACAAGAATCTTTTGTTTGTTGAAAACTTATTATTCATCTATTTCATAAAAGATTCCATTCTTTCAAAGAAATTTCATCTCATCTACTTTCTTGTAATTGACTAAAGTTTGTCCTTGTCGACACTCATTTGAAGTGTAAATCTCTCTCTACACTTAACTTTGTATTATTTGATAAGAGAGATTCATTGGTTAAAACTTTGGTACATTGTTCTTAACTAGTTCATCATTCATCAAAGTTTTGCAATATAAAACACTTGGGCTTTATTATTTGCTATCTATTGAAACATTTACCTAACTCTCTAATACTTAACTTGATTATATCATTGGTTAAGAGAGTTTCTTCAATTGTAAAATTATCGCTTACATTTTGACGATTTTGAGAGCCTTGTGAAAACTCGATTGTAAGAATAGGTGCTCCTTGTTATAAGTCACCTAAGGATAAGTGCTACTCGTTGTAAGTCACTTAAGGATCGACACTCCTTGTTTGTAAGTTACTATTTTAGTGCATTTGGCCTTGCTCGTGACGGAGAGCTTGGTAACGGGGATGTAGAACACATTGTGTATCGAACCCCATTAAATTGGCTTTCTATCTTTACATTATCACACTTTACATTACATTGCCAATTATACTGTGTTATATTCTTACTTGAATTAAGTTATCTATCTAGCATATTTAATTCTAGTATTATACTTTGCATTCATATATTGTGTATTGTATCATTTTGAGACTAAGTGTCGAAAAAGTTTCAAAAACCAATTCACCCCCCTCTTGGTTAGTTATTCTTGGGTTATCAATATCCCACACACGTTGCCCACTACTCTTCCCAACACACCACACACAACCCACAACAACACATGCACACAACTTACTAACATCAACTTCCTCAAGCTTCTCCTCTTGTTTTCAATATTATCCATCAAGAGCACAAGTTATGTCTCAAATTCTTTGACCTCAGCTCTACGTTATTTCTTTTCATTGGTACTTATTTGAACACTTGATTGAGGAGATGGGAATTAAGTAGTTGATGATTTTTTTGCTATTGAGTTATGTTGTGGCTTAGGTTATGCCCATAGAATTGAGAAATCTTTTAACCAAAATAATGCCTCCAACATGTTCGATAAAATGCTTAAGTGACAATTTTTGAGGTATTCGGGCTCATTTCGTAGTTGACATTGATAACATGCATTTTAAACTACATTTGTGTTAATGATCCTTACCAAATGTCGTAGAACACAAAAAAATCGAATATGGAAGACACATAGGCACACCATGGTTTGGCACATGGCACCTTACGTCCTTCACTTCGACCCTCGATTTTCTAATTTGTATGGTATCAGTTTGATCTAAATTTTAGATATGTGTTAGACTACTATACATACTTTTGCTTAGTTGCACATGCGTGTAAAGTCACAATTTCCCTCTTTTTGCAATGTTATGGGGTTTTTGAGCCAGATTTTGACATGTCTTATATATTATCTTCAATGGCCTCCACTTTCATTTCTGCATCACATATGACTTACATGTTTCTTTTTTCTTTATGTTGCTGAATGCCTCCTAAATGTACGTCCAAGGGGAAGGAAAATGTTGGCTCTACTTCGGGTACGACAGGCACATAGACATCTGACGAGGGTGTGAGGCGATTCCTGAATAGCGAGGCTTATGTCAAATACTCAGACATAGTCTTTTATTGGGCAATAAACCTCGAGTGGCTGGTGAAACTTGATGACTTCTCGAGTTTTGAATTAATCACTTTGGTTCAGAACTGTGGCTGGGCAAAAGTGGTAGAGAGACCGTACCCTGTTTATGAAAATCTAGTTCGGGAAGGCTATGCCAATATTAACAGTGAGATTGATACACCCGGATCTGAGCATTAGCACCAGATATGGCTGAGAAACAAATGGATTATGTTTTCATCTGAGGTCATTCATGATTATTACTAGTTATCTTGGAACAATGTGGTTCCAATCCCGGGTGACTTCCATTGGCATGACATGGCTAAAGTGTTGCTTAGGTGTGAAAATGCATGGCTACTACCAACATCGAAATGGCATCAAATTGAACTCACCCCATCTATTGCTATCTTATGGCTCTTCATCTGCCGCAACATCAAGCCCACTTCGTACCTCACCACATTTACGAATTTAAAAGCCATATTTCTCTATCATCTGGTTCGAGGACACAAGATTGATCTTGCCACCTTTATCTATGAGCAGATCCTTACAGTGGGAGCTTGGGACAATCGCCGCAGATCTTTGATAGTTTTTAGTTTAATTAGTGGCATCTGCAAGATCTCGGGCATCACTATCTCACCAGGGGGAACTCCCTGAAAAACGAAGTTCCTTCATCAAGCACAGCACATTAGAAGTGTAGGAGAGGGGTCGGGTGAATTACAGAGAGAAACTGGTATGGGAGCAGCAGAGACAGTAGCACGCTGTACGCGGGCAGGAGGATGCAAATATAGAGTTGCCTCAGGTACAGCCACCACCGCAGGACGTTGACACATAACTCTTAAGACAAATGTTTGCTACCATGACCAGCTCCAGCAGGGACATTTAGATTCTTCAACAAGCCTTTAGAGCTATGAACACTGAGATGTTGACGATGCAGAATGATTTGTAGAGATTCGAACACTTCACTCTACTGCCAGTCGGGAGTCCCTCACAGCTCGGAGGGAATGGAAACGATGAATAGGAGGAGGAGCATGTATGTCGATCAGGTAGACGAGATTCGGTTGCGGGCAAATGAGACATGGGATAGGCTAGGTAGCATTGAGATAGAAGTTCGAGAGCAGAATACTGTCATTCGAGGTCTTTAGGTCAAGCTATCTCAGCGGTTCGAGATGATGCACCAGATCTTAGCACGATTACCTCCACCACCTGCAGACGGCACTTCCGGTCCCAGTCTTTTTGTACTTTTAATTTGTTACTGTCCCTCAATCATGCCTGCTACGATTTAACTAGACTGTTAAGACCAAATTATATAATTGGCAATTTCTAAATTTTTAATTGGCAATTTCCATAATCAAAATAATGTCCTAATTGAATTGTATTAGGAGTTTATCAAGATGTAATAAAAAACAAAATAGGAGTTATTGAGTCCAAATTATAGTAAAAATAGTCTGGACTTGGTAGTATAGTACTTCGAGGAGTTAAAGATGTGTAAGAAGATCACATGTAATCAATGGAATGTAATTAGAAGTTGCTCTAAATTCTTAGTCACAAGTTACGATGCATTTTTCACATAGAAAACATTCATATTTGAAAAAACTATTTTGAGTTAGCTTTACAATACACATTGAATCGTCTCAATCGGACATCGAGGGAGAACGTTATGATAAAAATACCGACCGTCGCTCGAACGGCGAGATTATCCGAGGAACAATAAAATTCGATTTTCGAGCTGATTTTGAGTTTATTTTTATCCGAGACACTACCCTTTATAAATATACACCCTATAGCACGTCCAAAAGTGTGGTTGAACATTATTTTGATTATAGAGATCATTCTTTGAAGATCCAAATATTATTACATTGATTCTTTGGTTCAACCCAAAAATTATTTGTTCATTATTCAACCCAAACATTATTCCCATATTAGTTGAGCCTTGAATTAAGTCAAGAGAACATATTTTGAATTCCAAACCCATATTCTACTTTCTTTTACATCAGCCAAAGATCAAAACACGAAAGAGCCTTGATCAAATCCCAAAAAACCAACCCCTACATTCTCCAATCTAGAGTTTTGAAACTTGGGCGCATGGTGATCTAGCGGAGAGAAAAGTGGCTCAGAGTTTTTGGAAGTGCAAGCATGCACAACTGATGGAGTTCCTCTGTGATTTACAAGTTAGGTAGCCAGAGTTGTCTATACTAATTGTAAGCTAACTTTTCTAGTTGATCATTTAATGACGAGTTTTACTCTGATGTTTTTTTATCTAGTTAGGGATTTTCATCTGTATTCAATTTGGTATTCTTTATTTATTTCATTTGATCGTTATAAATTGGTTGACAATTAGGGTTAATTAAATTGGATTAATTATCTTAATCATCTAAAAACAAATTAATAAGTTACTTGTTGCTTCTAATTGTTTAATACCACATTAGGGTCTAAACTATTCGGGTAAATCTGAACTCACATAAACCATTACCGTAACACCCAAAATCTAGGTGATCTAGACTTAAAAAGTATTATCATTTTAATTTTCTTTTCAAATCATATATGTGGAAAATTAATTAAATTTTTCTTTAACATAATAAATATTAATGACTTTATTTATGAGAATAATTTGTACTTAATAAAAATGTAAGACAATTAAGTTAAATGTAACTTTATATAGAAAACGAATTTGTATTTAAAAGTATTAGTACGAAGTTCGTTTCACCACAGTTGTCGTCTCGAATTATCGTATTTTGATCATCTAAAAGGTGAAGAATAATATGGAAACAACTAATGATCAATAAACAAACCTCATGCATATGATATGCGCATGAATTAATTTAATATAAATAATCTTTCTTAATATGTATCTCATTTTCTTCAATTTCTTTAAAAACTTTAACATTAACATTGTGAGCTGACTTAATGTACGCCCAACAAATTAGAATGTAGTGGACAAATATTATTTTGAATCCAATTCATTCTATCTATAGTACCATAAAGCGGTTAATATTCACATTAAATATTCAACATTAAATTGTCCCTTACTATAACCCTGCTATATGATTAAAGACTTAATAGTTTAAAGATTTTTCTCCTGTAAACTAATCTGAAGTAGAACATGAAACATAAACTAAATATTCAAATTTCTATGAACACTTGTTTGACACACGTGCGATGCACGTGCCGTTGGTGAAATTGGGTATTAAATAGTGTGTTGTTTAAGGAAAAAAATGAAAGAAAATGAGGAAGGTTTTGACATAATTTGTAAGTGTATTGTAATTATACTGAAAAAATATAGAATATATGTAAGTGGTTAGAATATGAGAAATGCTACATCCCCAGTTTATGTGGCGTTAATGTGGCATTAAATGATAGGTGAAATTAAATAAATAATTTAATTTCACCTATCATTTAACCAATCATTTACATCCACGTAGACTGTGGATGCATCCCTACTGGGGATGAATAGCATTTTTCTTAGAATATATGGACAAATCAAATTTTTCATATCACATCATCATATTCATTAATTTGATAAGATAGAGTGCCTCAATTGAATAAAAAATTGAAGTCTAACGATGGTGACAAAAGTGAAACAATGAGTGGGTGAACTTAAATGCATTTAATGACAAAAAACATACTAACTACAAGAGTACATAAAATCAAGTTTTTCTTCTCTTACAGAAATAACGCTTTGATATTATAATAAATTGATTTAGAGCATGAAATTAACTGGGTATCATGAGATTAGGTTAAAATACACAATATCCATAGGTAGATATGTTATAACAGCAAAACATCTCTATTATTTCCAGTTATGCATAATCAGATAACATCTAACTTTAAGTACCCTCTCACAGAGGAAAAAGAAAGGGTTAGCTGCACACTCACAGATGGACTAAAGAGGCATGATTCTAGAAGTAAAAGGTATGGCCATTGCGTGAAGAAATGGAGAAAAATTGAAAGGAAAAAGAAAGGGTTAGATGCACACTCTTTTTTATTCAAAAAATATGGACATTTTTTCTCTTATTTATAATTAAACATTTTCAATAAAATAACATTACATGTAAAATAAACAATCATGACTTTACATTTTACAATTAATGTAAAATTATTTTTGACATCACCCACAAATTTTTAAATCGCTTAAAACGAATATTCGTAACTTAAAATACTGAATCAAACATAAATAAAAGGAAGTTCGTGGATACTGTCTACATCAGTGTTGCTCAGACAACTGAGTTTGACCTCTTTTTTCTTATCTTTCTTCTCATGTCAATTCTTCAATTGAATGATAAAATTTGATAACATCAGTCCAAAAAAAATGATACGATCATGTGCAATAGATCCAAATAGGTTGAGGATAAATAATATTTATTATAGTGATATGTTCAATAAAAATCCATTTTGACGCCATAAATTTACCCTTTTGAAATGCAGAAACTTAAGAAAAATGAAATTGGGAGAAATTTGTGTAAGTATGGGGTTAATGGTGGGTTAGAAAAGAGAAATTAACTTAAAATTCTGAATCGAAAGCGAAAAGAAGGGGTTTTCACAATTAATGTAAAATTATTTTTGACATAAAAAATAAATTTTTAAATCGCATAAAACGAATATTCGTAAATTAAAATACTTAATCAAACGTTAAAAAAAAAAAAGTTTAGGCGATCCGACCTATATAACAAAACAGAAAAAAAAGCCTTGTGCGAGTCGACCCATAAAGTCATTTGGAATCAAAATCAAACGTAATTAAAAAAAAAGATTGGCCGAGTCGACCATATATTTAGGATGGCCGCACTTCAACATTTCAAAACAAAATTAAATCGCTTAGAACGCATATTTAGAATCTAAAATATTGACGCAAACGTAAAAAAGAAAAAAAATCGGTTCAGCGGCTTAGCCGAGCCGAAACTAAAAAACTATCAGCTCGGTTTAGAAACGCAAAAAAAAGGACAAAAAAGGGCTAGGCCGGGCCGAGCCGGCTGCTTATGAACAATGCTTATGAAAAATGAAATTGGGAGAAATTGGTGTAAGTATGGGGTTGATGATGGGTTAGAAAAGAGAAATTAACTTAAAATTCTGAATCGGACACAAAATGAAGGGATTTTCACAATTAATGTAAAATTATTTTTGACATAAAAAATAAATTTTTAAATCGCTTAAAACGAATATTCGTAAATTAAAATAGTTAATCAAACGTTTTAAAAAAAAGATTAGCCTATCCGACCTATATAACAAAAAAGAAAAAAAAAACATTGGGCGAGTCGACCCATAAAGTCATTTTGAATCAAAATCAAACGTAATTTAAAAAAAAAAAAAAAGCTTGGCCGAGTCGATCATATATTTAGGATGGCCGCACTTCAACATTTCAAAACAAAATTAAATCGCTTAGAACGTATATTTAGAACCTAAAATATTAAAGCAAACGTAAAAATGGAAAAAAAAATCGGTTCAGCGGCTTAGCCGAGCCGAGAGTAAAAGTCTATCGGCTCGGTTTGGAAACTCAAAAAAAAAAAAAAGGCCGAACTAGCTAAATTTTTAAATCGCTTAAAACAAATATTCGTAAATTAAAATACTTAATCAAACTTTAAAAAAAAAGTTTAGCCGATCCGACCTATATAAAAAAAAAGAAAAAAAAAAGCTTTGGGCGAGTCGACCCATAAAGTCATTTGGAATCAAAATCAAACGTAATTAAAAAAAAAAAAAAAGCTTGGCCGAGTCGATCATATATTTAGGATAGCCGCACTTCAACATTTCAAAACAAAATGAAATCGCTTAAAACGCATATTTAGAACCCAAAATATTAAAGCAAACGTAAAAAAGAAAAAAAAAACTTATTTAGCGGCTTAGACGAGCCGAGACTAAAAGTCTATCGGTTCGATTTGGAAACGCAAAAAAAAAAAAAAAAAAAAAAGGCCGGACTGAGCCGAGCGGAGCTAAAATTTTAAATCGCTTAAAACGAATATTCGTAAATTAAAATACTTAATCAAACGTTAAAAAAAAAAAAAGCTTAGCCGATCCGACCTATATAACAAAAAAGAAAAAAAAGCCTTGGGCGAGTCGACCCATAAAGTCATTTGGAATCAAAATCAAACGTAATTAAAAAAAAAAAAAAGCTTGGCCGAGTCGATCATATATTTAGGATGGCCGCATTTCAACATTTCAAAATAAAATTAAATCGCTTAAAACCCATATTTAGAACCTAAAATATTAAAGTAAACGTAAAAAAAAAAAAAAAAAAATGGTTGAGCGGCTTAGCCGAGCCGAGACTAAAAGTCTATCGGCTCGGTTTGGAAACGCTAAAAAAAAAAAAAAAAAAACCGAGCCGGCGGCTTGTGAATAGTGTTTATGAACAGTGCTTATGAATAGTAAAAAATCCTTCACTCTTTTATTTAAGTGGGATAAGTAGGATATTTAGAACTTAAAATATTAAAGCAAACGTAAAAAAGAAAAAAAAAAAAAAACCTGTTCAGCAGCTTAGCCGAGCTGAGACTAAAAGTCTATCGGCTCGGTTTGGAAACGAAAAAAAAAAAAAAGGCTGAGCCGAGCTACATTTTTAAATCGCTTAAAACGAATATCCGTAAATTAAAATACTTAATCAAACGTTAAAAAAAAAAAAAAAAAAGGCTTCGCCAATCCGACCTATATAACAAAAAAGAATAAAAAAAAAAAGGCATTGGGCGAGTCGACCCATAAAGTCATTTGAAATCAAAATCAAACATAATTAAAAAAAAAAAGCTTGGCCGAGTCGATTATATATTTAGGATGGCCGCACTTCAACATTTCAAAACAAAATTAAATCGCTTAGAACGCATATTTAGAACCTAAAATAGGAATAGTGCCACAACCCTAAAATATTAAAGCAAACGTAAAAAAGAAAAAAAAAAAAACCGGTTCAGTGGCTTAGCCGAGCCGAGTCGTCGGCTTATGAATAGTGCTTAAGAATAGTGCTTATGAATAGTACCACAACCCTTCACTCTTTTATTTAAGTAGGACGTAATCATCTAGGCATCAAGATCAATACCCATTTTATTTAAACGACTCATGATATATATATATATATATATATATATCAGCATATTGACAAATATTATTCTAAAAAGTACATGATAAAACAATTAAAAGAAGCTAACCTCATTATTTATTGAGGAACGAGTACATATATCTTCTCGTGCTCATGGTAGGCTGAAGAACAATCTTAGCACGTCACCACATTAGCGGTGATTCCAATTTTTTCGTCCCGTGTTTGGTTTCAGTTACGGAAAATAATTCGTGTACATAACTATTTACATATTGTTTTACGAAATGGTGATGTGTTAAAATATAAGTGGGAAAATTATTTGATTGATAAGATTTTGATCCAATTAAATCTCGTTGAATCATTTACTAGTAAATCATTATATAAGTTTTTATGTATGTACCACCATACCTTTCTTCCTCACACATCTTATCCTTTTTCCCCACTCTCCAAATGTTGTTGTACCACCATGGACCAATTTTCCCTCTCCTCTAACCCGTCACGAACCGCAACCGAACATCACAAATGGCTGGCTGAATTTTCCCAATAGCATTAACTGAGTTGCTCGAGTTTTGAGCAGGATTTGGTTGGATCAGTGTCAACGGAGTAAGGCTCTGAAGGTTGGACCAGCCAAGGTTTGTGTTGGGGCAAACAAGTCCCACATCGGTTGTGGGAAGAAAATAAATCCACCATATAACCTAAGTGGGCTACTCCACCCATTACCAATTGGTTTTGGGATGGAACCTCACTTGGGCCTGGTGGAGTGGGCTTGGGCCTTGGGTAATTGTTCTCAATAATTCCCTAACAGTGGTATTCGCAGCTCTCGATATTTACGGACCTTCAGACGTGGTCCGCTCGGTATCGTATTCTTTGCCTTTTATTATTGCAGTTAAAATTATTGTGTATGATGATTTATTTTTCGCATTAGAAGTCATCGTGTGGGGTGACGTTAGGTTTGGGGTTACCGTGAAGGGGTAACCATTGCCTGTGGCTAGACCTAGGAATTATTTGTTAATTATTTGCCTTAAATTCTTCGTGAATTTGTTGTCGATTTATTTTTCATTATTTAGAATTGCACGTGACCTTAGGAAAGTTTACTTGACTATTCTGTGTGAATTGTGTCGGTACTTTACTTGTGGTCGTTATTGGTTGTGTTTTGTGTTCTGTGCATTTTTGGATAAAATGACGACACATTATGAGTTGTGCATGTTTTAATGAAAAATATGATATTTTAATTTGGCAAATGTGGTCTAAGGCAAGTGCGAAAAATAATATGTGTTTTAACTGTAGTTATTTTGGACATGGTTGAAATAGATCATGTCCTAGGGATGATAAAAGAAAAGTTGATGAGAGTGGTGAGGCGAATTCTGTCTTTGGGTCGAGTGATGACCCGTGTGAGGTTTATTGAGTGTAAACCTGGTTAATGCTATGTGCATTTGTGTGTAATCCTTTCTGCATGTGTGTGATGCTCAATTCGGTTGCATGGCTATTTGTTGCATTTCAATGTGTTTGATATGTGCATCGGCATGAATTGGAGTGATCTTATTACTTGGTGTAATTGGTTGCATGCATAGTGGGTTGAGATCTATGGCGTACTCCGTTTGCTCTGTGTGTGAGAGGTAAGATTGTGTCGAAAGTCCTCCTGACATTGGTGGTCAGGCGGCGGGTCCCGTTTTGGTAACGGCGGTACAAGACGATTGGCGGATAGATTATCCCGAAGTAAGAGGGGCAGCCATTTTCTCCTTTATCTGTGTGAGCCTGTGTGGTTTGTGAGATTATGTGGGGCAGCCTGTGAGGGTTATCTTCGTTCTCTGTGTGAGCCTCCGTGTGAGTGTTGTGAAGTAACCAACTCTTTCTTCTATCCTCTTTGTGAGTGCCATCGTCACCATTCCCTTTGTGGGATTTATCCTTTGTGGATTTTTTGAGCGTTGGTGTTGGAGTAACCTTGTGGTGCGTGGGTCAATTTTAGATTGAGGCCTAACCTTTGTGGTCGCCGAAAGGTGTTGGTTTGCCATAGTGGGGTTGTGATGCTTTTGCAGTGTGTTGGATGTCTTTTGGTAAGGTGGAGTATAGCATTTGGATCACGAGTGGAGATGTGATCAAATGTTTGGAATCCTTTATCTGTGAAGAGAACCCTGATCAGGTGGAGTGCGAGTGAGGCACTTCTATCATTTCTATTAGGTGGAGACCCATTATCCACGTTGGTTGGAAGAAGTGATGTGTTGATAGAGGATTATCCCGAGAACTTAGGATCTATAGAGATTTACCAGTTAGACATGAGTTGAGTGATTAGTCTAGTGAGCATTGTGGGCGATGAGGTGAGATATGTGTTCTCGAGGAGTGAGCAACACGGAATGGGATAGGATAAGTGTGGTGAGATCTTTGTGAGGTTATTTATGCATTTGTTGCGTATGTGTTGGCCTGTTGATTGACTTTGTGTTAATCTATTGTTCTGTGTGAACGTGTGTGATAAGATCTATATTATCCTATATGATATCTCCATTGCATGTTTATTTGCTCTTGACTGATTGCTGTAAGTATTTGCTTCTACTTGGGTGTTTTTTTTTTTTTTTTTTGACCTTAGCCCTGGTGAGTATATGGAGCAGGTATGGTATGTGTTTCAGGTGGAGACATGAGGTAAGGTCTGTGATACCAATTTTATTGGTTACCTTGATTGTGCAAGTATAAACTGTGTGTTTTGTCTACTTGCAGATTTATTGGGATCAAGGTGGAGATTTGTTGGGTTTTTTGATACCCAATAAATCCGAGCGATGATGTTAAACCGTTTTGTTGGAATAGTCTTCATAGGCCTCGGCCGATGATTGAAGTGGAATGTTGACACCACAATGAACGTACCATCCCGACACCATAAGTGGGCCATTTGAAGTAGCCTAATTTGTTTAGTGTTGCTCATGGCTCGGCCCATTACCTTGGACGGCTTTTTAGTTGATAGTCCACTCGTTTGTTGAACTTATTGGGCCTCTACTTGTTTAACCTAAAAGCCCACTCTTTGGTATATATCCTACCCGGTTTCTAGTGTGTGAAAGTGTGGGAGAAATGTTGGAGCCGTGAGTGAGGGAGAGAGAGTCCCGACTTTGTGCCTTCCCGGTCTTGCTTTGTGCTTAACTATTCTTCTTCTTCTTCCCTTGGCCATTGTGGCTGATTATTGAGGCTACTAACACTCCACACCTTGTCCTTTGTGGGCTAAATATTGGGAGCAACCGGTGTTGAGGTTGGTGTCGGTTTGGAGGAGATGGATTTGCATTGTGGTGGTTCGGTTTGGTTTAATCTGAGCTCGGTTTTGGTTGATTTGAAGCCCCAAATTCTTACAGTTTGAAAATCTCGAAACCAGATCCCATCACATGGGACTCATCGTAAAGAGTTCCTTCGTTTCATTTTTAACCGTCCGATGGGAATGACGACTGGAATTTGGAAGTGGTTTCGGAACCATTTTCTCATAAATTTCCGGCCTCCCTTCTTATCGTATCATAGCAGTTTGGAAAAACGGGGGTTTGTGAATATATATATATATATAGGTATCTATATATAGGATTTTTTTTTTCACACAAAAATCTTGGCACTCCTCATCGGCCGACCCACCATCTCCTATCCAGCCACCGGCTATTTGAATCTCAAAAAAGGAAAAAAAAAAAAAAAAAGGTTTGTGAAATTGACATCAATGGGGGAGTAGGTTGAAGATTAACAGCCTGAAATATGGGTAAGGATTAGAAATATCATTTTAATCTCCTTTCCAATTTTTTTATTTTATTAAGTATCTATTTCAATTTGAGGATTCTTTGTAATTGATTCAAGTCCAATTTCTCCTCAATTTGATGTCTTGTTAATTTTTTTATTTATGAGTTTTTTTTTTTTTTATTGTCACTTCTTTTTCACATTGTCATTATCTAATGGTCTCCACCGGCGCCTGTTGGTTTTGACACAACGTCTTCCGAAGAACTTGGATGCTACTTAGAGAACAACCTTTGACTTGAGATGTTCAAAGAATTATGAAAACATTTAGAACCTGTCGTTGTTGATGAATGCAGACAAGCGTCTTTTTTACTTATTTATTGTTTAAAAATTGTGTAATATGTTAAAAATTTAGATTACATCTTAAAATGTGAATCTTATTAAGAGTAGTAGCACATACCTTTATAAAATGGTTTATGTTTTCATCTTTATTAGATGTGAAATTTTATCCATTCCTGGCAAAATTTTATTAGAGTTTAATGAACTCTGATATCATGTTAAACATTAGGGTTCCATCTTAAAAGGTAAACCTTATTAAGAAAAGTAATCTAAACCCTTATAAATTGGTCTATATTTTCATCTTTATTAGATGTGGGATTTTATCCCTTAACATACTACGCATTGCATTTGTACTCGAACTCCGTGTTCCTATATTTAACATGAATAATGCTTTCTGTACAATTTATGGTTGCCAAAGAATTTGACAATCCATGTTAATTCAAATTCGAATGGGTGGGAAAGTGTGTCGTGTTTAAAAACTGATCACTCAACCTTCAACACATGGCACATTGTCAAACTTGATATTAAAAAAATTGTACTTGTAGCATGGTTGATTTAACATAGCCCTTGTTTGGGCCTCATTAAAATTTTAATATATTTTTTTCTTTTCTTTTCAACCATACAATCTCAAATAAAATAAACTTATTCATAAATCAGAAACTTTTTCTTTTTTTTAACAATACATTCTCTAAAAATTACTATTCCAAAGTACATTATTTCCAAAATCTCATTAAATTGGGGTCAAAATATTTATATGAATGCTGATGAAACTAATCTGCATGTCGAGGCTATGTTTTGCAATTTTATTGTTGTTGAAAAGGTAGTTCATCTTTTTTTTTTTCAATTTGGCGATACCCACTAAGCCGATTTCACTATCTTTAAAACTGTTTATATTTGAAAATATAGTGGTTGCAGTAAGCATTTAACAGAAAAAAGCCATCCACCTCTGAGCGTAGTAAGGATGCCATTATCACTGTGATTGGCCCTTGAAAGATATAATCTGTCTCCAAAAACAAATATTAGTTCGTTGTGTCCACATGAATAGTCTGTGAATACCACCTATTTCATACATGCACGGACATAAAAGACACTTTTGTCCAATTCGAGATTGTACGCTGTAATAAATATGCAATAATTATCAGCCAATTTTCTATCTTGTTGAAAATGAAGATGATATTGGATTGCTCTGATACCAATTTATTGAAGAAAACACGAGATTATAGGCACAATATGAAATAAAGATCACAAAATATAAGAACAATATAATTTGCAGAGAACGAAAATTTTATTATAATATGGAGAATACAATTTTTTTTTGCAGAGAACTGAAATGCGTCAAAACGCGAAACGGGTCTTTCATGCTCCAACCTGCATGAACCAAAACGTTACATGAACAATTGTACTTTAGCCATAGACTTGGAAATTAATATAACAATTTAGTTTAATAAACTATATTTTTTGTTGAATATATAAAGATTCACTTTAAAATTTACTTAAGCAGCAAATGTCAAAATAAATTTGATTACATAGTTATCAATCTCGAAACTTCATGAAATTTTATGGGAAAGTAGAAAACTTTTTATAGTATGACATATTCAAAAATCGGCTTCCGTTGACAACAGATGAGGTACTAGAATATTTTTCAAAACCCCATAGTGATTCGATTTGGAAGATAACCAGCACTATTTACTTAAAGTGACATAAAATTCTACAGATATCGGATTGACATAATTTCAAGTTTATGCAGTAGCTAACCCATGAGGCTATCAAACCTCACTGGTTTCATCCAAAAATTTCCAAATGACAATTGAGTTATGAATTTTTGAAGTCAAGGGTAGAAGCTGAAATTTTAATAAAAACAACACTAAATCTTCTCACTAACATTTTTGTAATAAACGATAACTTCTTAGTTAATTTCTAGAACACATAACTACTTTTAAACATAACTTATTCATAAAAATGTTCTTAAAATAGTTCCACATATAATGTTCATAGTTGGTCCTATAGAAAGGCCATCTATTCCTAATATCCAATGGAAATTAAAAAAAAAAAAAATCGATCCATTTACAATCCTCCACTAGTTGGATTAATGGATCGCCATATTGAAAAAAAAAACAAACGTTTCATAATCGAATTAAAACATTAATTCACGGGCTTCTCCATGGCACGTGTATCTTCATCTAGCATCATCCATACCTAGGCAAAGCAAATCAATATATAGGAAGGGAATTAACCCAATAGATTTCATTGATGCATTTCGTTATCAAATTAGAAAATTCGAATTATAGATTCATACCGTCGCACATAGATGGATTCCCGGCAAAATCCAATTTCTATAGAATTATCATAACACATAGAGCCGGAGGATGATCATTCAAACTATAGTAGTGCCGAATCACTATACCCGAAGGCACCAATTCATTCATACTTTAACGAAAATTCATAGCTTGAAAACGAAATAATCACTTGCACCTCTACCTACCTTGCTTTTCTTGAAATATAAATAAACAAAATGTTTAAAAGCATTTTTCCTTCACACCCTTGCTATTCCTTTAAACTTTACGTAACATAAAAGTTATTTTTTTGAGAGAAAATAAGAGTAATTTTGGATTTGAGGGGATGTGTAGTTAAAAATGATTTTCCTCTTCATGTAACCTCCTTTTTTAGTGAAAAACTAAATTGGAGAATTATATTATCATTAATCTTGTTAAATTGAGTCTTTGACTAGGAATTTAAAGAGTTTTAAGCCCATAAAAAAATTCTTATAAAAAGTTTTATAAAACATTCACATAAAAAAAAGTAATAATAAAGAAAATGAATTATTCATATGATTGTGACTTATCTCTATGAATGCCCACTAATAAAACAATTATTCCATCCTATTAACTTGGTATAATTGTCCTTAATGTGCAAAAATAAGGAGTTTTTTTTTAAATTCAAAAATACTTTATTTTTTGGAGAATGCTTGCTTAAAGAGTGCGCGCTGCCCCCACCAACTCTTTGACTGCAATATCAAAGCCCTCTTGGATTCTCTAACTTCTGGCTTTGTGGATTCGTCTATCTCCCGTGGATTCTTGAAAAACTCCTTGTTCCTCAGTGAGCTTGGTATTTGGATTAATTGGAACTGTTGTTTTCTCCACCAAGTATAATCAAATCAATGAAGGTTGAAGTCTTTCAATGAATTAGAAAATGAAAAGATGAAGCTCTCACTATGTTTCAACCTCCGAATTTACGTTATGTGGCGTTCTGGTATATATATGATAGTGTTATGGTTGAATGAGCTGGATAAAAAGTCTTGAAATCGCGATTAAAAAATTCTCGGCTAACCTATCGCTCGACCGAGAGCTTAGTGACAATCGAGCGACTGCTTGTCGCTCGAATGAGGACCCGACGACAGTCTAGCGAAGATGTTTCTGTTTCTGTCGCCCGAGCGAAGTTCTAGCGACAATGTAGTGAAATTGCCGTGCCGTTTTTCCTTCTTTTCCATTCTCGAACCCTAGACCTAATACAACTCAATTTTTACTATTTGCAACTTAGTCATTGACTTTTACAACTTATTAAATTTAGTCCATTTTGTTCACAGACTTGCCCATTGTATCAAAAACCTAACAAGCTCCCCCTTTCGTATTTTGTGACAAAACTACAATCTAAAATCAAGGTAATAGTGAAAAAATTACAGACTCAACGACTGACACTACCAACACTAGCTGTCTTGATTGAATTCTGCTTTTTCTTTATCAAAACAACTTTTCTGAAATAGACAACTCAAATACCAGTGTAAAACGTATGTGAAACGATAATAAGTATAAAATCAATTCAAGTAGTTAATCCAAGCAGTTATAGCACATAACACATCATTTCAATTTCATACCATAATCTAAATTAAGACGTAATATCAATGCAACCCAACATACCAAAACGTAACATTGATACTACAAAACATCAAAACTTAATATAACAATACTGAAATTATCATTTAATGCCTTTGATTTCATGTCAAGTCAAAAATATTATATACATCCAAAAATATCTACCCCATCATAAAAAATATACTATTCCCCTTTTTTGTCACAAAATGACTAGGGACCGAGAATTAACGTACAATAACCCAAAAATGCAGTTGTTAGCATGCATAAGTATGAGCAATGGACAGTAACTCTTCCCACATACTTGACTCAAGTTAACATGGAGTAAATTGTACAAGTGATCCATATGTGTAAAATGTCACTAATCCTTTGGTAGTAGGACTCCAAACCTTAATTTTGTGAGAAAGGACACTAAACATCACTATCAAAAAGGGTGTTCCTCTACTTATAACAGTCAAACCATGTAAAGAACATTAGATCCTTTATAGAAAAGCTCATTTTTGTATGAAAATTTTCTTTTCTCCTCCTGAATTTGAGCAAATTTTTTTCTCATATCTTTTAATTTTTGAAGCTCATTATTATTTTTCTCATCTTAAATGCCGGTTTTTTTTTATTAAGCTACTAAAATTACCCGTGTAGCGAGCTTTAGGCCGGTTAACCCAAGTCAATTAATCATAGTCACCAGGTTATGAGAAACACAGTAACCTCAATTGCTCGAGTCAAATGGACTTCGAAGAAAAACATAAGATACTGAGCACCTTTTTTTTTTGTTAACACCATGGATAAACTTGAGCTTATGTCTAATACATAAGGTCAATTCATGTTCATAGTCACCTTACCAACATGTGATTGCCATCCCAAATCTCAACCACGCGATAGAGTCCCACTAACAATATTATAGTGTGTGCGGTGCAGATGGTACATGAAGACACCTATACTAAGTACTCCATGAAATAACCTAAGCCAGCAAAGGAAACTATGTTACAGCTCATCAATTACCCCATTTTATTCTTGATCACAATAAACAAGTTCAAGTATATTATATGCATAGTACAAAGAATTTCCTGCATTTTTATTTTCCAATATTCCATTTTTTTATTTTTTATTTTTTTTAATTGAAAGCATGAATGTAATAAGTACATAAAAAAAGTCAAACACACAAAAATAAAAATAATAAAAAACGCATGAGTTTTCGTTATAGAAAACAAATAAACAAAGATGATGCATGCATAAATCAATGTCATACAATGGGAAAATACGAGCATGTACCAATAATACATAATCAATGAGGTATATAAACACCAATAGCCATCCTAAAACATTCAAATCTAAAACCATCTAATGATTTGGTAAAAAGGTCAGCTAATTAGTTCTCTGTAGAGATATGCCCAAGGCATTGATGCCACGGTTCAGTTACATCAATCTTGGTACTACTGCATACGTAATTGGAATTAGGAAGAATTTTATAACAATTGTCTAAAGTTTTTACACCTTCGAGGACAATGTTACCAGTAGAATCATACATAGTATACCTTTTTAGACAAAACTAACCTCAAAATCAGCATCCCATATTTGACTAATGCTTAACAAGTTGGAACCCTTTCACATAAAGTACATATGAGATAGCAGGTAATCCATATATATTAATGACACTTTTACCTAGGATAGGTGCAGTCACCCCATTTCGAAGTAACCATACCGCTATTCCAATCATCGAGAGAAGAGAAAAATGATTTATCACCACACATATGTATAGAATATGCACTATTAAGAGTTATTTTGAGCTTCAAGTTCAACGTGGGCAATATAACAATTCAATTGATCATCAGACCAAGGAAGATCAATTTTCTTAACCCAAACCTTCTTAGTAGTAAAAGTGATTCTAGCCAACTGAGTCATCATCCTAGTTAAATGGCTAACCTAAATGGCGAGGAAGTTAACCTTGCTCGAGAAATCTTGACTTTTACTTCTAGTCGTGAGTTTACGACATCTAGGTCTTGTGTGTTCCAATGCGTTACAGTGGTGATAGGAGAGAATAAACTTAGGTTCAAACCTACTCGGAGGTTGTTGCCGATTTATAGGGCAATTGATCGATCCTAAGTTATTCTTTCCCTTGGGTTCAGGATTAACAGTATTTCGAGCTTTGTTAGTGTCTAGGACAAACCTTGTTCATCCGATTATTGAGTTTCTGCGTACCACTCATAAAGGAAGTGGAGAATTAGATTTTTCAAGATCACTTGTTAAGGATTTAATTTTGGCTTCTAAGTTCTCATTAACAAGCTTCAACTCACTCAAATTTTTGGTAGAGTCCTGAAGGTCACCTATGAATTTCTCTCTCTCAAGTTTATTAACATTTTTCAGTACGACTTTATTGAATTTTTTGATTTTAAGACTCTCTTCAAATAACTCTCGATAAGACTCATGAATATCGATTTCATCCTCAGAATCTTCGTCTGATTTTTCACTATGTTCTTCATTCTCAACATTTTCATTCTCTTTATTAGATTCAATCTTAGCTATAGATGTGAATGCCATAAAATTTTGTGCATCATCACAACCAGAGGTATCATTCTGGATATTCAAATCTGATTCATCATCATTCAACGTCATTGCTAATGCTTTTTGCCTTCCTTTATTTAAATTCTTCTTCAATTTAAGATATTCATTCCTATAGTGACCAAAAACCTGATACTTATGGCATCTAACTGACTCGGTTTTCTTATCGGAAGTCCTGTGGTTATTCTTCTCACACTTATCTTTTGAGAATTTACTAGGGACATCATGTTTCCGTTCTAGGGGCCGGGGCCTCTCCTATTTCTCATCGTCTTTTGGAATTTTTTAACGAAATAAGCTATTTCGTTGTCCCTAAGGGTCTCTACATTAGTTGACTCACTCTCTTCTTCCATAATAGTGTTCATGGCTATGGATTTAACCTTTTTCGATTGAGATATGGTGAGTTCATAGGTTTGAAGGGATCCTACAAGTTCTTCTATCTTAACTGCATCTGTTATTCCCATAAGCCTTGAATTAAGTCAAGAGAAAATATTTTGAATTCCAAAGCCATAATCTACTTTCTTTTGCATCAGCTAAAGATCAAAACACGAAAAAGCCTTGATCAAATACCAAAAAACCGAACCCTACATTCTCCAATTTAGAGTTCTGAAACTTGGGAAGAGGCGCATGGTGATCTAGCGGAGAGAAAAGTGGCTCAGATTTTTTTGGAAGTGTAGGCATGCACAACCGACAGAGTTCCTCTGTGATTTACAAGTTAGGTGGCCAGAGTAATCTAAAGTTTAGCAGTGTCTATACTAATTGTAAGCTAACTTTTCTAGTGGATCATTTACTGCTATTAAACTGATTTCTTTTGGTAAGGCAGCCCATTAAACTTTGTAAGTGGGCTGGGCCTTTTTTTTCTTTTGTTTTTTGAAAGTTACTTGGACCCATGACCTATGTATATGGCATGGATGAAAAACAAATATACACACAGAAATCTGTAGCAGGTAGAAGCGAGAGAATTTGAGAGATTGTACAAGAGGTTGTTCCTCTCTTGGGTAAAAATCAAATATTCTTCTTTCTTGGTGCCTGCAAGTCTTCGTGTTCTTCATATATATATCAAAATCTCACTTCAATCCCATAAACGCAAATCTCGTGTTTCCACAGAAATTTTGTTTTTCTTCAGGTTGTTTGCTTCTGCAGAACATTACAGAGGAGTATCCATCTTCAAGGTATAACAATTTGGTATCAGAGCCCTTTGTCATATCAAGGTGGTAAAGCTCCGATTTGAGGTGTTTGGCTTAAGTTTTGTGTGGTGTACACAAGGTGTTTGTTGAAATTCCTGAGAGAATTTTAGTTTGTGAAACAAGTGGATAAATGACTTCTACTGGTGGCAGAGTTAAAGTTGGAAAGTATGAGATAGAGAAATTCAATGGGAAGAATGATTTCTCCTATTGGAGAATGCAAATGAAAAATTTGTTAATCTCACAAAAGTTACACAAAGCTTTGGCGGGTATAGAAAAGAAGCACAAAGATATGTCCGATGAGGATTGGGAAGAGCTAGATCTTGAAGCACGAGCGTCAATCATTCTATGCCTTGAAAGGGATGTTGCTTTCTTGGTTGATAGTGAGGAAACGGCTGCGGATGTGTGGTCAAAGTTGGAGGCAAACTTCATGACGAAAACTCTAACAAATCGGATCTATTTGAAGTCCAAATTGTATACTTGCAAGATGGAGGAAGGTACACCAATCCGAGAGTACATCAACAAGTTTGATAGATGCATATCAGATTTGAAGGACATTGATGTGGAGGTAGATGATGAGGATCAAGCACTTCTACTACTTCTTTCATTGCCAAAGTCTTATGAGAACCTAGTACAAACATTGATGCTTGTGGGTGACAATCTTACGATGGATGAGACTAGAACGTCACTTCTAGCGGATGACCTTCGGAAGATTGCAACTAGTGGCATGGCTACTAGTGGTAACAAGGAGCAAGCACAAGGGCTGTTTGTAAGAGGAAGAAGCAATGAACGAAGAAAGGGCAAGGGAGGAAAGTCTAGATCGAGTTCTAGACCTCTTGTAGAAAGGCCGTGTTTCAAATGCGGCGAGCTTGGGCATTTCAAAGTGAATTGTCCTAACAAAAGAGTGGGATGGAAGAAGAACAACAAGAACAATAACAACGGGAAGGTACAAAGCAAACAAGAGGTTAGTTATGCCTCAGAAGAAGGGGGCAGCGATGAGTGTTACTCCGTTTCTTGTGATGAAGAAATCTCCGGTAAGTGGATTCTCGATTCTGGATGCTCTTACCATATGTGTCCAAATAGGAAGTGGTTTACTACCTATAGAAGCATTGATGGTGGAACCGTGTTGATGGGGAATAACCATTCTTGTAAAACGGTGGGGCTTGGTTCTATTAGAATCAAGATGCATGATGGAGTGGTAATAACATTGATGGATGTTAGACATGTTCCTGATTTGCGGAAGAACCTTATTTCTGTTGGTGCTTTGGATTCTGGTGGCTGGAAGATAGTTACATGGAATGGAGTAAAGAAGGTTTTTCGTGGTTCTTTGGTAGTAATGAAAGGCATTCGTCAAGGTAATCTCTATGCTCTTTTGGGTACTACAGTTACTGGAAATGTAGCAGTTGGAACAAGTGGAAGTGGTGGAGACCCATGTGAGTGCACTCGGTTATGGCATAGGCGGCTTGGGCATATGTCAGAAAGGGGTCTAGATCTGCTCAGTAAAGAAGGTTTGCTGAAGAACTTGAAGAAGCCTTGCATGGATTTTTGCGAGCATTGCGTGTACGGTAAAGCACATCGGGTTAAATTCCAGTCAAGCAAACACAGAAGCAGAGGTATATTAGACTATGTGCATACAGATGTTTGGGGTCCGGCTACGGTTACTTCCAAAGGTGGTTCCAGGTACTTTGTCACATTTGTTGATGATTATTCCAGATATGCTTGGATTTATTTCTTGAAGCATAAGAATGAGGTATTCGACACATTCCAGAAGTGGAAAGCAATGGTTGAAAACAGAACAGACAAGAAATTGAAGACACTGCGATCTGATAACGGTACAGAGTATACAGATGGTGCTTTCAAGGAGTTCTGTGATAAGGAAGGCATTGCGCGACACTGGACAGTTAGGAAAACACCACAGCAGAATGGAGTCGCAGAGAGACTGAACCGTACATTGCGGGAGAGAGCAATGTGTATGCGATCATATGCTGGTTTGGGCAGAGAATGGTGGGCAGAGTCGGTTGCTACAGCTTGCTACATAGTGAACCGATCTCCACATTCGAAGTTAGATGGAGATGTACCTTACAGGGTATGGTCAGGGGAGCATGCAGATTATGAGAGACTCAGAATTTTCGGGTGCACAGCCTACTACCATGTCAACGAAGGAAAGCTTGATGCGAGAGCCAAGAAGGCAATATTTTTGGGATATGCATCAGGTGTAAAAGGCTATCGCCTTTGGTGTGTAGAGGATTCTAAGTTCATAATCAGCAGGGATGTTACTTTTGATGAGAACTCCATGGTAGCTTCGTTGAAAGCTACGGTGCCCGGTAATGATGATGTCGGGATTTCAAAGTCTCAAGTAGTTGAGATAGAACCTAAAGATCAACCAGGTTCTAGTCGTGTCCAAGAGGAGTATCATGGAGACACTCAAGAGGAGAGTGATGATGAGCTTGAACATGAGACGACTCAACAAGAGAATGTACAAGCACTACAATAACAACAGCTCGAAGATAGTTTGGCTTCCACTAGGCCAAGGCGAGCATACAAGCAAGTTCAGAAGTTGGGGTCAGACCAACCTTTGAGGCACTATGGGCAGATAAATTTGGTTGAGTATGCACTCTCGGTAGAGGATGATGAGCCGAATACTTTCAAGGAAGCTATTCGAGACAGCGATAGTGAGAGTTGGGTGGCTGCGATGGAAGAAGAGATGGAGTCTCTTCGGAAGAACCAAACATGGGAGGTCGTCCCATTGCCTGTAGGAAAGAAAGCTATTGGTTGTAAGTGGGTGTATAAGAAGAAAGAAGATTCTTCCGAGCTTGGTGGTACAAGGTACAAGGCAAGGCTAGTGGCTAAGGGGTTTGCACAAAGAGAGGGAGTCGACTACAATGAGATCTTTTCTCCGGTGGTGAAGCACACTTCCATTCGGGTGCTATTGAGTATTGTTGCTCATGGTGATCTTGAGCTGGAACAACTCGATGTCAAAACAGCCTTCTTGCACGGAGACTTGGATGAGGAAATCTATATGCATCAACCTGAGGGCTACAAGGTTGAGGATAAAGAACGTCATGTATGTCGCTTGAGGAAATCACTATATGGATTGAAGCAATCTCCTCGGCAGTGGTACAAGCGATTTGACTCCTTCATGCTAAAGTGTGGATTCTCCAGAAGTAAATATGACTGTTGTGTTTATATTCAAAAACTTCGTGGAGGTGATTATATCTATCTTCTTTTGTATGTGGATGACATGCTTATTGCTTCGAAGAGCAAGGTGGAGATAGATAGGCTGAAATCTCAACTTGGTAAAGAGTTTGAGATGAAGGACATGGGCACTGCTAAGAAAATACTAGGTATGGAGATTAGAAGAGAGAGGTCGAACCATCGATTGTTCTTGAATCAGAAAGGCTACATTGAGCGGGTTATTGCGAGGTTCGGGATGCAAGGTGCTAAGTCAGTGGTGACTCCATTGGCTCCACATTTCAGGCTCTCTGGTAAACAATCTCCGACTACAGCGGAAGAGAAGGTACGCATGGAGCGTGTACCTTATGCTAGTGCAGTTGGCAGTTTGATGTATGCTATGGTGTGTACACGTCCAGATATTTCACAGGCGATCAGTGTGGTCAGTAGGTTCATGGCAAATCCGGGGAAGGCACATTGGGAAGCAGTGAAGTGGGTCTTGAGGTACTTAAAAGGTACCGCTGATACGGGTTTGTGTTTTGGTGGAGATACATGTCAGATTAGTGGGTTTGTGGACTCAAATTATGCAGGTGATCTAGATAGACGACGATCTACTACTGGTTATGTGTTCAGTATACATGGTGCTCCAGTTAGTTGGCGATCGATGTTACAAGCTACAGTGGCACTCTCTACTACAGAGGCCGAGTACATGGCCATGGCAGAGGGAGTGAAGGAAGCATTGTGGTTGTGGGGTCTTCTAGATGATTTGGGGATTAAGCAGGATTGTGTGGACTTGTGGTGTGATAGTCAGAGTGCGATTCACTTGGCTAAGAATCAGGTTCATCATGCTCGTACCAAGCATATCGACGTCAGGTATCATTTTGTGCGGGATGTCATAGAGGAAGGTGATGTTTCTCTCATGAAGGTACACACAAATGAGAACCCAGCAGACATGTTAACCAAGGTGGTAACAGGTAGCAAGTTTCAACATTGTTTGGACTTGCTTCATATCAGTCCATGTTGATGTGCCCAAGAGGGCATGGCTCTTTGGGGCGGTATTGGAGTGAGGTGGAGTCTATATGAAGGTAGTAAGAACTACGGCGGCTTGATCCCGGTTTAGGGTACGTAGGCAACCATGGTCATAATGGTGCAGCCGATTTTTTGGTGCTACAAATCTTTCGTTGGTGTTCGTCCAAAATTTGAGGTCTATCAAATGATGTACGAGGTGGAGAATTGCTATTAAACTGATTTCTTTTGGTAAGGCAGCCCATTAAACTTTGTAAGTGGGCTGGGCCTTTTTTTTTTCTTTTGTTTTTTGAAAGTTACTTGGACCCATGACCTATGTATATGGCATGGATGAAAAACATATATACACGTAAATCAGAAAGGTGTAGAAGCGAGAGAATTTGAGAGATTGTACAAGAGGTTGTTCCTCTCTTGGGTAAAAATCAAATATTCTTCTTTCTTGGTGCCTGCAAGTCTTCGTGTTCTTCATATATATATCAAAATCTCACTTCAATCCCATAAACGCAAATCTCGTGTTTCCACAGAAATTTTGTTTTTCTTCAGGTTGTTTGCTTCTGCAGAACATTACAGAGGAGCATCCATCTTCAAGGTATAACATTTACTCACAAGTTTTACTTGGAGGTTTTTTTTTAATCTAATTATGGATTTTCCTCTGTGATCAATTTGGTGTTCTTTATTGTTTATTTATTTCCTTTGATCGTTATAAATTGGTTGACAATTAGGGTTAATTAAATTGAATTTATTATCTTAATCATCTAGAAACAAATTAATAAGTGACTTGTTGCTTCTAATTGTTTAATTCCGCATTAGGGTCTAAACTATTCGGGTAAATTTGAACTCACATAGACCCAAAATCTGGTTGATCTAGACTTAAAAAGTATTATCATTTTAATTTTCTTTTCAAATCATAGATGCGGAAAACTGATTAATTTTTTCTTTAACATAATAAATATTATTGACTTTATTTATGAGAATAGTTTGTACTTAATAAAAACGTAAGAGAATTAAGTTAAATGTAACTTTATATAAAAAAAAGAATTCGTATTTAAAAGTATTAGTACTAAGTTCGTCTCACCACAAGTTTTCATCTCGAATTATCGTATTTTCATCATCTGAGAGGTGAAGGATAATATGGAATGAGCTAATGATCAATAAAAAAACCTCATGCATATGATATGTGTATGAATTACTTTAATATAAATAGTCTTTCTTAATATGCATCTCATTTTCTTCAATTTCTTTAAAAACTTTAGCATTAACATTGGGATCTCACTTAGTGTAAAGCGTAACAGATTAGAACGTAGTAGACAATTATTATTTTGAATCCAATTCATTCTCTCTATAGTACCATAAAGTGGTTAACATTAATATTAAATATACAACATTCAATATTGGTCGGGTGAGCAGACGCAGGTCTCCCGCGCCCCATTTTTCACTCACACCTTTTATAGCATAGACATGCATCTCTTAACAAAACATTATGAATAATATTTTTAAAAATACTTCTTGGCTCATTGACGTTTGAAAACATTTTATTTCTTGAGATTTTATTTCTGCTTATGGATGCATCAACAAGCATAAATATGTCATGAGCAATATTAATGATGTAAAAATGTAATAATCAAATATCTAGTTTACATAATAACAAATTTAGGTAAATCATTTATATATTTAACGATGTAATGTACGCATGAAAGCATAATGAGTTTTACTTACCATGAGATTGTCATACTTGCTCCTTTTTAGTTTCTCCTAAGAATTTATTATACGTCATGTTTCAATTCTCGTGCCCGAGGGCCAATAGCTGGAAAACAACTTACCCACTTTTGCTGGAGTTAGGATTAATTTCAGGTCCAGCTACGTAGCCCAAAAAACTTGGTAAAGAGGAAACGCAACCTACCTATCCGAATCACTTACTAAAGTAGTGATTGATCAATTATGAATCTGATGAAGATGGATACTTAAGAACGTCTCTAACCCAAACAATTATGCGTTAACTTTATTTGTTTCAAGTTTTTGGATAGAGTGATTTAGCTCAATTTTATTGTAAAAGAAAAATAAACTTTCAATATTAGTTTCCTTGTTCATTTATTGATTTTTAATTTCCAATTTTTTGTGTCATCTAGATATAATAAATCTCCTAAAAATATTGAGTACAATAATCTAGTTGTGGTTTAACACAAATTTTAGCGGGTATAGGAGTCTAAATTGGAATGGTCTTGAAGAGATCAAAATTATGGATCAGAGGAAACAGTCGCAGCATTTTCGCTAGCCTAGGGCTAGCTAGACGCTTGAGCTAGTCTAGAAGAAAACAACCTGAGACTTGGTCACTCGCCTGGTGCTGCCCTGTCGGTCGCCTCTCGCCAAATAAGAGATGAACATGTGATTATAGTCTAATTGATTTCAAAAGAATACTATGACACGGTGGCTTCTCTAGAATTTTTTTTTTCGATTCATGTTGAACCAAGGTATTCACTCCACGAACTATGCCTCTCTGCTTGCAAGATATATGTGATATGCAAGGGGAACAAAAGCATGAAACGATCGCACCAAGCATAAGCGAGCCATTTCCCATTTAGGTTGGCTAAAAACTATTATTAAGATGCACGTGGGTAGGTGTTCAAAATGTGACTACAAAGATAATAAATGAAAGGCACACAAGCTAATGAATAAAACATGATATTATAACATATCAATAATAAGTTAACCAATAAGAGGCTGTCATTTGTAATTTTTCCTAAATGACTTAATTGCCCCAAAAGCCTTTAGGGAAATCTATAAATAATTCCACCTAAGAGAAGAAAATTATGCTAATTCAAGTATCTCCCTTCCAAATAGCTATTTTCCATCTTACTTTTGTCTTTGAGTATCGAAACTAGAGTATTTAGGAGGAGAAAGTCCTGACATGGTGAGAGAAATTTGTTGATCTGATACATCAGGCAGTAGCGGAGCAAAAAGATTAGCAGTGTTCCAATCAATGTAGAGGTAAGCTCAAAGAATCAGTGAGAGGATATTACACGAAAAACTACGAGAAAATCAGTTCCTTGCTCAGCTCCGTTGCTTACGGAAGGAGTTAGCAGCAGAGGCCATTCAAAAGATGGCTGAGGACCTCAAGGCAATGATGAAAGAACGTGTTGCTCTGTGTGCAAAAATGCAAAGCCCGGAAACTAAACATAATAGACGAAGTACAGCTTCGGAAACCATCAGGAATATAGGTAATCTGCAGTCCCTAACCTCTTCAATCAAATCTATAGAGCATAAAAATGGGAAAAACAGGAATCGAAGATAGGATAATCTTTATGCAGGCAGCAATAGCGGGAGAACGTTTTCATGCGCAGAAAATGTGCTAGACAATGAAGGTTAAGATGGAAGTATTGACTCCGTTTCATAAATTAGTAGAGAAAAACAATTAGGTGGGATTAAGTTTCTAAGTTCATTTTAATTGTTGGTTCAAATTTTAATAGGTGGATAGTTAATTAGTAATTGTATTTTTTGGATTGGGATTTTTAGTTTCCCGGAGGATTTTGCTTTTTTATTTTTCTCTAAATGATTGTCTTATAAAACAATTTCTTTTATCAATTTTTATCAGAATTTGCTAAAACTTTTATATAAAGCATTCTTGAAACTACCGTTGTGTTAGGAAGCCTGTGAATTTTTCTCTTGCTAGAGATTTTGCCAGTCTAACTTCGATGTCCTTATTTTATTTCATTATTGCTTTACACTTTACACTTTGAACTTGATGAATTATGCAATCTAAAATTATCTACAAAAACAAATAAAGAAGTTTAATTCTACTCGATTACTTGTATAATTTACTGTCATATATAATAAACCAAAATAAAGCAAAAACACAAAAATGAAAATTTATTTTTTGGAGAATGCTTGCTTAAAAAGTAGGAAAGTTTTGTGAGTTAATGTACAAAATTATTTTATTAGGAGAATGTTCGATTGAAAATGAATTTGACAAAAAATGATTTCAAATAAATTGTGTTAAACAAATACTTAATATTCTATCTTTTAAAAATAAACCACATCCGTATTTATTGATTTTTTAAATTGTCTTGTCATTAAACTTGATAATGCACATTGGTTCACGTAGCATGGATATAGAATCAACATTACGTTGTTGTTATATGTAATATTCAGTATCCAATTAGAACATCATATGTTCTATAACATGAATATCCCATGTTATTGATGTTACATGTACATGTCATTGTTCAATTACAATGAATATCAGGTTTGTAAAATTGCATAGTATCACATGTTGCATTCTTTTCAGTGTGAAAGTAGGTTTTATAATTTATATCTTAATATGTAGTATTTCTAATATTTAAAAAAGAGAATAATATTTCTAGAATTGTTATACAGAAGGAAAAATAGATGAGATACAATTGTGCTGGACAAGCCCACGACAAACAATCATATGACTGGTGGATTTATACTCCTAAACACTTATTACAACACAAGGCTTAAATTGCTTGCTATATCTAGGGGATGTAAATTTGGGGACTTAACGGATCACCCATGCCCAATTTTCAAATTACCCTAGAATTTAAAATAATTAAAAGTGAAATTTTAATTAAAATTAAAAATAAAATTAATGTATGAATAGGGTAGTAAACATGATGGAAGGTTGCCTCACTTCGTCCCATCTCGTCCCACACCTCTTTAAGAGGGAATTGAGGCAGGGATAGGGCAATAAAATCCTTAGCGGGGCTGGGATGAGGGACTTTGCCTTCCCAAGCTATATCCAATAGATATTGGCAAAGTTCATGGGGCTTTGAGATCATTGCCATGTGGTCAGCGTCTTTCATCTCCTTCACTATTGATGCTCCAGAATTTTCAATTAGCCAGCGTTGAAACTCTACTGTTAAGGTTTTATCTTGATCGGGTATGATGTATGCACGCTTTATAGATCCATACCTTTCTTCGGAAAACGCACTCTGCTTTGACAAATCTTCCAAAAACGTGTAGCCTGGCCTCATCAACGCTTTTGCTAACACCACATCCTACCATAATGGATTGAAAATACTCGTTGGTCAAGGTAAAGATATCACTCAACTTTCCCTTAGTTATAAAGTTCTCATTAAACTTTAAATTTCTACATTTTTATTTCAGGCATTTAATTTTCTAAGTTAATGGAAATTCAACTTGAAAAACCTGGTAGTGCACTGGTTTTATCATCATGATTCAAAAAAACAATAAAAAATAATCTTTTAATTTGCCTCAAAATTTATTTATTTTTATTTGCTATATATTCTTACTGCTGGTTCCACTCTATATTCTTTTTTACCTCATAAGGGCATAGTTGATATAGCTTGGATGATGTGTAGTGTGGACCAAAGAGCATTGCTACTCGATGATCTTCAGGTTTACCAAATGGAATGATTTGATTGTCCGTAGAATCTTCCTCCGAGGAATCTTCCATACCCTACCAAACATGTTAATGAAAAAAAAATTAAATGAAATTTATCAAAAAATTAAAATCACTTTATTTTCTCAAAATATATTTCCTTCAAAATAATTTGTCATCTTTGTTTTCGTTAGTTTTTTTGTAAAAATAAATAATGTTATTTCTAGATACTTGTTAATCTTTTTGGGATGGTTAAAGCCTGAAATTGTGTAAATATTTTTGTTGAACAAAGTTCGCAACACAATTTCTAATAAAAAGTGTTGAATTAAAGGCTTTCTTTGAATTTCATAAATTTCCACATTTTATTAAAACAAGTGAGAGCAAATTAAGCCCCTGTTTGATAAATTTTTTTTTTTCAAAACTCTTTTTTCTACATATTCATTTTCAACCACACATTTACAAAATAAAATATTCTACACGTAAACCCAAAAATTTTACCTGTTCAATAAAATAGCTTGGCTTATGAACAGTGTCAGGCATGATTGCCGTAATAAAAATAGCAACAGAAATCTTGTGAGGATATTTCTCCATTGCAAAAGCCATGTTCATGCCACCTTTTCGTATGGTGGAATCGACTCCATTACCTCGAATAACGGCTGTGTATAGTCGGAAAATGTGTGAAGCTCATCTAGTTTTTTCGGGTTGATGCCGGAGGCTGCAAGGTCAATCGCGGTGACTCTGTGGCCCTCCGCCTCCAGCAGGGATTGTAGCCTGTACCAGCACCAAGCTCCATGGCAAACACCATGTACTAGAACAAAATGCTTTTGTTGCTTTTTACCTTCCATCTTTCTTTTGCTTAATTAGTATATTTCTTATATATCTAGACATATATCTGTATATATAGAGCGATGTTTTGTCTTAGAAAGAGCAATGTTTGCTGGCAGAGAGCAGATAATCGATAATCAGAGAAAGATATTAGTAACGTGGATTTCTTGTTCACGCAATGTCAAATTTTCTAAATTTGAAGGGAGATTAGTTACGTACGAGGATTTCATGTTCACGCAATGTCAAAGATTTTAAATTTGAAGGGAGATTTGTAACGTACGTGGATTTCATGTTCACACAATGTCAAATTTTCTAAATTTGAAGGGAGATTAGTTACGTACGTGGATTTCATGTTCATGCAATGTCAAAGATTATGAATTTCAAGGGAGATTTGTAACATACATGGATTTCATGTTCACACAAAGTCAAAGTTTCTGAAATTGAAGTGATATTAGAAACGTGGATATGTCAAAGAAAAGATTTTGGCATCCAATAAAATGAGCCAAACATTTTGGGTAATGTGATTTCATATTTCTTCATTTTTTCGCTTCCCCATTTTAAAACGATGACAGTTTGGTCCTTTCATAGTTAGTAACGAAATTTTGGACTCATTAATAAAACTTATTGATGAAAAAAAGAAAAAAAAATTGGTATTTTTGGTGCTGGTTGGAGTATTAAGGGTTGTGGTTCCTTGTAAAAAATAAAAAATAAGTAAAATTGTTAATTATTATTATAAACAAAAGTTTGGTGGTTGGGGAATATGGCGGTGGTTGGAGTATTAAGGACTTTTCAAGCAACATTTTTTTTTTGTTAATGTTGTCTAAGTTCTTGGCTCCTTAATGGCACTGAATGGTTCTGTGTGAATTTGGATATTCTTTTGGCATATGTTGACACTGTTCACAATTGATGAAGCGAAAAATAAAAATAGAATAAAATAATATCAAGTTGTGATGAACAGTCACAAAGATTTCATACCTCCTCAGGTCGTCGTTAGATATGTCATTAAAGTGTATGTGAACTCGGACTCATACCCTAGAGGTCATGGTGAAAATAGTTTTACCAATGGCACTTCGGTTCGTGGTACGAATGGCCCACATTACTTGAGGGAGCTCACCAACCCATGCTCATTAGGAGGCATCAAGCTTCCTTTTCAGGTTATACTTGATGGTTTTGTTGACTGCTTCGACCTAACCTTTTTTTTTGTTTTTTTTTTGTTAACGTAGGAACTTGCAGTCACTACCCGTCATGGAGCCCCGACCACCCTGAAGGGGCGAGGCTCGACCACTATGAATGTGCACTAAGTAAACCTCGCTTCGTGTGCGGTAGCACGCAAATCACATAGAAGAGGTAAAACGCACTAGGCAAACCCGTTGCGACGGGCTCAACTGATGAAGTGTTGGTAGGGGATTCGAACTCGTGACATTAGGTCTCCTCGTTCACCTGCTCCACCAACTTGACCACCCCCGAAGGGCTTCAACCTAACCTTTTACTTGAGGGTGGTGCGGAGTTGAAAAGTGTTTTTTGATTCCTAGCACCTTACATAAGTCCCTGATATTTTTTTTATCAAATTGTCTGCCATTGTCTGATACCATCGAGTGGGGAGTATTGAACCGGTATATAATGTTCTTCCAAATGAACTTGAAAGTGTTAGCTTCTGTGATTTTAGACAAAGATTCAACCCTTACCCACTTTGTGAAGTAATCAATGGGTACAATGGCATAGCCTGCATTACCTTTTCCTTTTGGCAAGGGGCATATGAGGTGAATCTCTCACTTGGTAAATGGCCAAAGGTTAGATACAACATTGAGCTCTTGGGATGGTTCATTCTGTTTGTTCGATCAATGGTCGTATATAGTCGAAATATGTGCGACATTCATCTAGGCTTTTCGGGTTGATGCCGGAGGCTGCGAGATCAATTGCCGTGATGCAATGGCCCTCTACCTCCAGCAGTGATTGTAGCCTGCACCAGCACCAAGCTCCATGGCATATATGATAAGTGTAGTTTATAAACTTATTTGTGGCCTTAAATCATGATATTTTATTGTCTTTTGGATTAAATTCTATCTAATCTATGTTATATTGTGTTTTATAGGTAAAATTTTGCGTTTAATGAAGAATTGAAGAAAAAAAATGCAAAAGTGGCGAAAAAATGACAAAATTCAAAGATGCAACCATAGAAAGAAATATTACGTTAAATGAGTTCGAGTTAAATGGGTCTCAATAGATTTGCATTGAAAATTTTAATTGGAGGCTCAAATTTTATATATATATATATATATATATATATATATATATATATATATATATATATTAATTATTATTATTATTATTATTATTGGAAGGGCGGGAGGGGGGGAGATATGCCTACACATGGACAAAGGAGGCGAAAGGTAGAAGAGAAACACGGGCGGCGGAGAGGAAAATAGGAAAGAAAGAAAACGTGAAAGGCAGAAAAGGAAGAGAGAAAGAAAGAAGAAAAGAAAAGAGAAGAGATAGAGAAGAGAGAGAAAGAAAGAAAGAAAAGGAAAGGTCAAAGGTAGAAACAAGCAAGAAAAAGGGCTCAAAGTTGAGAAAGAGAGAAGGAAAAGAAAAAGAAACTACAAACATCAAAAAATTTCACGTTTGGTGATATCTTTCCACTTTTGCGCATATGAATAACTAATTTTTATATTAGAGAAAACAATTTATTCGACTTGTAATCCTTTATTTTATTATTCAAGATTTATGTGATTTATTTATTTATTTATGGGTTGATTTTATTATGAGTTTAATGCATTAAATTACCTAATCAATAATTTGATAATTATACGAGTCTCTTACGAATAGAGAGCTGAGTTTGAAATTTAGACCATATAATAGAATTCGGTAAATTAGTATAATGTGTAGAGATGCCTATACTAATTATTGCGGTCATAATATGAATTCTTAGAACTAGTATTTCGTTTAACTAAAATTGATTCACATAAAGATATGAAATTAAATTAGTTAAATAGGCTCAATGAGAACTCGAGAGAAGTAAATTGAATACAATAGAAGAATTGGATCGAACACTAAATTAGTTTATGAATCTTGAATTAAGAATAAATGTGATCAATAGATGAAATTGTTATTCTCTAATATTAATCACATATTTGAATTTTTAATTATCCATTGTTTGTAATCTTATTATATTTTCAATTAGTTAAAAGTAATTAGAAAAAAAATAATCACAGCCATCATAATTATTTACTCGCTTTTCTCAAATAAGAGTTAGAAAAATTAGATTAAGTCCTAAAATATAATCTTCGTGGGAACGATATCCAAACTCAAGGGTCCACTATATTACTTGTTACGATATCGTACACTTGCGATATAAAAAACGCAACAATATATCATGCACTAGAACAAAATATTTTTGTTGATTTTCACCTTTCATTTTTCTTTTGCTTAGTTGGCACGTTTCTTATCCACATAAATATGTACATATAGAGCGATGTAAGGCCATGTGTGGTGGTAGAACAAGAGAGAAAACTAAGCACATGACTAACGAAAATTTGGCCGTGGAAGGTCAAAGTCTGTGAAAAGTAATCTAATCAGACCAATTACTGAATTTGAAAGATCAATTGATTGTCTCTCATGAATCTTCCCCCACCGTAATAATTTGTGTAACAATGGTTTACAAAGTTCTTGAGGTTCTTGAGGTATCATTGATTGTGATCAAATCCCTGGTCAATATATCAATGCCTTGAGAAATAAAGTCAAATAATTGGGGAACGTACATTAGGGCACCGTTTGGTAACTATTATTCTAGAAAAAATGTATTCTTTGTGTCAAATCACACATTTTTTGTGGTTGAAAATGAAGGAAAAGGTATTGATGTGATGGAAAATATTATTTTATTGATGAATGTGTGGTTGAAAATTAGTAGAAGAATGAGAATGAAAAAAAGAATGGTTACCAAACGGTGCCTAGGAATATGAACAAAAATGCTGTTTGTACCAAGTTGCTTTACAAAGTCGCTTCACAAAAGGACGTGTACGGTCGAGATAATTTTCAAGTGGACGGCTGTGAATATTTTATAGCATTGGGCGCCAAAAGAAGAAGTTGTCTGTAGCTGAAAACATTTTCTCTCTCCGATAACTCCCCCAAATCTAACCTCATCCTCTCCTCCAAACCCATTTCGTCTGTAGCTGAATACATCTTCTCTCTCCAGCACCATTTCCCCCGACGTGGACTTGTTTCTTTTATGATTAGGTAGGCTAGTTTTCTTTGATGTTGTATAATCTACATGAACGTCTGAAATTTCTGCTGGTAAAATAAGTTTTACTGATGAAATGAAAAGGGAAACAAATTTTTTTATAAGTAGCTTTTTAATTATATTCTTATTCTTAATCAATGACTCAAATCATATAGACCGTAAAATTTTAGAAAGTTGATAGACTTTGGTTTGGATTAGAACTAAAACAAAGAGTCCTTTTAGATTAGTATCTTTATCCAAGGAAAAGAAAGAGTTATTTTCAGATTGTGATATTTTCTTCTCTAAGTGATATCTATATTATAAATAGGCACTAGTATTGAGGTTTAATTATAGTTCATATAATTTCTCTATAATTTTGAGTTGTTGAAGAACATCGGAGAAGGCCAAAATGTTCGAAGATAAATCAAGAAGATCAAATACGAAGGAAACTTGAAGGTGGAATCAAGACTATCTAAAGATTGAAGGAATGTTTTTTAAAACACACTACAAAGGTAATTCCTAAAATACCCATATGTTTATCAATCTTCCAAAATGATTATATTCTTGTCGTTACATAATTTAATAAAATTCTATTTTCTCCAACAATTAGTATCAGAGCCATTGATTTTGATATTATTTCAAGTTTCATAAATTAAATATTTTTTGTTTATGCAAGTATTAGGAAGTGCACTATTATGATTATGTGATTTATTTTGTTATTAGATGAATGATGTTTTGTTGAACGACTTTATCGCCTTAGAATTTATGTAGTGATCATGTAATTTAGTATTGAGTCATATCACAAGAAGGGTATATTACGGCTCCATATATTCCTCTTTGAATTCAATTTTTGCAATAGATTTAGGGTTTATATTTAGTTCGGGTTGTAGACTTGTAGTTGCAATTTTGATATAAAATGACATATTCTGCAATTTTAACTCGAAGGACTTAATCTACAATTTTGATGACCTAAGATACAATTATGCTTGAAAGACCAAACGCCACCCTCTTTAAAGGACCAGGGTTATAAAATCCGGGAAAAAAAAAAAAGAGAAATCGGAGGAGTGGACGTCGTCTCCTTCAGGCGCTGTGGCTGTGGATGAGTTCACGTCGACAACAATCGATGGGCATCGCTGATGTAATGCCCATTGGGCGTTGCTGCTACAAAAGATTTCAGCTATTGATGCAGTAGGTGTCTAAGATTTTTGGGGGAAAGATTGGAGCAATGGACATATGGCCGAGTCATTGTTATTTGGGTCGATTTATCAAAATTGGGTTAAAACCCAATTTTAATTTATTGTAATGTGGGCTAAAGATTTAACTAGACTGTTAGGACCAAATTATATAATTGACAATTTCCATAATCAAAATAATGTCCTAGTTGAATTGTATTAAGAGTTTATCAAGTTATAATTAACGTCAAAATAGGAGTTATTGAGTCCTAATTATAGTAAAAATAGTTTGGGGTTGGTTGTATAGTACTTGGAGGAGATAAAGATGTATAAGAAGATCACATGTAATCAATGGAATGCAATTAGAAGTTGCTCTAAATTCTTAATGACAAGTTGCGACACATTTTTTACACAGAAAACATTCATATTTGAAAAAAACTATTTTCAGAAGAATTGTAGCCATTTGAGTTAGCTTTACAACACACATTGAATCGTCTCAATTTGATATCAAGAAGGAAATTTATGATAAAAATATTGACCGTTGCTCGAATGGCGTGGTTATCCGAGGAACAGTAAAATTCAATTTTCAAGCTGATTTTGAACTTATTTTTATCCTAAACACTATCTGTTATAAATATAAACCTAAAGCACATTCAAAAGTGTGGTTGAACGTTGTTTTGATTACAAAGATCATTCTTTGGAGATCCAAATATTATTACATTGATTCGTTGATTCAACCCTAATATTATTTGTTCATTATTCAATCCAAACATTATTGCCATATTGGTTGAGCCTTGAATTAAGTCAAGAGAACATATTTTGAATTCCAAATCCATATTCTACTTTCTTTTGCATCAGCCAAAGACCAAAACATGAAAGAGCTTTAATCATTTAGTAGTAAATTATTATATAAGTTTTTATGTACATGTACCGCCATACCTTTTTCCCTCACACATCCTATCTTTTTTCCCCACTCTCCACCCTACCATACCGCTATACCTTTTTCCCTCCCACATCCTATCTTTTTTCCCCACTCTCCACCCTACCATTTTCCAATGCCTGTTTTTTCTTCTTCGTATCCTCTGTAATTCCCCAAACAACAATAGGCAATTCATGTTGGATAATTTGAACATATATGGAGACACACGTTGTATATTGAAATGTGTGGTACTATTATTTAAAGGATATTAGTCAATTAAAGTGATCCGATAAAGATGTTTTGTGACTAACGGGTATTAGGTTTTATGGAATTATAGTGTAGAGACCGAAGTGTTTTTTTAAATTGATGAGGGGCCAATTTGAAGTAACTGAAAGATAGTGACTATTGAGTTACTACAATTATTTTATATGGTTATGGTCCCCATTTATTGGTGTTCTTGAGTTTTTCTACATACCCATCAATAGAGAGCAAAAGGTTGAGGTGAAGTTCATCAATCATTTGAAATATCCTAACCTGTTTAAGCAAAGAATCAGATTACTATAGATATATGTATGCTTTTATGTTTTGTTATTTTTCCAGATTTCAACATGAAGATGAATCTATGGTTATGTTATTGAGAATTAAGGTTTTGATTATTGTTTTGATCGATATTCTATTATGTTTTTCTATCAAGTGGTATTAGAGCCCCTCCATAGTTGAAATTCGTGAGAAATTGAAGTTTCAAATTCTGAATTTTTATGGATTCTTTGATTTTCATGCTAAGTTATGAAATTATAGCATATTATGTTATGGATCTTCAATTTGGTATGTTATTTCATGTAATTAGCATGATTTTATGATATAATTCATGGTTTTCTTCATAAATTCGGATTTGGGATTAAAGATTTTGAGATCTGATTTAAAAGTTTAAAAATATTTTTGCGGCAGCTGCCTCCGCCGGTAGCGCCGATCGCTGCGGTGAGCGTGGAGGGGCCGCCGTCCGACAGCCCCACTTGTGGGAGATGAAGGGGCATCTTCGTTAGGGTTTTTTTTCAGTTATGGAATAATTAAGATTTCAGTTTTGGAATTTTTGGGGGCTGGGGCTGCAAATTTGAAGTTTTGGGGCCCCTGGTTGCAATTAAAATTAGTGTTAGGGTTGAGTTATTTATTGTTCACCCCCAAAAATTTAAAGTTAATTCTAATTGGGCCTTAAGGTAATTAGTTTTAATAATTCAGTCTCTAAAATTCTAAAATTAATTAATTTGGGCCATTTTAGTTCTGAATTTAATACTTTAGCCCCTGAATGTTCATAATTGGTTTAGTTTGGCCCCTAAAGTTTCGCATAATTTATTTTTGACTCCTAAACTTTTCAATTATTAACAATTAACCCCTAAAAGTTTAGAATTAATTAATTTTGACCCCTAAAGTTTTGAATTATTAACCTTTAGGCCCTTAAAGTTTCAAGATAAATAAAATTTAAGTATTCTGCTTTTCAAATTTTGGTATTAAGGACTCATTTGAGTATATATAATATTCAAAAGTGAATTGATTGAAACAATATGTTACCAAAGCAACCTCTCTTGTGAAAATTAATTAACTTAGAATATTAGAAGGATTTCGTGTGTATGCTAGTTCATGCGGATATTAATCGGCCCAAATGAAGGTTAATATTTGGCCGAATTGCATGCACACTTGTGGTGGTAAACATGTGATAATTATAAGGTTTCCATATGACTAATAAATCAATCCAAAGATAGATTTATTATTTGACAGGAGTTATTGTCGATGTTTGATCATTACACCAAGAATACCACTTACAATTAATATTATTGTCCAAAAACTTGATATTAATGATGCGCTAGGTATCTTGAGATGAACTTACCATTATTTAAATTTATTGATTATTGAATCTTGATATTAATATGAGTATAATTCATGCTGTTCTCTCTACAGCTAATTCATCTGCTACTACCATATCTGTAAATGTGAATTCTATTCCCATGCTCAATGGAACTAACTTCAAGGATTGGAAAGAAAACGTTTTGGTTGTTCTTGGCTGCATGAATCTAGATCTTGTGCTTCGAATTAAACAACCCACTCCTCTTACGGACGAAAGTTCATCTGATGAAAAAAGGAACTATGAGAAGTGGGATCGCTCAAATCGCACAAGTCTAATGATCATTAAGCGTGGCATTCCGGAAGCCTTTAGAGATGTTGTATCTGAAGAAGTAACTAATGCCAAAGATTTTCTTGCCGAAATTGAGAAACGTTTTACGAAAAATGATAAGGCTGAAATAAACACGCTTCTGCAACTCTTGATTTCAATAAGGTATAAAGGCAAAGAAAATGTAAAGGAGTACATCATGGAGATATCTCACATTACTTCTAAACTTAAGGCACTAAAGCTCAATGACGTGCTCGTACATTTGGTATTGATCTCGCTTCCTGCACAATTCAGTCAATTTAAGGTCAGTTATAATTGCCAGAAGGAGAAATGGTCTCAAAATGGGCTCATTTTATATTGTGTGCAAGAGGAAGAAAGGTTGAAGCGGACAGAACTGAAAATGTTCATTTGGCAAGCACTTCTAAAGATAAGGGTAAGAAAAGAATGAAGGAATATGAAGCTACTCCTAAGGGTCCAGTACTAAAGAAAAGGCAAGAGGACAAAGGGACTTGTTTCTTTTGCAACAAAACTGGACATTTAAAGAAGAACTGTACCAAATACCACGCATGGCGTGCAAATAAAGGTACAAATCTTACTTTGGTATGTTCTGAGGTTAATTTAGCTTCAGTACCTAGAAATACTTGGTGGTTCGATTCTGGTACTACTACTCACATAAGTATTTCTATGCAGGGCTGTCTGAGCTACCGAAAGCTAAATGATGGTGAAAGACACATCTATGTAGGTGATGGCAAGTCGGTGGAAGTTGATGTAATAAGAAATTTTCGGTTATTGTTGAAAACTGGTCATTATTTGGATTTGAAAGACACTTTTGTTGTGCCGTCTTTTAGACGGAATTTGGTTTCTGTTTCTTTTTTGGACAAATTTGGTTATTATTGTTCATTTGGAAACAATCAGTTTAGTCTTTCTTTAAATTCCAATATTATTGGTATTGGTTTCTTATCTATGTATGATAACCTGTATTTGCTTGATACTGTTGCATCATATAATGAAAACCTGCAAGTGGAATCTCGTGGTACTAAACGCAAATTGAATAATGAAAATTCAGCAAAATTATGGCACAAGCGCTTAGGTCACATCTCTAATGCTAGAGTTGAACGACTTTTGTGTGATGGTATTTTGGATTCCCTTGACTTTACAGATTTTGATGTATGTATTGAATGTATCAAGGGAAAATAGACCAAAACTAAGAGATTAGGTGCTAACAGAATTTCGCTTGTCATAGAATTGATACACACAGATATTTGTGGACCATTCCCTACGGCTTCTTGGAATTGTCAACAAAATTTTATATCATTCATAGACGATTACTCACGTTATGGGTACCTATATCTTATTTATGAAAAGTCTGAGTCACTAGGCATGTTCAAAGTGTTTAAAACTAAGGGTGAGAATCAACTCAACAAGAGGATAAAAAGCGTAGGTCTGACCGTGGTGGTGAGTTCTACGGTAGAAATGACGGTTCGGGTGAACAATGTCCAGGACCATATGCTAAATACCTAGAGGAATGTGAAAACGTCCCACAATACACCATGTCGGATCGCCTAGCATGAATGGTGCAGCTGAGAGACGAATTAGGACTCTTAAGGATATGGTAAGGAGTATGATTAGTCGTTCCATCTTACCAAAATCACTCTGGGGAGAAGCATTAAAGACTGCAGCTCATATTTTGAACAAAGTACCAACTAAGGATGGTGCCAAAACACTTTATGAGCTTTAGACAAGTAGAAAGCCTAGTCTAAAGCATTTTCACATTTGGGGATGTCCAACTGAGGCTAGGCCTTATAGGCTACATTAAAAAAAATTGGACTCCAAAACAGTGAGCAGCTACTTTATTGATTATTCTGAGGGATCAAGGGGCTATAAATTCTATGATCCCACACTTAAGTCAATTTTTGAAATAGGCACTTCAACATTTTTTGAGAATGTTGAGTTTGAGGGAAGGAATTTTAGAGACATTGACTTTGAGGAAGAAGTTGATGAATGATCGGTTTCGATTCCTACTATTGCTTTTGACAATGTACAGGTTCCTATACCTGTTATTGATCAAGAAGTATATCCAGAACCTCAACAAGACAATGTTGAACCTCCCATCCAAAATGAGGTAATTTTTTCTGATGTGTAAACTAAACAACCTCAAGAACCAATACCTTTAAGAAGATCCATGAGAGAAAGGAAAAATGCTATTTCGGATGATTTTATAGTATTTCTCCAAGAACATGAGGAAAATAATGGATTGATCGAAGATGATCCAATCAACTTCCATCAGGCCATGCAGGGTTCTAACTCTCAAAAGTGGATTGATGCAATTAATGAGGAGTATAAGTCTATACAAGACAATAAAGTTTGGGATCTTGTCACGTTACCAGAAGGTGCGAAGCCCATTGGTTGCAAATGGATTTTTAAAACCAAGAGGGATTCGAAAGGTAATGTGGAAAGATATAAGACTCGTCTTGTAGCTAAAGGCTTTACCCAAAAGGAAGGCATTGACTTCAAAGAGAATTTCTCTCCAATTTCAACGAAAGACTCTTTCAGGATAATGACACTTGTTGCGCACTTTGACCTTGAGTTACATCAGATGGATGTTAAGACAGCGTTTCTCAATGGAGACATTGATGAGACGATCTATATGGTGCAACCAAAAAACTTTGTGTCAGGAGACCCGAAGAATATTGTTTGCAAATTAAAGAAATCTATCAATGGGCTCAAGCGAGCTTCCCGTCAATGGTATTACAAATTTCATCAAGTAGTTATCTCATTTGGTTTTGAGACAAATGTAGTTGATGATTGTGTGTATCACAAGCTCAGTTGGAGTAAGTATATTTTCATGGTTTTGTATATTGATAACATACTGCTTGCTACTAATGATATAGGCATGTTGCACGAAACCAAGAGATTTTTATCAAGAAATTTTGAGATGAAAGATCTTGATGACGCCTCTTTTGTATTAGGGATTCAGGTACATTGGGATCGCTCTCGAGGTATTCTTGGATTATCACAAAAGAGCTATATCGATAAAGTACTTAAGAGGTTTGGCATGCAAGATTGTAAATCAAGTGACACCCCTGTCGCTAAGGGAGACAAATTTAGTCTCGAACAATGCCCGCAAAATAACATTGAAGTTAAGGAAATGCAGAAGATTCCCTATGCGTTAGCTGTTGGGAGTCTTATGTATGCTCAAGTTTGTACACGTCCAGACATAGCATTCATCGTTGGAATGCTATACAGATATTTAAACAACCCTGGAATAGATCATTGGAAAGCAGCTAAAAGGGTTATGAGGTATTTGAAGAGAACAAAGGATTACATGCTTACCTATATCAGATTGGATCGGTTAGAGATCACAGGGTATTCCGATTCTGATTTTGCTGGTTGCTAAGACAGTAGGAGATCCACATTAGGCTATATTTATCTATTAGCTGGAGGAGCTATTTCTTGGAAGAGTGGCAAACAGACACTCATAGCTTCTTTTACCATGACAGCAGAATTTGTAGCATGCTATGAGGCATCTAATCATGGAATATGGCTACGAAATTTTATCAATAGGCTGCGCATTCTGAATTACGCAGAAAGACCACAAAAGTTATATTGTAATAATAACTCAGCAGTTCTATATTCCAATAACAACATGAGCTCATCTAAGTCAAAACACATTGACATCAAGTTCCTAGTTGTAAAAGAAAGAGTACAGAGTGGACAGATTTTCATAGCGCATATTGGGACAAACTCCATGATTGCTAATCCGCTTAATAAGGGATTGACACTCAAGGTCTTTCATGAGCACACTGCTCATATGGTGTTGTATATCATGAGGATATCAAGTTTTAGTGGGGGTTTGTATTTTCGTTGCTTTATGTTTTGGACACATTTGTTTATTTGGATATTATTCTGTACAAAAATAAAGTATTCAGTTCATTTCACTCTGTTATTATGTTCAGTATTGATCTCACTTAAGAAATAAGGTTGGACCAGTTGGAAATAGACATGTTTGAATTACATAACATGTAATTTCCATACTACACTCCCATGATTGATCTATGTCATTTGGTTGTATGTGACCATTGATGGATTTAGTCACGTTAAATGTGACGAAAATCGCTTTGATCCTATATCAATATGACTAATGGACGAGATTGTTTGGTAATACCCATGATAATGATAGCAAAATTTTGAGTTCATAAGGTTGTGCACATTTGTGAAGTTAGTCGTATGGCCCAGAGGGAGATTGTTGGATAATTTCAACACATATAGGGCCACACGTTGTATATTGAAATGTGTGGTGCTATTATTTAAAAGATATTAGTCAATTAAAGTGATCTGATAAAGATGTTTTGTGACTAATGGGTATTAGGTTTCATGAAATTATATTGTAGAGACCGGAATGTTGTTTTAAATTGACGAAGAGTCAATTTGAAGCAATTGAAAGATAGTGACTATTGAGTTACTACTATTATTTTATATGGTTATAGTCTCCATTTGTTGGTGTTATTGAGTTTCTCTACATCGCCATCAATAGAGAGCAAAAAGTTGAAGTGAAGATCACTAATCATTTGTAAGATCCTAACTTATCCAAGCAAAGAATCAGATTACTATGAATATAAGTATGCTTTTATGTTTTGTTATTTTTCTAGATTTCAACATGCAGATGAATCTATGGTTATGTTATTGAGAATTAAGGATTTGATTATTGTTTTGATCGATAATCCTATTATGTTTTTCTATCAATTCATTCATAAACATGGGGAAATCAAATTGAAGAAAACACACCAAATGTTCCTGTACCACCATGGACCAATTTTACCCCCCACTCACCCATTTCCCTCTCTTTTAACCCGTCACGAACCGCAACCGAACATCACAAATGGTTGGCTGGATTTTCCCAATAGCACCAACAGAGTTGCTCAAGTTTTGAGCAGGATTTGGTTGGATAAGTGTTACTGGACTACTAAGGCTCTGAAGGTTGGATCCAGCAAAGGTTTGAAAATCTCCAACCTAGATCCCATCACATGCAACTCATCGTAAAGAGTTCCTTCGTTTCATTTTGAACCGTCCAATGGGAAGGGACGACTTGGATTTGGAAGTGGTTTTGAGTCATTTTCTCATAAACTTCCTGCCTCCCTTCGTATCGTATCATAGCAGTCTGGGAAAATGGGGTTTTGGCGGGTAGATAAGGGATAAGGGAAAGTGGGGTTTTTTAGAACCCAAACTAGACGGATGGAAAGAAACAAAGCCACCACTGGCATGGCGTCGCCACGTTAGTGTTGGGAATTTACTTAACATGCACAGCGGAAATTAAACAATGTTCAATTCCCAAATGAGGATCTGCAATGTGTTTAGATAGAAACTGTGATGAGAATGATACCTTTGATGAATTCCACAAACTCTTTTACTTTTTCTTGAACTCCAATGATCACGATCTGCAATCCAAGCTGTCCAATTGTCCAGCCTCCAATGGTGATCCACACAGAGAATAAGAATGACGGCTAGGGTTTTCTTTTCTTGTGCTAGCAAGAATAATGAAAATTCTCTACAGTTTTTCAAACCCTAGTAGTCTATTAATATAAGTCCAGATGGGCTCGGCCCATCTATTAAACTTAACCCGGTCCAAGATTTAATTAATCAAATTAATTAAATCTGGTCCATGAATTAATTAATCCAATTAATTAATTCGAGCCTATTAATAAACAACCCAATTAATTAATTATCCAACACTTGTCAATTAATTGGTAAATCTCATTCTTCTGATTATCTTTTGTGTGTGACCCATTAGGTTCCCGATCACGATGCCGAACGACGTGAATTATTATTTTGATCTAATCAAAATCGATAAATTAAAACGCCCCTTTTAATTTATCACTAATTCATTTTCGTTGTCCCAGATTGACATCTAGCAATGTATCAGGGCAATACATGTGACGGGAAATATCACGTAGCATGACAAAACCAAACTTGTTCATTTACCGTGAAACTATAATCCTTTCGTCAATATGATCCGATCAATTATGAGATATGGATATGTGTCAATCTCAATTATCGATCATATCTTTTATCCCACTGTTAAGTCAATGTACGTCGAAAACTCTTTTCCGACTTATGAGTTCACCTTGGCCAAGGATTTCATAATTAACTTAACTGGATAAAATGTAGATCATAATCTCTTACTATCTAAGAGTGACGAATCCTCTATTAATCATTCACAACCTTCATATGATTCTTGACATACCCGAACGATGCTGTATTAGCGACCCTTGATAGAGCAACATCCAACACCACCAAAGTATGTCTGCCCTCATATAAGGTACTATGATAACCTCAAGTCAAAGGACCAATTCCACTACCGAACATTAGAGATTAACCACTAACACTTAGATAGTTATCCATGTGGAATCTCTAAGTGGGTCTCCAATGTTTTGTTCTATAACAAAAACATCCACGTGTTCATTCAAATGTCACCACACTTTAGCTTGTGAGATCAGCTACTTACTTCACAAGTAAGAATGCCACACGCGATAGTCTATCCGTAATAACGATATCCGTATCTCGTTATTACTTCGACCACGGACGATTTAAGATTCAATCATATGTAATTTGTATCTCACAATCACAACTCCTTGTGATTAACAAATCACCAAGACTTGAATCTATGGATTCTATTATTTAATTTATTAGAATATTAATTCAATTAAATAATAGATATTGCCATATATATGCATTGATTATATATATATTCAAAGTGTTTATGTCCAAAGTTGATTGGACCTAGGGCATAACACTTACAAACTCTCACTTGCACTAGATCCAATCACTTATGTATCTTATACCATAAGAGTCTACATGACGATCATGTTTATGCTGCGACAACTCTTTGTCAGTGGATCTGCAATTTAATAACTTGTGGGAATTCGTTCTTTATTTACGTCATTTCATTGTATTATCTTTCTAATGAGATAACACTGCCTTAACATATGTTTAGATCATTGATGAGACCTTAGTTCCTTCGCTTGCACGATGGCTCCATTGTATCACAATGCATAAGCGTGTGATCAACAATGTTAGGAACTACTCTAAGTTCAGTAATGAACTCCCTGATCTAGACCACAACTTTTGTTGCTTTGTAAAGCAATGATGTATAAGGCTTCCATTATTGAATCAACGGTTATTTGGAACATTTCCAACACACCGCTTAAGAGTAAACCAATATCCTATTTGAGATGTGCTATTATTCCAGTCTGACTAGAAGTTAGCATCATTCTATCCATGAACTCTCAGTTCATTTTCTCTATATAAAATCTTCTCGAGATTTTATCTGTATAGATTGGGATGAGTTAAGCAATCTTCTAGATCTATCTCTATAGATCAACTTGCTTCTCCCACATCCATCACAGAGAAATTATTTGACAACCATAATTTCAACAATTGAAATATAGAGACGTCGTTTCCTATAATATGTCTCATACATATAATATCAGGAATGCGACAATGCTCCCACTATCTTCTTGTAAACGCACATTTCGTCTTCATTTTTTGATAAAATCAAACATTTTGACCTTTTGTATCAAATCGAAGATTCCAGCTCCAAGGGGCTTGTTCAATCCATATTGACATTTTCTTGTAAACTCATTTACAACTTATGGGTTCTAATCCATTAGGCAAGTCGACCAAGGTCAAACCTCGGTTACATACAACAAGTCCATCTCTTTAAGTCAACACTTGACTTTATTTCTATGCAATTAGTAGGTTCATTATCCTTGATTAGTAATCATGGATTCGTACATTCTAGGAGGTCAAATGATCCTACAAGATTTACACTGAGCTAACGTGTCCTCAGAAGTCTCCACTTCCTGATCAAGAGTATGTCCCTCAGCTGGTGTGGGATAAGACTCAGGTTTATCTATTCGGTTAATTATATCCGTGGACTCTTGAACTCTTTCAAGATTTATTCTACTCCCACTGTCTCTCTTAAAGTAAACACTTTCTCTAAAAGTATGACATGTCTTGAGATGAACATCTTCTTCTCAACGAGATTATAGAATTGATATCCAATTATCTCTTGGATATCCACAAATATATAATTATTGGATTTAGTCTCAAACTTATCCGATTCAGTGCGCTTCACATAAGTGTCACAACCCAAACGTTCATATGAGATATGTTGGGCCATTCCATAACTCGTATGGAGTTTTTGTCAACCGATTTAGATGAGGCACGATTTAGTGTGCAGCACGTGGCAATCAGTGCATGATCTCAAAACGATTTTTGAATGCTTGCATGGCTTGTTCTCAATTGCACTATATCTAATAGTGTACTATTCCTCATTTCAGATGCATCATTATGTTGCAATGTATGTGGAGGAATCCACTGCATGAGAATCTAATTCTCTTTTAGATAATCTAAAATTCTCCATTTTAGATATTCTTTACCTCGAACAAGTCTTAGTGTAAGAATATATTTACCTATTTGTTTATCAACTTTTAGTTTGAATCCCTTGAACATTTCAAGAGATTCATGCTTGAATTTCATCAAATATACATGATCATTTCTGAAATGATCATTAGTAAATGTGATGAGATAAGATAAACTTTACCTGACATTAATTGATATGGATCTACATACATCACTATGTATTAGACCTAATAATTGTGCAGATCATTTTCCTTTTCAAGTAAAAGGAGATTTGGTCACTGTGTCTTACAGACATGATTCGCATTTGTCAAATGATTCAAAATTATTTGACCCAAATATACATCTCCATGTAAATTTGGAATTGCATTCTCATTTATGTGACCAAATCTGCAATGCCAGATATAGGTATTATTCAGATTATCATTTTTATGCCTTTCAATTTCTATACTCATTATAGAACACTCAACATTTAGAATATAAATATCATTTTGTAATTTACCATAACCATTAAAATCTTATCAAGATGAGAGAGAACAACAATTGTCCTTAACATTAAAATAATTCATGTCAAAACATGAAAATTTATTTAATGCCCTTGGTAATGGTAAGAACAAAATTAACATTTCTCTAATTCTAATATCGAGCCTAAAGGCAATGGCAAGAAATATACTTCTACAGGCAATGCAACAACTTTTGCTCATTTTCAACGTGTAGGTCAACTTCTCCATTATGCAGAGATCTACTTTTATTTAGTTTCTGCATATTTATATAAATATGAGATCTATATCTAGTATTTAATACCCATGAAACTAATGAAGTAGATTTAAGCCTTGCAATTTCATTTCTAATGATCCATCATTCCAAAATGATAATAAGGATCATCAGATTTGGTATTGTCCTTATTCGCTTTAACCATCATAGTCATTTTGGTTGCTTTCCTAAAGCATCCTTTAGACTTCCATATAGGAATTTATGACTAAGATTTGTCCACTACAAACACAGATGTTGGACTTAACAGTTTCAAGCATGTTCAGCATCTCAACGAGCGTGCTTCGAGTTTATTCATGTTAAATTCATAATTAGTTATGAATAACTCTCTGACAGAGATTGCAGAACCAAGTCTATATTTAGTTCATTGTTCATGACTGAATGCAATCAAGACAACTTCTCAAAGTAGTCTGCAGCTTCAGTACACAAGCACCGATCAAGATTCTTCTCATTATTAAGCCTTTGGTATAGTTGCTGGAAAATATCATATATTTCCTCGTATGATTGTTCATCATTCAACATATTGAGATGAAAAATCATGTGTTAGCATCTATACTCTTATGTTGCTTTGTAACTCAGGTGACATAGTTACAAACATCACATATGTTGTAGTACTATCGTCATCACTGTGTTTATTATAGCAGCCACCTCTTCTTTTATCGAGTCATCAACAGGTGTCTCTAGAAAGGACTGCTCAAGGACACAACCAATTTTTCATGCCTGAGAACAATTCTCAGATTGCGGCGTCAATCAAGAAAATTTACTTTGGTTGTTGGCATACAATATGCCTCTTACATCTATGTGGTTACTCATGATTCAATAAATGTAAACGATGAAAAGTAAAGAAATAATATATATAATGCATGAATTAATTTAACATGGCCTTTTATTAAATTAATTTCACTCCCACTGTTTAACTCAAATTTATGACCCTCTCACACAAATTTATGGAATCCGTACTTGATTCCCAGTGGGTTGGAATCCCATTTGTTATATTAAAACCTTGAGTGTACTCAACAAGCCCTAATAAAACATTTGGGTAGATACTATTATCAATTGTATCTCCATACAACTCCCAGATCATTAAGCCAACAACTCTTTGTCTTCACACATCTTATGTGTTAGCTTAACATGCCTCTAAGATTTATCTCCTTGAGTGTACTCAACAAGAGATAAATATTAGTTAAGTCAAACCCATCATTCAGAAATATCTAATATTTCATAATGTCAAACATATCCCTAATGGACCAGCCTTGAGTGTACTCAACAAGCTAAGATCGATTTAGGACTCTCGTTTTTCACTATAATGATGGAAGGCGAATATAAATATGACTTAATATTTTAACATGCCTCTAAAATTTATCTTCTTGAGTGTACTCAACAAAAGATAAATATTAATTAAGTCAAACCAATCATTCAGAAATATCTAATATTTCATAGTGTCAAACATATCCCTAATGGACCAGCCTTGAGTGTACTCAACAAGCTAAGATCGATTTAGGATTCTCGTTTTTCACTATAATGATGGAAGGCAAATAACAAATTTGACTTAATATTTTTAACGAGGGGTTTTGCATGCAAAAGGTCTCATCGTAATAATTATATATATTTTATTATACATCTAACATGCAAATAAACATACATATAATAGTGTGGACGATTATGGACTTATACTATCTAGTCTTCCCGAGCCATATGGAAGACTAGTCGGTCAGTTTCTAGGGGGTATAGCATTGATTCATACAATGCTCCATCTCTATGGTCTCCTCCTCTTCTTGTATCTCCAATTAGTCCAACTGCAACTTGTATCCTATACTAGTTGGCACGCAGGCCTAAATAATATTGGACACGCAGGCCCATAATAATAACAACGGACTCGCAGGTCCAAAATAAATAAGAGCTCACAGGCCCATAAAACAACAAGAATAAAACTAACCATTCAACACATCCACATGGTCGAGTCCATAATCATCCACTAATAAAACATTCATCATATAAATGCATTCCTATAATATCTAATATTATATGCAAACATGTTTCAAGTTTCTAGCAATTAAAGTCGTCTAAACTAATTTAGACAAATGGATCGGAACAATTAAATAATTAATTAATCAAATTAATTAATTAATTAAATTAGCGGACTTATTTAATTAAAATCAAATTTCAATTAAATATCAAATTAGAGTCCAACTCTAATTCTACATATATAGGGCGGGACTATTTAATTAAAATCAAATTTTAATTAAATACCAAATTAGAGTCCAACTCTAATTCCAATAAAATTTTAGGGCAAGACAATTTAATTAAAATCAAATTTTAATTAAATGTCAAATTAAAGTCCAACTCTAATTATAATCAAATTAATACGGTTGAATTTAATTAAAATCAAATTTTAATTAAATACAAAATAAGAGTCAAACTCTAATTCTAAAATATTAGGGCGAACATATTTAATTAAAATCAAATCTTAATTAAATACTAAATTAGAGTCCAGCTCTAATTTTAAGAAATATTTAGGGCGAGACAATTTAATTAAAATCAAATTTCAATTAAATGTCAAATTAGAGTCCAACTCTAATTTTAACAATATACTAGGGTGGATAATTTAATTAAAATCAAATTTTAATTAAATATTAAATTAAAGTCTAACTCTAATTTAAAATGAATTAACATTTTAATTTAGGATAAAACTCCTAAATAAAATAAAATTCAATTTAGGGTCAAAGTTTAATATTTAAGTTAAAATCTAATTTTAACGAAAATATAAAAGTCGTCAATTTTTAAATAAAATTTTAAGCGGGTCAAAATTGAATTTTAAGGATAAATCATTTGAAAATTAAATTCAAAACCATTTTAATATTTAAAATCAAAACCATTTTCAAAATTGCAATTTGACCCTCGGTTTAAATTTAAAAACGGCGCCCCCCCCCCCCCCCCCCAATTTCATAAATAGAGGAACAGGCCCTCCAAATAAAATAATTGCACATTTGACCCTAGAAACATAATTTCAGGCGGGGGCCTGCAATTTCGTAAATTGCAAGAGAGGCCCCCGCCTCCACCTCTCTCTCCCGTCGCTGAAAACCCTAGAACTTACCCTTTTTTTTTTCTTCTGTTCACGGCGGCGCCGGCTAACCCGACGCCGCACACGGGAAAAATGGTGGTGCGCCGTTGGCGCACAATCGTTAGCAGCGACGACGTCGGCAGAGAATCAAAGAAGCTTGTCGCGTCGTTCTTTCCAAACGACGATCTTTGCTTCGGCCTCCCGGCTGACGATCGGCTGCGTGGCGGTGTCTAGCTCGTGCCGCCTGCCCCGGTGGCGCCGCCGCCATGGCCGGTGGTGCCACACTTTTCAGATCCAAAATTTTGACTAAAAAAAAAATTATTTTCTTTTTCCAAAACAGATTTTGAAGATGAAAAATAATTTTCTAAATTGCTAGATTCAAGAAACAAAATTAAACAATTAACTTTTAATTGTTCAATCATGTAAAACAATTTCTAACAAACACAAAGTAGGCTCTGATACCACTGTTGGGAATTTACTTAACATGCACAGCGGAAATTAAACAATTTTCAATTCCCAAACGAGGATCTGCAATGTGTTTAGATAGAAACTGTGATGAGAATGATACCTTTGATGAATTCCACAAACTCTTTTGCTTTTTCTTGAACTCCAATGATCACGATCTGCAATCCAAGCTGTCCAATTGTCCAACCTCCAATGGTGATCCACACAGAGAATAAGAATGACGGCTAGGGTTTTCTTTTCTTGTGCTAGCAAGAATAATGAAAATTCTCTACAGTTTTCAAACCCTAGTAGTCTATTAATATAAGTCCAGATGGGCTCGGCCCATCTATCAAATTAATTAAATCTGGTCCATGAATTAATTAATCCAATTAATTAATTCGAGCCTATTAATAAACAACCCAATTAATTAATTATCCAACACTTGTCAATTAATTGGTAAATCTCATTCTTCTGATTATCTTTTGTGTGTGACCCATTAGGTTCCCGATCACGATGCCGAACGACGTGAATTATTATTTTGATCTAATCAAAATCGATAAATTAAAACACCCCTTTTAATTTATCACTAATTCATTTTCGTTGTCCCAAATTGACATCTAGCAATGTATCAGGGCAATACATGTGACGGGAAATATCACGTAGCATGACAAAACCAAACTTGTTCATTTACCGTGAAACTATAATCCTTTCGTCAATATGATCCGATCAATTATGAGATATGGATATATGTCAATCTCAATTATCGATCATATCTTTTATCCCACTGTTAAGTCAATGTACGTCGAAAACTCTTTTCCGACTTATGAGTTCACCTTGGCCAAGGATTTCATAATTAACTTAACTGGATAAAATGTAGATCATAATCTCTTACTATCTAAGAGTGACGAATCCTCTATTAATCATTCACAACCTTCATATGATTCTTGACATACCCGAACGATGCTGTATTAGCGACCCTTGATAGAGCAACATCCAACACCACCAAAGTATGTCTGCCCTCATATAAGGTACTATGATAACCTCAAGTCAAAGGACCAATTCCACTACCGAACATTAGAGATTAACCACTAACACTTAAATAGTTATCCATGTGGAATCTCTAAGTGGGTCTCCAATGTTTTGTTCTATAACAAAAACATCCACGTGTTCATTCAAATGTCACCACACTTTAGCTTGTGAGATCAGCTACTTACTTCACAAGTAAGAATGCCACACGCGATAGTCTATCTGTAATAACGATATCCGTATCTCGTTATTACTTCGACCACGGACGATTTGAGATTCAATCATATGTAATTTGTATCTCACAATCACAACTCCTTATGATTAAAAAATCACCAAGACTTGAATCTACGGATTCTATTATTGAATTTATTAGAATATTAATTCAATTAAATAATAGATATTGCCATATATATGCATTGATTATATATATATTCAAAGTGTTTATGTCCAAAGTTGATTGGACCTATGGCATAACACTTACAGTTAGCGGTGGGAATATTAACTCCCACGCCCATATATAGGCACGAGAATATACATACATACATACATACATACATACATACATACATACATACATACATAATTGGTCTCATAAATACTGTGCTTAATTTATGCTAAACACTCGGAGGTAACATGGTACACTACAATAGGTGGTGGTAGGACTGTCAATTGATTGGATTTTGTTTCGAATCCGATGAAATTAATAGGAGATGGATTTAAGGTCTCATTTCGATAACCCTATTAAGATTCGAATCTGATAATCCGTTAGCTAAATGGATCAAATATGGATATATGTCAATTCTATCTGATAACAATGTGATCCGATTTGTTATAAATAATTGAATTGGTAAAATATTTTTATGGCATGTTATTTATCACTAAAATAAATAAATTTAGAATAAAAAAGTTATCAAATTCAAAATATAAAAAAATTGAAAATTTTATAATTATTAAACCAGTTTAAGAATTGGGAAAAAAAAGGTTAATTCCAGCATTGAACTTTTTCCTAATTTCTTTACTTTCGGATCAGATTATTGAATCGGATATTCGAATATAGGTAGATTCACTCCATATCCGAGTAATTTATAGTCCTAATGGTAGGAGATAATGGTTGGTTATAAAACAGATTACACCATCTATTATAACGTTTCGCGTCACCTGATACTTAACATAAGATAAGCGCCGGTACCTAGGATACAAATTCCGTATGTGTATATATATGGGGAGCGTTCCACCTACAAATACATTTGACAAACATTTTTAACACCCTTAAATTTATAAAATTCTAACAGTCTCCATCAATTCACATTGAAATCCTTAAAAAAGTATATTTAGGTTAGGTATCTAAAAATAACATACTTACCTTTTTATAATCACTAATTACCTTTTCATAATAGGAATTTTTTTTTTTCACACACAAATCTTTGCACTCCTCATCGGTAGACCCACCATCTCCTATCCAGCCACCAGCGATTGGCATCTCAAAAAACAGATTTGTGAAATTGACATCAATGGGGGATTAGGTTGAAGATTCATAGCTAAAATATGAGTAAGGATTCGGAATTTGTTTTCAATCTCCTTTCCAATTTTTTTTATTTTATTCAGCATCTATTTCAATTCGAGGATTCTTTGTAATTGATTCAAGTCCAATTTCTCCTCAATTTGATGTCTTGTTAGTTTTTTATTTATGGGTTTTAGTTTTTTGTTATTGTTACTTCTTTTTTGCATTGTTATTATTTATTTTTCCAGAATATCCAACTAAATTTTTTTTGCATAACAAGAAAATAATTTTCTTTAAATGTTTTTCAAATTGGCAATTTGAAGGTGGCAATTCACTTTTCCTGAATTGATTTTTGTATCTTAGGCTCGAAATTGAGAGAAATTCGAGCACTCCTATAGAATCATTGACTTCACTCAAGAATGTTCAAATTTGGCAGCTGGTTTTGGCACAGCGTCTTTCGAAGAACTTGGATACTACTCAGAGAACAACCTTTGACTTGAGATGTTCGAAGAATTATGAAAAGTTTGAGAACCTCTCATTGTTGATGAATGTCGACAAGTGTCTTTTTTACTTATTTGTTGATTAAAAATTGTGTACTATGTTAAGAATTGAGATTCCATCTTAAAAAGTTAATCTTATTAATAGGAGTAACACAAACATTTATAAATTGATCTATGTTTTCATTTTTATTAGATATGAGATTTTATCCCTTAACATGCATCCGCGAAATGGTGGCTCGTTTGAGTAAACTAATCTTGAAATCCGTGTACTCACATTTTTAGGATCTTAATCGAATTGAATTGCACTTTAAAATTTAATTGGCTCTGATACCATATTAAGAATTGAGCTTCCATCTTAAAAGTCAACCTTATTAAGAGGAGTAGCCCAAATCCTTATAAATTGGTCTATATTTTCATCTTTATTAGTTGTAGAATGTTATCCCTTATTAGACGTGGGATTTTATCCCTGAATATACTATGCATTGCATTTGTACTCGAACTCAATGTTTACAATAGTAGATGACTTTGTCTGCTACAAGCGTCGTGTTCCTATATTTAACATAGCCATTATTTGGCCTCATTAAAATTTTAATAAACTTTTTCTCTATCTTCTTTTCAACCACACATTCTCCAATAAAAAAAAAAAATTATACAAAAAGCAAAATATTTTTCTTCCTTTTTAACCACACATTCTCTCAAAAATTACTATTCCAAAATACATTATTTCCAAAATCTCATTAAAATGGGGGCTAAACTACGGTAAAATATTTATGTGAATGCTGATGAAACTAATCTGCGTATCGAGGCTATGTTTTGCAATTTTATTGTTCATCTTTTTATCAATTTGGCGATCACACTCAAAGCCGGTTTCACTACCTCCAAAACATTTTTTATTTGAAAATATAGTGGTTACAATAAGCATTTAACAGAAAAAAAGCCATCCACCTCTAAGGGTATATAGGATGCCATTATCACTACGATTGGCCCTTGAAAGGTATAATCTGCCTCCAAAAACCTATTTCATACTTGCACGGACATAAAAGACACTTGTCCAATTCGAGATTGTACACTGTAATAAATATGCAGAAGTATCAGCCAATTTTCTCTCCTGTTGAAAACGAAGATGATATTGGATTGCTCTGATACCAATTTATTGAAGAAAACACGAGATTATAGGAACTATGAAATAAAGATCACAAAACATAAGAACAATATAATTTGCAGAGAATAAAGATATTATTATAATATGGAGAAAGAATACAAAGATTTTGTATTTACAATGTTTCTAATTTGTTCTAAATCATAATGAAGAGTCAATTATATATAAGAAACAAATAGAGGACATCCAAACCATAATAGTAGAGTTATAGATGGAAATGAATGCTCAAAATGCATCAAAACGCGAAACGAGTCTGGTAGATAACACCCCCATTCGAGCATCAGCTCTTAGGACAGAATTACGACGGCATTGCTCGTGGGGGTAGACTACAGGTAGACTAGCATAAAAGCGCCAAAAATTTATCCCTGGTCCATATATTTATCTCTTCAAGTTCAACTCAAATTTCAACACTCAATTGGGCTTCCAAATAAAACGTCAACTAGAATTAGCCAAATAGACTTCAAATAGGATTCCCAAAAACATTCCAAATAGAATTTTTCTTAACGTGCACTTTAATTAGAATTCCCAATTATCTTCAACAAAGAATTCGGCTCACACCCAAATTCTAACAAATTTCACTGCAAGGAATGAATTTCAATTCTTCAATAAAAAATACAATGAAACTTTCCATCAAACTTTTCTATTGGAAGTCTCCACTTGGAGACAAATTCTACTGCAAGTAATGAACTTCAACTCTTCAATAAAAAATACAAACGAAATTTTCCGTCAAAATTTTCAATTGGAAATATTTTCCACCTCTGCTACCTCACTTAGAGGCAGAAGTGATCTAATGATCACCAAACAAGGCTAATAGTGGAGTTCTTAAAATAGGTTGATTACTCAAAAATTCTATATAACATTGCAAGATGTATAAATGAGATTTTCTATGTCCATTTAACAAAATACAGGCTCCTTTACTAACCTTTAAAACTCCATCTTCAACATTGCATCCATACCCTTTTAAATTAAGAGTACTTAAGGAGATAAAATTTCTCTTCAGATTTGGAACGTATCTCACTGCATCAAGTGTTCTAATCATCCCATCAAATATCTTTATTCTCATCCTGCCAAGACCAGCTATCCAACAAGGTGTATCATTACCGGTCATCACAAAAACTTTTGAAACTTCTTCATATGTTGAAAACAAATCTCAATTAGTAGTCAAATGAAAAGTGCAACTTGCATCAAGAATCCAAGCCTCATCAGGTTTGAAGTTGTAGTCAGATATAAGTAAAAGCTCTTAATCACTGTTAAGATTTTCTGCAATACTTGATTCCAATGAAATTTCTAGTTGTTTATTTACAGTCAATTTTGCTTTATTCTGCAATTTATAACAACCATTTATCAAGTGTCATTTTTTCTTGCAATAATTACAAAATTTAAAGTTAGATTCTAACTTGCCCCTTGGACGACCACGATCAATAATAAGGCCATCTTTATGAATCTCAAATACAACAAGATGCTTCATATTCTCCATTGAATACAAAGTATCATAGAGTACTTCAATGGTGAGAGTGTCACGAATGTATATAATCGTGTCTCTAAAAGACACGTATGAAGCGGACAATAAACACAATAAAATCAATCTCAAATCTTCTTCATCATAATTGACTCCAATATCTCCAAATCAACAATAATTTTCTTAAAAGTAGCTAGGTGACACTACGCCAAAAAATCATTTGCAACATTAAAAAGACGACATTTTTTGATAAATGTTGCTAAAAAGGTCTTTTGGCAACATTTTAGTAAGTAAATGTTGCCATTGATTAATATAAATAAGTTTTGGCAACGTTTTTTAGAGGAACGTTGCGAAAAGGACCTTTTGCAACGTTTATGGAGTGTTGCGGAAGGTAGGACCTTTCGCAACGTTTGTTAAACGTTGCGAAAGGTCCCACCTTTCGCAACATTTAATAAACGTTGCCAAAAGTTTCAACGCTTATTTGGAAAAGTTTCAACCCTTATTCACTCCTCTCTTGTTAACCCAAACCTACCCTTGCCAAAATGCCGCCTTGCCAAAACCTACCCTTGCCAAAACGCCGGACAACCCATCTCCGGCCACCCTCTTGACCGGAACTCAACGCCGGTCGAAAGCCCACCTCAAGACGACCCCAAACATGCCAACAACTCATCCCAAACAACTTCCCAACAGATCGAATTTACCCCTGAAGAACAGACTGTCGCGAAGATCGCGACAGCGCACTACTCTACTGCAATTTCCAACGAGGTTCCGGCGAACCATGGTGGCGCACCACCTGGGTTGGGTGCGCCCTCATCTGGCGCACCTAGCCCAGTATTGGGTCTTCACCAATTTGGCCCAAAACAAGGACATGATCGGGAGATTGAGAATCGTTCCGCTCATTTATTCGCCGTAAGTTTTCTGTTTATTTTTTCGTCATTGATTTTGAGTTTGTTGTTCATACCACAGCCCCTTTAATTGACCGTCCTAGTGTCTTTTGCTGCGAAGGGATACAAAGTATTACAAATTCCAATCGACTGGATGGTTGATACCGGATTTGTAAGTCAGGTAAATGCATATGTCTAACACAATTCATAATTAGATTGGTGGAGACGAAAAATCAAGAGTAGCGTGTGTAATGTGTATTAAGTGTATCTTTCTAATAATATTCATTGTTGGGGGCGTTCTTTTAACGATCCCGAAAGGGAAACAAGTATGAAACTGACATTGAATTTGTACATCTGCCATGATGTTGAGCTTTTTTCGGCATTCTTTTGGTCTGAAATTGTATGTATTTGCAGTAGTAATTGAGGCTTCTATTGCAGATTAAGCTGGCATCTGTGAAATTGGTCATGAAGTATATGAAGAGAGTGTCTACAGAGCTCGAATTTGTTGGTGGTGTTCCTGAAGAAGAAGAGCTTATAATTCAAGGCATTAAGTTTGCATCCCGAGTACATCAGGTAAAGTTTATAACTGCATATATACCAAAATTGCCCACTTATTTCGCTTTCTTGTTTTGAATTGAGTTATTGGATTTTAGAGGTGAATCTGAGATGCTTTTGAAATTGATTTATGAAATTTGGAGGTTTATTCGTCTTAGATGTGATTGAATTCGTATGATTTGGTTTCTCATTTTTGAAATGAGTTATGTTAGAGGTGAGTTTGAGTTTGCTTTTGTGGCAGCCTGATAAGTGTAGGGTCTTGATCACTAAGGCATTACAAAGTGCCTGCCATCAGATTTGGACATCTATTTCTCTAGATGAATGGCTTCCATGATATTTTAAGTAATTTCAAACAGATATTTTATAGTTATTTCAGTTGGGGAAGAAAGTGAACTTCTAGTTGGAATTAATAACGAGGGTAATGACTTATTATTTGCTTTACTTATAGAAAAAAAAAATTAAATGTTGGTTGGCTGTGACATGTGTTATTTTATAACTAGGTGTTTATAACTGCATATGCAGGCACAGAAGGATCTGCTTGGGAGATTTAAGCAACTCCAAATCAGAATTCATCGTGGGGTGCTGCCACAACTGATGAGAAAATGGTTGACAACACCGGATCAATTGGTAGCTGGGGAACAAGTAGAGATGATACGGGTGGAAGCAAGGTCCAAGGTAGCTTCGGGCTATTATTTTCTTTTTTCAAAGCGGACAAAGAAACTTACAAAGAGAGTACTGCGTGGCGCGTGGAATAAAACTGGAGCTTCATCAGAGAATGAGACCTGTGGTTTATTGGTCTACATGGAGTGCTAGAGAAGCAGCCATAGAAGATAATTTAAACATTTTATTTCATTTTAAAACTTCTTTTATTTAGGCGGTGTTATATCACATTGTAATGTTAAAGTGTGTGGATTCAAAAATTTATAATGAAATTATCAATTTTTATGCAATTTCAAAATTTGTTCACAAAGATTCATTTTCAATTTTGCTAAAAAAAAAAAAAAGGCAGCGTTTTTTAAACGTTGCAAAGACTTCTTTTGCAGCGTTTAAAAAACGTTGCAAAAGAGGTCTTTTGCAACGTTTAAAAAACGTTGCAAAAGAGGTCTTTTGCAACGTTTAAAAAACGCTGCAAAAGACTTTTTTGCAACTTTGTTTAAACGTTGCCGTATCTCTTCCCTCCTTGGCAACACTGAACTTTGCAACACATGCTGAAACTTTGCTAAAGACCTTTTGCAGCGTTTTTTGGCCACTGCAAAAGGCCTTTTCTGGCGTAGTATGATCCCCAAGAGATGTACCTTTTATCATACAATGAGAATATAGACGTTGTTTCAAGTGCTCCAATTTTAACCATAATGCCACGATTGACTTCTCCTTCAAAACGTTTAAAAAAATATTATTTGAAATATGAAGATGTATTTGAGATGGGCCTTTCAATCCCTCCGTTTTTTTCTCATCTAGAGTCCAAGTTGTGGGCGTCTTGTCAAATCCCAACAACGTGTCATTGAAATCCATCTGAGCGAGTATTGCTCGCATTTTTACCTACCACAAAGAGAATCTTGTATTGCAATCTAATAGCGAAATATCATACTTCATAATTGTCATCATGAAAGATCAAGATGAGCTCTTAAATTGATCAAAACCTCAATCTCCCAAGAATTTTCAAACCTACGGCTCTAATACCGATTTCTTGAAAACAAAGATGATATCGACTTGCTCTAATATCAATTGTTGAAGAAAACACAAGATTTTAGGCATAATATGAAATAAAGATCACAAAATACAAGAACAATGTAATTTGCAGAGAATTGTGATTTTATTATAATATAAAAAAAGAATACAAAGATTTTATGCTTACGATTTTTCTAACTTGATCTAAATCATAATGAAGAGCCAAATATATATAAGGAACAAATAGGGAATGTTCAAACTCTAATAGTAGAGTTATAGATGGAAAGCAATGCTTAAAACGCGAAACGGGTATGGGCCGAATAACACCACCAATCGAGTGCTAGGAAAGCGGGGTTGACGCTGCTTGAGCGATAGGCATGCTCCAAATGAGTGTCACTCTTGAGACATAATTGCGACGGTGTTGGTCGAGTGTTAGACTAGCGGTAGGCTAGTGAAAAATGTCGAAAATTATCCCTTGTCCATTTCTTGATCTTTTCAACTTCCAATTGGGCTTTCGAATAGAATTTCAACTAGAATTTGCCAAATAGACTTCAAATAGGATTCCTAGAAACATTTAAAATAGAATTTTTCTTATCTTTCACTTTTATTAGAATTCTCAATCATGTTCAACAAAGAATTCGGATCCCAACCGGATTCTAACTTCTCCGTTCTCTTTTACTATATATTTTGCAACTTGCACATCCTAGCAGTAAAACAAGATCAAACACATTAGGAAAATAGATGTGAATGAAAAAGAATAATATCTTGGCATTGACAATAATATAACTTAAGTGATCCTTCGGTTGACCTCCGACATTATTAAAGACAAAAATTCTGATTATGTAAATCTTAGACTGGGTATCTATCTGTGGCATCTCATAATGGATTAGTTACAAGGTCTCCAGGTCAACTCGGTTGAAAGAGTTTGAGGTCAGAATAGGGGTATAAGCGGTCTGGTTTTTGCGGTTTTTGACAAATTTTCAAACCAAACCGTTTTGACCGGTTTGAGAAAAACTCAAACCTAAACCAAACCGTTTTGACCGGTTTGAAAAAAACTCAAACCTAAACCTAACGGTTTGGTCCGGTTTTAAACCACCGGTTTCGCGTATATTTTTTTCCTGTCTAGTATCTACTTTTATGCCATTAATTCAATATATATTTATATCTTACTAGAAATAAATCTAAAATAAACTAAATATATTTACTATAAATTTAAATAACAACAAAATAAAAGTAAAATCACAATAAACTAAAACATAGTTTTTTATTCGCCCTTTTGACATTTTAGGATAATATTTTACGATAGAGATACAATACAAGTCCACTAAAATAGATATAAGGTCCAAAAAACATAATAATGTCCATTTTCAACTAGCAAAAGGAATAAACAAATTAATTTTGTCACGGACTCAAGAAACATCAAATTTTGTCACAGAACTAGCAAAAGGAAAAAACATTCACATACTCAAGAAGCCACGAACTCATGATCAATTTTGTCCTTTATACACAAAAAAAATTTTAATTAGCAAATTGGAAAAAAAAAAATGAAGACACGGATCCATCTAATAATGACTTCCAAAAGACAAGCAGTAAATATTTTTTCTCCCCCATTCCACTATATATACCCACCTTCATCTTCTGCAATTTAACACGGAATTATACATATTCTCTCATATGTAAACAAATGTCTTTTGCGCACATGATATCCCGAATTTCAACTTTAAGCCTTACTCACGATCAATAAATATGTAAACAAATTTTAACTAGAAAGTGACAAAATTTCAATTTTAAGCCTTACTCACGATCAAATAAATATGCAAGAACCTGAAATAGTCTAATAATACCGGCGAACGTACACTACCGGCGACTGGGAGGTTCGAGATTTTGAGGGCGTTGACGATTTGGGGGAAACTAGGAGGAGCTGCGGGGAGCGAGGCTACGACCAGCGAGTTGCGAGTGAGAGAAATGGAAATTGGAAGATTAGGGTTGTGACTTGTGAGTATATGGACTTGGGTTGAGCTGTTTAGTGCTACTTCTTTCAAATTTGGGCCTTTTTTTATATATAATTAGGCTTGGGCGGGTCGTAAATCTTAATAATTAATAGGAAATTAGAAATTGACAAAAATACCTACAAAATGACAAAATTATTCAATTTTACAAAATTGAAATTTTGGATAAATTTTCAAAAAAAAATCAATTTTTTATTTTTTTATTTTATATATTTTTCGCCGGTCCGGTTTGGTTTCAAACCATAATTAAAATTCTCAAACCTAAACCAAACCGTTTTTGACCGGTTTGGTTTGGTTCAAAACCATTTCGTTGACGGGTCCACGTGGCACCAAACCGCCGGTTTCAAAATTGCGGTTTCGGTTCGATTTTCCGGTTTGGCGGTTTTTGCTTACAGCCCTAGGTCAGAATAAACCACCGTCACCTTGGAAACACCGTCATTACGCTCTAATTCTGCACACCCCATGGCTGACATCGCCACCTTTCTTAGGACCATTCTTGCTATGACATGCGACAATCCTAATGATGCACCAAAACTTTGACAAATCACATGTTGCAATGATGAATCACTACTCGATATCATCATCACTTAAAAAAGCTGACCTCAAATGCCAATTAGATTTAGGCTGGCAGCACGCAAATTAAAATCATCATTGTAGCTGATTTGATGGTAGGCAGCCTAACTTGCTCATTTTGGGCCTTTAAAAAGAGTAATGTTATTCATCTTCAATGGGGATGAAAACACAGTTTATATGACTTTAAATGATAGGTTAAATGAAAGGTGAAATTAAATAATTTCACCTATTATTTAATATCACATCAACGCCACGTAAACTGTGTTTTCATCCCTAGTGGGGATGAACAGCATTACTCATTTAAAAAGGAATGCAATGGTCCCCCATTAACCGGACTCAATGTACTCTCTTTACACACTTTCAAATTACTCGAATCCATACAAAATTCTTCTCTTTTACTATTTCAGCAATTTAACTCTTAAAAATTATCAATGAAGTTGACAACAACTGACATAAGTCACATAACCATTTTTAGGGATGGCAACGGGGCGGGGCGGGGGAGGGGATGCCCTCCCCGTCCCCCGCCCCGTTAAGAAATTCATTCCCCGTCCCCGCCCCGTTCCCCGTTTAAGGCGGGGCGGGGTGGGGGTGGGTTTATTCCCCGTTTAAATTTTTTTTTTTTTTAGTTTTTGATAATTTATTTTTATTGTCCATATTCATTATATTTAAACAAATAATTTTAGTTGCTATTTTCTATTAGAACTAACGAAAATGTTCACTTAAAGTATTGAATTCTTAAAAAAAAAAAAAAAAAATTTTTTTTTTTTAACGGGGCGGGGCGGGGCGGGGGCCCCGTCCCCGCCTCGGGGAATAATTCCCGGCCCCGTTACCCGTTTAAGCGGGTTTTCTTTTCCCCGTTCAGGGCGGGTCCCCGCGGGTATCGGGTTTGTCGGGTTTTTTTGCCATCCTTAACCATTTTTTGATATCAACACCTACCACAACAATAAAACTTAACTGAAAGGAATTAATAGAAATTCATTAGTTCAGTTTTACAGCTAAAAACTCCGTAAGGATCACTTTATATTCAATTTAATTACCTTTTCATGAATCTTGTGCTAAGACTATGAAATACTCCATCCGTCTCAATTATACAGGCTTGTTTCGTTTTTCACATGGATTAAGAAAACTTCTTTAATGTCACTGAAAAATTAATTGTTGTCAAGATCTTTCCTAGTTTACTTCTATTTAATTTGAAGTATGTAAAATTAAATTATTGGAACTAATAAATAATTTGAAGAAGAAGAAAAAATGAGAGTTGTTCCATCTTTCTAAGAAGTGAAAAATGTGTGTATCTGGATGATTTCAAGAAGTTGACATATTAAGTGGTGTCAATGTGACTCGTGGCTCGGTTCGGGAATAGGAATGGCAAAAAAATTCGACAAACTTGATACCCGCGCCCCCTCCCCGAAATTCGGGGCCGGGATGGAGTGGCAAATTTTGCCCCGGGTAACGGGCACCCCGCCCCATCCCGTTTAATTTTATTTTTTAGAATTCAATATTTAAAATGGAAAATTTAACGAAATTTCATTAGTTCTAATAGAAAATGGCAATTAAAATTATTTGTCTAAATCTATTGAATGGGGGCAATAAAAATAAATTATCAAAAACTTAAAAAAAAAAATTTAAACGAGGTAGTAAATGGGACAATGACTTCGCCGCTCCCCGCTCTGCCCTGCTTTAAACCCGTAACGGGGACGGGGTGGGAATTGCTTGGCAGGGCATGGGCAGGGGAAGTTGTCCCGACCCCGTCTCGTCCCGTTGTCATCCCTACCAAGGAAAAACTAGAGTCGGACCAGCTCGTGGCTTGACAGAGTCAAGTTGAGGCTCAGGCCAGGCCCCATTTTGGGGCGTCGGTTCAAACCTGAGCTAAGCCTTAAAAAAATAAATAATAACCTACAAAACTTTAAAAAAAGTTTGAAAAAAATAAAAATAATAAAAACATTACAACTGTCTGCCATTGCAGCTACGTGTAACTTGTGTTGTGCAAATCATATTTTGAAATTGAATTTGAAATTCAAATTTGTTTGAAATAGATATATTTTTTTGCTACAAATATGCGATAAAATTTTGAGCTTAATATCAATTTACTTTAATCAGTTTAAACTTGCACTATTCTACTTTCAATTTCAATCTCCAATTTCTTTGCTCTAATATACAGTTTCTTTTACTTTAATATTTAGTATCTTTTGATATAATAGTTATAGATAGATTTTACTACTGATGAGATTAATTAGTTTAACAGTATTTCGAGTACTCCATCCGGCTACAATACTTCTCAAAATTTTCCAATTGATTTGAAAGATATCGAAGATGAAGAAGTACTCGAGACTAAAAGTCGAAAAAAAAATCCTCGGATTGTTGGCAACACATGACAAGTAAAAAAGTTGGTGTTCAAAATAGAGTTGATATTTGGAAAACATGATGTAATGGCTGTGGCGAAGAACTTAGTTGGAAGCCAAGTTCAAACGCAACGCATTTCAGGAGGCTCGTATTAAGGAGTTGCGAAGCGAAACCAGTCGGTCTTGACTCGAAATAGACCGAACTAGTCTTTAGCGATTCTAGTTCTACTATTTCCACCTTTATATATTCACGGAAATATTTCGTGAAGGAATGGCTACATACGTGGCTATAGTAGAGATGTCGCTTACGATGATAGACTCAATACACTTTACTTGACTTGTGCTGAATTATCTCGAATTCAGGTATACTTCTTATTGTAGAAATACTCTTCGTTCACATACTATAAAATTATATAACAAAAGAAAACAAACTGTTATTGAAAGTCTAAAAACTTTTAATAATATTATATCGTTTGCCTCCAATTTATGGATCGATAGTAATAAAAAAGGTTATCTTGCTGCTACAGCTCATTACATTGATCATCTATGTCTTCTACATAAAACGATTATTGCATTTAGATATGCAGAATATCCTCATAATGCCATTAACATATACATAGTTTTAAAATATATTATACAAGAATATAGTACGCAAGAAATGGTTCGAAATTTTACTTTTGATAATACTAATGAGGGATGGGCAAAACCTGACTGAACCGCCAAAATCAAACCAACCCGATCGGTTTGGGTCGATTTTTTTGTTGTTTTTACACGGGTTGACTTTGTAGGCGGGTTGGGTCGGATCGGGTTATGGGTTAATTCATGAAAACCGAATAAACCCGCCCAATCCAACCTGCATACTTTAAAAAAGAAAATAGAAAAAGAAAAGAAATAAAATGCCTAAAAAGTAAAAGAAATCTAAAAAGTATGAGTAGATAGTATAATTGTAATTACCTTGGTGCATTTTAGAGGACAAACTTATTGTCCTTCTCATAAGAAATGTAGTATAAGTTTTCCATATTATGTTAAATGCACTTTGTTCTTTGTAGGGTCGCTAATGATGATTGAATAAGATAATATATAATTTTATTTATTATTTGCTCACTATTCAATCTTGTCTATTCGAATTTAATATAATAGAAAATTGGATGACTTTAATTTCTATTAACAAGTCGTCACAAACCGACCAATCCAACTCAACCCAACCCGACCGATATTTGATTGGGTTGGGTTGGGCTGGGTTTCAACCTTTATACAGGTTGTGTTGGGTTAAATTTTGATCAAACCAATCAGGTTGGGTTGGGTTTGGGTTTGGGTTTGGGTTGAGGCAAAAATCGACACAACCCATGCACACCCCTAATTCTAGTGTGAACAAAGTTGTTATCGAAAATTTATTAATGATCTTAACCTTGCATTTGGAAGTTTATTTTTCATCATCATTGTATATGCCACATTATCAATTTGATTGTAGAAGTTAAATTAGAACATATAAGATTGCATTTAGATAAAATTAGACAAGTAATAAATTTTATTATTGTGTCACCAGTAAGAAAGCAAACATTTAACAGTTTGTGTCCTGGGTATGGTTTACAAGAAAAATCATTTTTCATTGATGTAACACATAGATGGAACTCTACATATCTTATTTTATAGTCGTGTGAAAATTATGATAAAGTTATTTCATTATATTATAATGGTAGGTATACATATGGAGCTGAACATAATTTGGAAGATTCAGAATTGTCTCTTGCATTTTGTGTGAAAAATTCTTAAACCCTTTTTTTGATGCCACAAAGGAATGTAGCGTTGTTTATTACCTTATATCTTCACTTTTTTTTACAACACATTTTCTACATTTTACAAACATTTCATAAATATAGAAATTGTCAATTTTTTTGATGTTGTTTATTCAATGGAGTTAAAATTTCGTAAATATTGGAAAGAGTTGCTCTCTTTATTTCTTTTAGATTCGGTGAGGGACCCTCAACTTAATTTAATTGACACAAAAGCTACTATAAAGGGGATTTCAAATTCATGAATGTGGAATTATCAGATGTACATATAGAATTTATGTTATATGAAATGTATAACTATTACGCTGAAAAAGGAGGTCACGACAGTTCTACTTCCCAAAATTCTTTTTCAAGAAATATTTCAACAAATTCAGATAATATATGAAATTATTTGGACACTAATACAAGTGTTCCTCATTTAGTTCTAGTTCATCAATATCTAGAGTGATACGTGTCAATGGTATAAATTTTGAAATTCCCTCTAACTTAGCTAGGTATATGTGCTTGGACGTTCGTAGTGTGTTACAACCAAAAGAATTACAGGAATTTAATCTTTATCTTGGTGAAGGTGTAACGAAAGACAATATCCAATTATATCAAAAATTGCACGTGATCTACTAACACATCTGGTGTCTACGGTAGCATCGAAGGTTGTATTTAGTTTAGGTGGTCGAGTTTTATCAGACGAACGATCAAGACTAAAATAAGATATATTGAAGGTTTTAATATGCTTGAAGGACTAGGAATGTACGGAATTACGTATTCAAGAACAAGTTGATAGTATAATGGCCGAAGAGTTGTAGCGATCCAAGGATACAATATTGTAAGTTTTTAAATTGGTTAGTTTTAAAAAAATATATGTATTTTTTAAATTTATTTGTTTCAAGAAAAATTGTACACAAAATATTTTATTCATGTACAATTTTAACTCCATCTACATTGATTGTAGTCGGTCCCAAACTCGAAAAATGAGGAGGATTCTTTTAAAAAAATTTAGATTTGTCAAGAATTTTTTTTAAAAAATCAAAAGAGTTGGCTTGGCTCACTAAGGCCCGAGTCAAAAGCTTGGGTCGAGCCTAAATTTTTGGCCGAGTAAAAGCATGGCTTGGTTTGGGCTAAAAAAAGCCCGAACCATTTTTCCTAAAGCCAAGCTCGAACTTCGAGTTTCGACTCGTTGACATCCTTATTTTTCTTCTTGCACCGTTTATGTTCCTTAAAGTCGTTGGTGTTGAAATGGTGATTTGAATATTTTTCTTAACAATAATAAAGTCATGGAAGTGGGGAGAGTTAGGTTGGTTTTTAAGATTTATGGTTATAAGTGATATTGAATGATTTTTATTTTGCAAATAATACAAGCTCTTTTTTTTTTTTTTTTTTTGCAAATCAAAATGTCCGAATTAGAAAAGTCAAATTTCTATTTCAGGACATTTATTTATGTTAATTACATATAAGAAAACAGGGAATCACATTTGGTTTCCATTAATTTATTCACTTACCAAATTAATGTCTAATTATCAATTAAATTATTTAAAGATATAATCAATGACTTTAGTAATCATCATATGTGACAACATATTATCTAATGTAATTGGTTGCCTAAAATAAAAGCTGATTTCTCAAATAACAAACTACAACATATGATGAGTGTTGTAGTCGCTGACTATGAAATCATATGAAGAAATTAATGGTTTAGGTCAATTTTATGTAGAAAAAGGAAATGATAGCTAAAGAAATCATATTTTTTTTTAAAAAAAATGCATTAAATCATAATTTACTTCAAACTCTAATAAAATTGTGTGTATTGTATAATGAAGTTTAGTATGTATATCGATCGTCTCGTACGTCAAGGTACATTCCCCTATCAAATATAATTATCCATAAGAAAAATAAATTTATTAATTAAAATTAATATGGCATTTAGGGTAAACATCATAATTACGCATAGCAATAATGTAAAGGGACACGTGGCGTTACAAATCCTTACCCCCTAAAAATATATTTCGTCATCAAAATGAAAATTTACTAGATGGATGTGGATAATTATATGTCACATATATGTTAACTTTTCTCTCTCAAGATATGGAAGTGTCAGAAAAATACTTCCAAAAACGCATACGTTAATTACATTCCTTTTCCTTGACAGTGATCGTGATAATATGATCTAGTAAGCTAATTCACTCACTCTTAGATCTATTATCTCGAAGTGATCCACAAAATGAAGACTCAACTTTTTCTTTCTTCCGAAATCTCAATATCAGTAGCAAATTCAAAATCCTTCCCTTATGTGTTTGCTTTGAACAATTCTCATTCCTTGTTGAGTCTTTTCAAAGGCGTTTGTTGCTTATTAGACAATCTTCGAGCCTAGTTTTCTCTTAAAAATTTCTCCTACCTCATCTTAAAGAACACGTGGTCGACATTTTCTTCCATATAATGTCTCATAAGATGTTATAATAATAGTAGATTGGAAGCTATCTTTTTGTTTTTCCATACAAAGTCAGTCATATGAACTCAATTCAATAATAGCATATTCAAATTTCACATTAGTTCATGACATAATTCAATAAAACTCAAATTTATATTTCAATGAATATCACGTTTACGAGTATAAACATTTCAAAGTTATGTGATATACGAGAATAAAAATCTTAAATGCTAACCATACCTTTAAATTGTATAAATTCTTTTAAACTTGAAGCCGCTATCTCATCAATAGAATTGTAGTAAGAATAAAATTTTTGAAGAAGGTTGAAGGAGAAAAGATTGCTTGAAGACGGAAAATAGAGAACTACAATGAGATTTTCCACAAGATAGACTAATTTTTATTTTGCTACAAAAACAAATAATTCAATGTCGATGGCAAATAAGTCTTGAGTTTTAAATTAACCATCCACAATTTTTTTGCTAGAAGAAAATGTATGATCAATTCAGAACCAAAGAAGTTACTACAGTTAAATCAATATTCTAGAAATTTTGTCCATCACTTTCCATAATTAATTAAACATATTACATTCCCTAATTAATTAAAATAAAATAAATATAATCAAAATTTTCAATCAAGACCAAGTTTTCTCCATTAAAATAATATATTAATTAGTTTCAAAATACACACGCAAAACTTATCTTTTAATAAAATATATTATTTTACTTGTTAATAATAAAATAATTACTTAAAACTACATCTTGAAAATTGACACACTTTTCACTTTATTGCTATTTTTTATTATTTCAAACATAGAACTATAAATTTGAGATAACCACAAAGTCAATTATAATTAAATGATTAATTTAGGAATATACCGTAATAAATTTTAGTAACAATGTACTCGAATTAAGATTGTAACATGCATGCCTCACGTTTAGAGGCAACAATAGGCTAATATAACACTTAATCAACATGTTAGCGAAATATTTAAATCCAAATATGCAGAATTAATAAAATAACAAGAACAACTCACTTAATTATTGTCTTCAGATGATTAAGGTAATTAAACAATCACTTAAACGTATAGATCAAAAGCAATTAAGTAAATAACAACAGATGGGATCACGGAGGAAAACTCTTTCTCAGGATCAAAAACTTCTGGACACACTTGAAGGTAAAATTCACTAAAAAAGTTAACTTACAATTAGTCTAGACATCGCTAACATCAATTGAGTCTCCCCATCTAACTTGTAAATCACTAAGGAACTCAATTGATTGTACGACCCACACTTCCTAGCAACGCTACTTTTCCCTCTGTGTGGATCACCAGAAAGGAACCTCGTTCCAAAGCGCTGGAACTCCAAGCGCCTCTTTTCCTAACTTCATAACTCTAAAGGCTTATATGTGAATGTAAGGTTTGTTGGAGTTTGATCTTTAGATATTTCTGTGTTTTGATCTGGGACTAAGGCAAGAGAATATCGAAATATGTAATTAGTCTTCAAAGGATAATCTCTTGACTAAAATTTAAGGCTCAACCAATAATAAGAAATATTTGGGAACAATTATAAAGAATTGATTTTAGGGTTGAATCAAGAAATCAATGGAATGTGTTTTGGATCTTCAACAATATGATCTCTAATGTAAAATAATGATTCAACACGCTATGGGACGTAATGGTTGTATATTTATAATAGGTAGTGTTTGGAGTGAAATAGGATTGAAAAAGCTGTTTAAAATCGAACACGATTCTTCCTCGAATAACACTGCCGCTCGAACACTAGGTAGGCGCCTAGAGAGTGGCTGGTCCACTGCTCGAGCAGTAGCGTCGTACCAAGGGAATGCCGGTCTTATTGTTCTGAGTGCTCGAGCGCCATCTTGGCGTGCAAATAGTGATCATCTTTTCTGTTTTTTGATCTTCTTGTTTGTTTTCGACTCCTTTTAGGTCTCTACCAACCCCAAGCTATTTTAATTTAAATTACAACTCATATAACCATGATTTTAGATATGAATATTGTCCATTACAAATCTAGAAGTTGCTAATTACAAATTTTGACCAAAGTGTTTCCTCCTTTGGCATTCCGTGACAAAATTACTTATTTCAAAATTTAATGTCAATACAACTTAACACTATTTACCAAAAGACTTGATTCCCAAACTTTAGCTCAACTTTTGTCATACATGCTTCTAGAAACACATGAAAACAACAATACTATGTGAAAAGTAAGAGAAAACTAATATTTAAAAATATTACTAAGACATATAAAATAACGGAAGTAAAACGTGTGTAACACAAAAGCATGTAATACTATGTGAATCAAATAGCTTATAAATAAAATCTAAAATATCAATATCAATGTTGACAAAACACTAAACACGTTATCAATATTAAAATTCATTTATTATAAAAAATCATTCAAAATTTTTTTATGACTCTCCCTAAGTTAAATATATAAAACTCCCCTAAGTCAAATAACTAAAACAATTAATTACCCCCCCCCCCCCACCCACTCATATACTACACTACAATCAATTACTTCCACTCACTTATATTCTACACAATTCTCAATTACTCCCCATCACTCATATACTACGCATCTCTAAAATAAATACTCTCTTCCCCTTTTGTCATGAATAACAAAGCAAAACTGATAAGTGTAGTTATTTAAGCGTTGAAATTAGAGCATTTGTTGGTTATTTTAAAGAATAATAGCTTAATTTGGTTCGAATTGTGTTTGCTAGATAACAATCGATGAAAAGGGCGAAAAATGGGGGAAAATGACGAAAAGAGGACTAAACTTCAAGAAAGCCAAAGTTCATGGAATGAAGTACAAACAATCAAAAGTTGGCGCGGACTGAAGAATGAACATTCGAGAGTGTTAAGACTCAATTGGACGTGAATAGAAGTCAAAGGGATGAAAAGTGGGTGAAGAGAACCAAAACGCACGCGAGGGAAATTTTAGGGACCAAACTACAAAGTTTGACCCACAAGGTTAAGCTTGCATATGCATGGACTTGCAGGTCTAGTGTACATACAACCTTAAGGCTGAACCTAAAGACAGCCTACCATGCGTACGCATGGTTCATCTCCAAAGGAAATTTTCTGGTTTCCTTATTTTGTTAGATTGATTATGGAATGATATCTTTTACACACTTTAAAACCTAATGGCCGTCCATAACATATGCTACCTAGCTTTTATCATAATTTGAGCTTGCAAGAGGAGACTTGACAAAAAGACTTGAAGTTCCAAAGCTCAGGTCGAAGTTTAAAGTGAAGTTTTTGAGTTTTCATGTTCTTTATCGCTTTCTTTACCTCTTGTGATGTTGTTTCTATATCTTTTGTGCAATTTTTATATGAAAATACTAGGCTAAAATTTTTTTATGTATTAAATGGATGATGAAACCGTTTGATTGATATTTCTAATTCAAAACTTATCGTATTTTAGTTATTTCTTGAATGTTTGCGCACCATTTAGATAATTAGTTGCTTATTTGTAGTATTGGAAGAGTCACAATAAGTAGAACACTACATATTTGACACACATATAATAGATATTAGGAATAATATTTATAGCGTGTGCAATCTTATGTGATAATCGTGTGATTGAATGCTTGCTTTGCATATGAATTTGGGCTAATAATTGGATTGGGTTGTGCTAATGATAGGTTTGTTATATCTTAGAAAAGAATATTAGATATTAAATGATAATCAATTGTTACAAGTACCTGAATAATACTAATTTACAAAAGTCGAGAATTGGAAATAGAAATCAATTGGCGGATTCAGAAATTCAATACATTCGTCTCACTATTTGATAAAAACCAAACTTTATTTTTAATCGTAGCTTAATATAGGATAGTTGCAAAACAACAAAGCTTCTATGTTACATTGGTCGAGTTTTATTAGAAACTAGTACACTATAGTTGAATGCTATTTCTCATGGGACGATACATGTATTCACTATGAATTACTTGTCAACAATCTCGTACACTTGCGGGATTTTACTGAACAAAAACAATTAAAGAATCATGAATAAAACAGAGGGGATGAGTGAAAAAACTATGCATATGGACATACTATGCAAAACGTGTGATGGGAGAATAATTTTTTTTCCCCTTTTGAGATAACTATTTTTCATGGATTTTTAAATACATGCATATATTAATATCATGAGCAATGCAGATGCATGCACCTAAAAACCAACTCAACGACGAACACAAGTGCTCCTACCATGAAGAGCGACATGAGCAACATCTCAGTTAATATCATCACTTTGACTTGTGAGTTTACTCTTTTTGACCCAAATTTTCTTAGAATAAGATGAATATTAGTCAATTGAGTCATAAACTTAGTCATGTGACTTACTTGCTTAGTCGAGAATCTAACATGAGTAGTTAGATCTTATTTGTTGTTCCTAATCAAGGGCATACGGCACTTAGGTCTAATGTGACCTAAAATACCATAGTTATGACTTGTGGGAATGAACTTAGAACTACTTCTAGGTCTCAAGTTTTGTGGTTTATGCTGAGGAAACCTATGCTACACAAAAGATCTTTGTCCTAGAGCTCCATATTCTTAGACTTAATAGAGGTAGGTACACTCTTATTTTTAGAAGAGGAAGCGGTATGATATTAGTTTCATTAAAGCCTAAACCTCTCCTATTCCGAGCTGACTTTTGCGAACCTATCATGGTGCCAAGTTTCGTAGGCCTACTAGAAAAAGATTAAAGTTGAGCACTAGATTTCTCAAGAATACTAGTAAGAGTCTTAACCTTAATTTCTAAGGGCTTGGTGTGTGTTGTCGTAGGCACCCAAAAGTAATACCTTAACCTCTAAAATTAATGTAGTAATGAAGTAAGGGTCGATCCCATGAAGAGTGTGTAATTCAATATTTTATACTTCGTACAATGATTTGGGGTTTTTGTATGCAAACAATTGTAAATAACGTAATTAATAACAATGAAAATTAAATTAACGAAAACAATCAAAAGACTAACATTGGTCTAAGTCCACATCTACCGTCGAAAATCCACAATTGATCATAGATGCAAGGATAATTCAGTTCATATTTCGAATATTCACAGTTGGAATAATTTTCCTATTTCTCCTTAATTTTAGTTAGTTAAAAACCAGCGTTCTAATTAACCATAATTATTAAATAATCCCAGATCAGCGCTCAAAATTCAATTTAATAACAACTTTACACAATAGAGAAATCGATGAACTAGATAACACGAACACCAGCGGTTGCATTCAATCTATTTAAACATTCTTCTTAAGATTCAATAACCTCTATCGCAGAAAATCATCAAATCCTAGTGCTTCACAAGTTAAAGGAATCTAACAATTACAGATTTGATATTTAGCTTAGCAGTAGATTGTAACGAATAACAAAGTAGTAGGCCTCCTAACAATTAAACATAACAATCATGAAAATAAGTGCACAAGAATATTCAATACGCAAAATAAGAATTAAACAATAAGAAAAACTATTTAGATCTCACAATATGTGGTTCCGAGACTTCAATTTCCTTCGACCAAGTATAAAAGTTTAGTTACAATTCATGAATCTAAGAGAGAAATAATGAAGAATGGAGTTTGGAGGCGTTCTGTACGTTCTTCCCCCGTTCTAGAGTTTTAAAATATGTATTTATAATTGTTTCCATAGGTAGTTGACTTAAATTCGAAAATTGGAGATTCGTCAGTGAAAAATGCATGTGCGCGCACGCCGTATATTTCCTTGCCCGTGCACCGTTCATTTGTTTTGGGCTCAGTAAGTAAACTTCATGCCCGTGCGCGCGCGAGAGAATTTGCCTGCGCACGCGCATGTTTGTCTCTTAACAACGTTCGGTATTTTGGTCATACCTTTCTCCACAGATATCCGATTGAGCTGATTCAAAATGCGTTGGAAAGTTAACTTAAAGGGCTACAGCTTTGGTTCAGATACTATCTTCCAATTCAATCGTTGTCCATATCAAAAATGGGTCTCAAACTAAGACTGAAAATCCGATGCATAACTTTTCGATTGGAAATTGATGTGTGATCCTACTTTGATGATATTTCACCACTTTGACTTCTTTCTTCATTCAATTGACTTCTAACACTCTCAAATCTTCATCATTTGGTTCGAGACAACTTTTGTGTATTTTCACGTTAGTCCTTGAACTTTCATTTCCTTTTACTTTCGTCCTTTTTCACCTGTTTCTTCCAAATTATGTCATATCCATCAAATTGCCACCTAAACCAAAATATGAGATTAATAAGTACATTTTGGCATAAAATAATCATACGAGCACATAAAATAAGGAGAGAAAAATATGCATTTTACATTCCTATCAGGGCTCTTTCTCAGCCCTCAACTCATTTAATCTACTAGTCGGCTCCTCGAGTTTACCGTATGGCTCTCATTTTCTACCTCAAGCTCATGTAATTTCTTAAAGGCACATCTATTTTCCTTTTTCAACTTAAGTCACTCCCAAATAAGTCATCAAAAGCCTCATAAATATCACGCTCACCTTCTGACTCTTCCTATGAAGGGTCAGGTTTCTCTATGTGCTCATGTGACTCACTATTAACCACAGAGGTGAATGTCTTATAATTCCCCCACCCTCAGGATTGGAATTCTCACTTTATTATTGGAGCTAGACTTGTCATCAATTATAGTAGTATTCATAGCCTTACTTAGGGTCTTCTTATAACTTGGGCACTAAGATTAAACATGTCCAAAATCGTAGCACTCATAACACCTCATAGAAACCTCTTCCAGGCATTTCCAGCATAACTCTTATCTCTTTTATCTTTCCTGGATTTACTAGATTCACACTTAAACTTATAAAAATGTCTCATATTATTCCTAAGGAACTTCTTAAAATTCCTAGCAAGGTAGGCAAACTCCTCATCCTTAGGCTTGTCGTCATCAGTGGTGTCACTATCTGCTTCTCTAACAATTTCGAGGGCTAAAGATTTATTCTTATTAGATTGAGGTAGGCTAAGTTCATAGGTTTGGAGATATTATACAAGTTCTTTTATCTTAATTGCATCTAGGTCATTGCTTTCTTCTATAGTAGTAACCTTATGTTTAAATCTCTCATGTAGAGATCTCATAACTTTCCTCACTATCTTAGCCTCGGGGATTTGCTCACTTAAGTTGAAATTAGAGTTGACTATATCATTTAAGTTCGCATAGAAATCATCAAATGATTCATCATCTTTCATCCTAACGTCCTTAAATTTAGTAGTCAACATTTGCAATTTTGAACTTTTAATGGTTTTAGTTCCCTCATGTCTAGTTTCTAACATGTCCCACGCTTATTTTTCAGTCTCAGACTTAGATACCTATTTGAACTCCTTGGAAAAATAGCCTTAAAGATGACATGGATACCTCTACTATTTCAGTTACAATCGGTCAACTCATCCTTAGTCCAAGTAGAGATATCGATAGAAGTAACTACTCCAACAACAGTGATAGATGGGACGGTTCAACCCTTTTCTACACTAACCTAAACATGTTAATCCATTGATTTTAGGAATGCTTTCATATTTACTTTCTAGTAAGCATAATTAATTTCGTCAAAATATGGAAGAGTAGACAACGACTAACTCATCTAGACAAACTTGGGTCAAGGAACGAAAATTGGCTCTGCTACCAAATGTTTGAAATACTTAGACCCAAATATACGGAATTAACACATTAACAAGCAACAAGGCACTTAATTATTGTCTCTAGATAATTAAAAGCAATAAAGTAAATAACACCGGATATAATCATGGAGGAAAAGCCCTTCTTAGGATCAAAAACCTCCGGGATAACTTGCCAGTGAAATCCACTAGAAAAGTTAACTTACAATTAGAGCAGACAATGCTAAACGTTAACTGACTTTGGCCGCCTAACTTGTAAATCTCCAAGGGACTTCATTGGTTGTACAACCTGCACTTCCTAGCAAATCTAGACTACTTTTTCTTCTGCGTGGATCACGAAGAACAAACCTCTTTCTAGAGCGCTGGAAGTCCAGGCACCTCTTCTCCCAACTTCAAAACTCTGAAAGCTTATAGGTAAATGTAGCGTTTCTTGGTGTTTGATATTTAGATCTTTCTATTTTTTGTGGCTGAGGCAAGGGAATTTGGAATATGTAGTTGACCTTCAAATGATAATCTGTTGAATAAATATAAGGCTCAACCAATAATAACAAATATTTGGTAAAAAATTATAAAGAATTGATCTTGGGGTTGAATCAAGAAATCAATTAAGTGTGTTTTGGATCTTCAACAATATGATCTCTAATGTAAAATAATGACTCAACACACTTTGGGATGGATCTATTGTTGTATATTCATAATATGTAGTGTTCGAGGTGAAATAGGATTGAACAATCGTTTAAAATTGAACATGATTCTTTCTTTGATATTACTGCCTTTCTAGCGCTAGGTAGGCGCTTAGCGAGCGGTTGGTCTGCTGCTAGAGTTGTAACGCAGCACCAAATGGGCGCCAGTCTTACTACTCTAAGCGTTCGTTCGCCATCTTGGCATGCAATGAGTTGTCGTCTTTTCCATTTCTTGATCTTCTTGAATGTCTTCAACTCCTTTTATGACTCTACCAACCCCAAGCTATTTTTACTTAAACTAAAACTCAAATGAACATGATTTTGGATACGGAAATTGACAATTACAAATTTAGAAATTGCTAATTACAAATTTTGACCTAACACAATATTTTTCCAGTTTTCAAGGTTGTAATCACGAGGATAGAGGGCTAGACATTCAATCCCACAAAGTCAAAACTATTGGACACTTTTGGAAATTCAGAGGCCACGTTCTCTTATGAAAGTAACCTAGACATGATACCTCGAAATCTAGTCCACATAATTAGAGTCGTAAACATCTAAACTTACAAGTCTACTATAAACTATTTCATATCCTGGATTATCGAATAACCTAGTTATCTTTAATAAGTTCATTACAACTTCAAATGGTAACATATTAAATGTGCTCCATAGCTGTAAGCGGGATCCATGATTTCTTGGAAAATATTGGACTCGTATTTGAATATATGACTATTATTATAGGGATTCTTATTGTCCACCCCTGTTGGTGAGTTTTCGATGTTGCTTTGCGAGTGAAAGAACATGTAGTGGGGGAAAATAATCAAATACGAGCAATTTACTTCAAGAAAATCTAATAACTTTATACAGCTACTACAACATTTCTAATAATAGTCATCAATTTCAAACATAAAATGTAATTCTACTGTATGATCTCAAAGGACTTGTTGTAGCATGACTCATTACTCTATATAATCTTTTTGAATAGATATAAAAATTTAAAATCTTCATAACCAATTTTAAAACAACTAGCTCTGATACCAAACTATAGCACTCCAAATCTAGGTAAACTAGACTTGGAAATATTACCTTTTTAATTTTCTTTTAAAATCACAAATGCAGAAAATTGATTAGTTTTTTCTTTAACATAATAAACATTAATGACTTTATTTATGAAATTAATTTATACTTCACAAAAATAAGACAATTAAGTTAAATGTAACTTATTTATTAAACGAATTCATATTTAAATGTATTAGTACTGAATCTATCTCACTACAAGTCGTCATTTCGAATCATCTTGTTTTCATCATTTGGAAATGAAGAGGATAAGCAAATCTCATGCATATGATATGCGTATGAATTACTTTAAAATAAATAGCCTTTCTCAATATGTATCACATTTTCCTCAATTTCTTTACAACTTTAACATTAATATTAGGGAAGAGTTCAAAACTAAGGTATTAACTATACACAATTCAAAAATTAGGTTTTAAGTTTGACTAATGCAAAAATCAGGTTTTTAGTTAATTAATTAAAAAGATTTATTAATTAAATATAATAAGATCATAGTTATATAATTAATGGTCACATATACATAATTATAGGTCACGGGTCACGTATTTTAAAATTAATAACAGATTATTTCGAAACCACAAATTAAAAATTTTATACATCACGGATTATTTTGAGGTCACAGATTTTTAAATTAGTTGGTCAAAGATTATTCTTGAGTCACATATTATTAAATTTTTAGGTCACAGTTGAGTAATTGGTCACAAATTATCAAACATTTGGTCACGGACTACCCCACTACCACTATGACCACTTTCGACCACCCTCACCATGCCGTAACAGCACCAACAATCACCACCTAGCTATGCAACCCCTCCTCCACACAGAAAGTCGCCTCCAACACCTTATCATCACCATTCACCGCCAAAACACAAAGCCCCACCAATCCATTCACCTCATTTTCATGGAAAACCACCACCAACGCCATATCACCACCGTTCACCACCAAAGCACAGGCCTCCTCACCGCCACCACCACAGACAAGCTCAAACCATAGAGTCAGCGTCGATACCACCACCATCACATCGCCATCGCCTGTAACAACAGTCCAACAACGCCACCACTGCACCACCAGCACTACTTGCACCAACAATCTCACATACAGACCACACACAGACAGACAAATCATACCACGCTGCCACCACTATCGCACCGGCGTCACCACCTTCATCAAAACCCAACACATGGACACAAAGGGATAGCAAATCGCACCCCACAGCCACACAGACCGTACCACCCAGATTTAAATTCTAATTTTGACATAAATTGCCACCGCTCGAAGATGTTGTAGATCTCTCTCCAGCACGATTCAGATCTTAACATCGCGCCACCGATTGGGTGAAGGGAGGGGGGAGAAGAGAGGAGGCGAGAGAGAGAGAGAGATGGGAGGGAGTAGAGAGTGAAAAATTAGGGTTAGGGGTTTTATATATTACCTGATTCTTTAATAATGAAACTTGGTCCCTGATTTTTGAATTCCAATCTTCAAACCCCTGGAATTGTGTAATTTCCTCTTAATATTATGAGTTCACTTAGTGTATCGCTAGCCAAAAAAATGTAGTTGGCAATTATTATTTGGAACCCGATTCCTTCTACCGGTAGTACCGCATAGCAGTTAATATTAACATTAAACATTCAATATTAGTCGGTTGCCCCGGTCCTCCATGTTCCATTTTCCACTCACATCTTTCATTGCATAAACATACACATCCTAACAAAACATTCAAGATATGTATCTTTTTAAAATATTTTTTGACTCATTGACATTTGGAAACATTTTATTTTTTGAAACTTCTATATGCTTGTGGATGCATTGACGTGCATGAATATGTCACAAAAAGCATTAATGATGTAGATGTAATAGTTAAATATCAGGTTCACATAATAACAAATTTAGGTTACACATTTATATGTTTACAATGTAACATACGCATGAAGACAACGAGAGGTTTACTTACCTTAAGTCCTTAATAATTTATTTATTATTTTGAATAACAAATGAAAATTACCCATAGCGTCGATAACAACATGCCATGAGACCTGTATCATTGCTTGTTGACACACAAAATATACAGCCTAATTCAAATGGCCCAAGAGAGAAAATAGCCCAAGAGAAGAAGCACATTTAGAGAGATCAGGGTAAAAGCCCAGCCAGAAGTATCATTAAATATGATGAAAGCCCAAAAACAAAGGTGTGTTGTCGCCCAAGCCTGCAGAACACTCAGATGTTGAGCGAATGAAGTATCTTATAATCGCCCAGAGCGGAAGACCAATTGTCGCCCACAAATGCCGAGTCGCCCAGAGTCCCAGCGATGACTAAAGCTTGTTGTTATCCAAAGTCACAATCTAAGGCAGTTTGAGTACATCTACGCCCCACGATTTGAGAGAGTTGGTGGCAAGCAGTTATGAAGAGGACGTGGTGATAGGAGTTACACACGGTAGTTATTGGCCAACCGACCTTTATGAAAGAAATGGGTAGTTACAAGCAGTTTCTAAACGATTAAAACTGCCCAAACCGTATAAAAGAAAGAGGAAGACAACGAAGATAGCCCCGACAAAATTCACTCTCAAACAGAGAATATGTAATTTACTTTTTCTTAGATTAATTTTAATTACTTCAATTCCCTTATACTTGTGTGCTTGCGCCCCTTGGAGGCATCTTGTTCGTGTCCAAACTGTAATCTTCATATTCAATAAACACCCCTTTTTGGGACTTTGTTCCAAGAGGTTTGTCCCTTACACAATCGTCTGACCCCTTTTTAATTGCTAGCGAGTAAAACGCACGAAACAAGTTGGCAGGCCCGGTGGGACAGTTGGTGTTTGACGATGCAAAAGGAAAACATTATGCCTCATAAAAGTTCTGATAAAGCACCAGCAAGTCACGGAGTAGTCCAGTCTGTGATCGAGCGATACGAGGAGCAGCAACATTCTCCTCAGACGGAAGGACAGACTCCAAGCAGTCACAGTCGTTATGAACCAATGACAGAGTTGAGTCCTCGAACCATGCGTGCATTGCTTGGAGAACTCACACAAGATGTCGTCGAACAGGTAAATTTACGAAGCGTCCATAATATGGAAAAATTGACCCAGAATGGAAATGTTCACTATGATAACATGGCCAAACAATTAAGTGCTTTAAATGATCTTATGAGCAAATTAGTAGGCCAAGTATGTCAACCAACCATACCCATAGGAAGTCATTTCCAAACCAGGACGATTGTGGGACATACTTCACCACACAATTCCCCTGGTTTGAACCCAGGTCCAGGTCTAGAAACACTTTTCGGTCCTTCCACCTCAAATCAGGGGGTTAATGGAGCGCCAAATTTGAATGGTGATAATGTGACTACCAACCTGGGGGGTAATCCAAACATAAGGGATAATGTCCTGAATGGTGGACATAATTTACCTCGTGTTAATGAGGGAGTAAATACTCAATATAATGGGTATAATGGTCTGAACAATGGCACTTTCCCTGCCAATCAAGGACCAAATATCAGGCCGCCCCAAGTAAACCAACAAGTGAACCAACCCATAGGAGTCCCATATGATCCAAATGTTTTGTTGAGGAATCAAATTGCAGAAATAGTGCAAGATCAAATGGCTGTTGGGGTACGTCCTGTCATTAGGCCGACTTATACTAAACCATATCCTGATTGGGTAGATCAAGCATATCCATGGCCTAGAGGGTATAAAGTGCCCGAATTCTCGTTGTTCACTGGTTTAGGAGAAGTATCTACTCTGGAGCATGTAGGACGATTCACATTACAGAGTGGTGAGGTGACCGACTACCATAAAATGAGACTATTCCCTAGTTCATTAACAGGAGTAGCCTTTTCGTGGTTTATTAACTTGCCAGCAAATTCCGTTCAGACATGGCAACAAATGGAACAGTTGTTCCATGCTCAGTTTTATAAAACAGAATCTGAGGTTACACTGGCCGATTTGGCGAACTTACGTCAAATGCCAAATGAATGGGCAGAAGGTTTCCTTCAAAGGTTCAAAACAGCCAGGAGTAAATGTTTTGTACCCCTGCCTGAAAAAGAATTTGTCAAAATCGCTCAAAACTGTTTAAGTTTTGATTTAAAGAAAAAGTTCCAGGATAGGGAATTCCCTGACCTGTTCCAACTTAGTGCGAACGTGATTAGGTACGAACGTTTGATAAGAGAAGAAGAGCAAGTAAAAAATTCTAGCAAAGGGACTTATTACAAAGACCCAAACTTTGACGTTCATGCTATAAGCGATGAATTTTATGATCAAACTAAAATATGTTTGGCTGAACTAACCAAAGTGGATGCGTATACTTGTCCCATAATGGCTAAGCCTAAGGATTTAGCCAGAGATGAGCCTATGAAAGGAGAAAACAAAAATAGCAAAACGTTCTCGTTTGACGTAACTAAGGCTGACCTTATATTTGATAAATTGTATAAGGATAAGCAGATAAAGTTGAGCGATAAACATAAGTTGCCAAGCCCTGAGCAAATTAAGGGTAAAAAATATTGTAAATGGCATAATGCATGGTCACATATGACTAATTATTGCTTAGTTTTCCGTCATGTTTTACAGGACGCTATTGAGTCAGGACGAATCACGTTCGAAGACAAAAAGAAAATGGCAGTGGATGAAAATCCTTTCCCACAGCCACTTGAAGTGAATATGGTGACGACCAATCTCAAAAATAAGTTGCCAAAGTTCAAGTTAGTCATCGACGACGAGGAAGACCCTGAGAAACATGCCAGTGTGTTCAAACGTATTAGGGGAAAAGAACCCATGAAGAACGAAGAAGTCTTCTGTGCCAGATAGATGTAAAGGAGAAATGAGAGCAAACACTGGGAAACCGGAAGTATGGCAGAGTCACCATCCCCCTAAGTTTGTTCCAAACAAGAGGTAAGGCACATCGTTCTATAAAGGACCGCCTTTGGAAAGGCAGTTTAGGCCAGCAAGGCGTGAAAGATCATTCAGACCACAGCCTCGCCAGCCTAATGTATGGCACTCATATCAGTATAATGCAAGACGTGTTATGCCTTTTAATGAAATGACCAAGACTCAGCAAAGACGATTTCAACGGAATTATGGACGAATGATGAGGCAGCAACAAGAAATGCCACGTCCTAAAGCACCAAGAATACGGGAGATAGTTAATCAAAATGCTCTCGAAGATAGTGAAAAGACTGGCACTGGGGAATCAATGGGAGAAATGCCAGAAAGTTCTTCTGGGAGGTCGAAGTTTGATCGAAGCAAAAGAGACGAAGAAGATACAGAACCACCCCTTACAATCCAGTTCGGCACCTTACCTCCCGTCATGGCTAATAATTATCTGTTGGCTAATGAATTCAAGAATAAGGAAGAAGAAGGAGGAGACAAGGAAGAAGCGCGTGTGTTGGAATGTGAAGGAGGTCAATGTCTCAAGAAATACAAGGCGAAGAGGATGATGGTATGACTGATATTGAGGAAGAAATTGATTTAGAAGAAGAAAGGAGAAAGAGAGGAGTGTCGCGTAACACTTTGCTGAAACAATTGCATCGGGAAGGGGTCCGTGAAGTAGATTTGTTGGGAGAACCATCTGGGCGTTCTTTCAATTTCTACGTACTATATGGAACACCCAAAAGGAAGAAAAGGGTACCTCGTTCTGAGTAATACAGATCTCCTCCAATGATACTGCCTCCCCCAACAGGCTGGGTAGCTATTGGAGAAATACTGAAGGAGGAAGATAATACCCCATAGACAAGTACTCAGCCTGAGGTATTGCAAGTTGATTTATCACAAAGGGATAAGTCCACAGGGGATAAACATGAAGCAGAAATTGATACAGCAGAAAAAGTCGTCTTCAAAAAGCCCACCATGAAACTGACCAAGCATTTAAGGCCACTTTATGTGAAGGCCTTGGTCAATGGCATACCCGTGGTGAAGGTGCTTATTGATAATGAAGCAGCCATAAATACTATCCCATTAAGGATGATGAGGAAATTCGCGAAGACAGAGGATGACATGATCCCAACAAAAGTCATTCTCACAAACTTTAATGGGGGAGCAACTTCGGCCAAGGGAGTAATGCCACTAGATATAACCGTAGGAACAACTACTAGGACCACAGTCTTCTTCGTCATTGATGGTCTTACTAGTTACAACATACTATTAGGGCGAGACTGGATCCATGGAAGTTGCTGTATACCATCATCGCTCCACCAGTACTTAGTTTTCTGGAATGACCAAGGTAAAGCAGAAGTGGTACAGGCAGATCATAGGCCTTTTGTTACAGAAGCTAACTCGGTGGAAAGATTCATGTACGAGGAAAACTATAGACCTGTCAGGATAATCCAAGATGGAGAAGAAACTCAAGTCGTCGCACAGAGTGAAGAACCATTTTCGGTAGAAGCACTAGCTGAAATGTTCAATCAAATGAGGCCAAACATAGTGGCCCTAGAAGAGCCAGTGATTGGCAAAAAGACAATCAAAGAATATTGATGAGTTGGCAACCAAAAGAGCATGTGGCCGAGATCCAGGCCTTCAAAGCCAGACTAGTGGCTTTCAATAAAGAATGTCAAGAGAAAATCAAAAAAGAAGTAGCGTTGAAAACATTGGGAGACAAATTGGCAGTATTCAAATTGGAGCAAAGTGTTGACCAAGAAGTCAACAAGGTGGATTGCCTAGAAGAAGAAGTGCCTACAAAGGATATGGATGATGAAGTAATGAGGATCAACAAGCCTGGGAACGCTCAAGCACAAGACCCTTTGGTCAAAATAAACATTGGCGACGTGGGAGAAGATCGCCCAACATTTATCAGCCAGATGCTTAGTCAAGAGGTTAGTACAGCATTAATCGCTTTATTAAAAGAATATAAAGACTGCTTTGCGTGGGAGTATGAATATATGCCTGGTTTAGATAAAAATTTAGTGGAACATAGACTGCCAACTAAATTAAATTTTAAGCCCCATAAACAGCCTCCTAGACGTTTTGCTCCTAACGTGTTACCTGAAATTAAGAAAGAGATTGAGAGATTATTAAGAGAAGGCTTCATCAGGACAGCTAGATATGTTGAATGGTTATCTAATACTGTGCCAGTGTTAAAAAAGAATGGTAAATTAAGGGTGTGCATAGACTTTAGAAATTTGAATTTAGCGACACCTAAGGATGAGTATCCAATGCCCACGGTAGACTCTTTAGTTGATTCCACTGCCGGACATGTCATGTATTCCTTTATGGACGGATATTCAGGATATAACCAAATATATATAGTTGAAGAAGACATACACAAAACTGCATTTAGATATCCAGGGGCCTTAGGGTGTTACGAATGGGTAGTTATGCATTTCGGCCTGAAAAATGTGGGGGCAACTTATCAAAGGGCAATGAATCTAATCTTTCATGATATGATAGGCAAGTTTGTCGAAGTGTATGTGGATGATATTGTAGTCAAATCTGTTAAAGAGAAAGATCATTTCCAACAACTGAAACGCTCATTTGAGTGAATGAGATAATATAAGCTGAAATTGAATCCTTTGAAATGTGCGTTTGGTGTCAATGTCGGTAATTTCCTTGGCTTTACACCAAAGAGGAATCGAACTCGATAAGAATAAACCAAATGCCATTTTAGAGGCCAAACCGCCTAGCAACAAAAAAGAATTGCAACGATTTCTAGGTCAAGTTAATTTCTTAAGGTGATTTATCTCTAATTGTGCAGGGCGAACAAAAACTTTTTCGCCTCTCCTAAAGTTGAAAAACCAGGACGAACTCGTCTGGAAAGAAGAACATCAAAAGGCCTTTGATAGCCTAAAGATGTATTTGTCAAATTCGCCAGTGTTGGTGTCACCTATCCAAGGACGGCCAATGAAGGTGTATATATCGGCTGAACAAGAATCGATAGCTGGAATGGTCGCGCAAGAAGACCAATTTGGTGAAGAAAGGGCAATATATTATTTAAGTAGACGTTTGACAAAATGCGAATGTAATTATTCTGCTATCGAGAAACTATGTCTCGCTTTATATTTCACATGTACTAAGTTAAGGGCTTATTTACGGCCTGTAACAGTTTATCTAATTTCTAAAGTAAATTTAGTAAAGTATATGTTTTCTCGCCCTGTTTTACACCAAAGGATAGGCCTTTGGACTTTGGCATTATCCAAGTTTGAAATACAATACGTACCACAAAAGGCGGTAAAAAATCAAGCATTGGCTAATTTCTTGGCCGATCACCCGTGCCTTGACATGCCTGAAGAAATTAAATTGGAAATAAACTCATTCGAGTTCAAACCATGGATCCTATATTTTGATGGATCAAAAACTTCCAAAGGTATAGGGATAGGAATAGCCTTGATAAATCCTCTAGGAGTTTGTTATAAATACGCCTTCACGTTGGATAGAATGTGCACCAATAACCAGGCCGAATATGAAGCATTGATTGTCGGCCTGGAGTTACTAATTGAAATGGGAGTAAAAAACGTGATTATTAAGGGCGATTCCCAGTTGGTGATTTACCAACTCACTGGCGATTTTAAATGTCAAAGTGAATCTGTCATAAGTCAGTATGAAGTCGCCCAAGAATTGCTAGAGGAGTTCGACCAAGTAGAACTCCAATATGTCAATAGAATATACAATGACATAGCAAACGAACTAGTCCAAACGGCCTCAGGTTACTTAAAAATCTTAGATATAGTATAAAAATAATCAACTGCTTGGGGGGTTGACGATTTAAAAGAGGAACGTCAATTAATATTCGAGCATATAAAACAATTGTTCATTAAAGGCAAATACTGCTGTTACTATTGAAAAGTGACTATGATGAATAGTTCATGAATTTACAAAGAAAAAGACATCAAAATATCTCAATTACAGTTCACCCCAAACAGATCGCATCTGTTCCCTAAGTTTCACCCAATCCTCATCCTACCTTGAAGACGTAGTGTCTATATCGGTCACAACCTCATCGTCAACCTTCAGCTGGAGGTAACGCTCAACTATGGACTTGGTCCGCTCTACCTCTTGGGAAGCATTACGCTCTTTAGCAGCCATCCTAGCCTTGCAATCGTCCATCCTTGCTTGAAGCCCCTTCATCTCTGCAACCAAGGTCATCATTAGAGAATCTTCAGCCTTAATTTCAGAAGAGATTTCATTCAATTCAGTCTTGGCTTTGTTGATCTCCTGAAGCAAAGATTCATTTTCAGAAGAAGCACGAAAATACTGGGTACTTTTGACCTTCAACTCAACACATCTAGCCAACAGAGAAAGGACTTCAGAGTGAATGGCCCTCAACGTCGCCTTGAATTTGGGAGAAACATTGAGCGACGGAAGCGTAAGTGCTTGTTCCAACTTCGTGCTCAAAAGATCAAATTTACCCTTCTGTGTGGCAGCACTGGCCGTGCAAACATCCATATCCATGAAGGCAACATACTCAAGCATATTGTCTGAGAATTTCCATATTTGCCTCTGAAAGGTCCGAAGGATGGCCGGAAGAAGGCAGGGCGTTTCCATTTGTTCCCAAGAGTAAAGCAAGTCTTGGATGGAGCGCACAACAGTATTAGTGCACTGAAAGGGAATGCCAATGTTAAAATGTTACTGCAACAAATCAAACAAAGCAAAAGAGTGAATGAGTAACATGAGTTACCTCATCAGCGACCTTCGAATGTTCAGGATCGTCATCAATTGGCCCCACCATTCGCGAAAACTTCCCTTTCTCTGAATAGGACGAACTTTCTACAACGGGCAGGTCTGTAGAAACACCTGATATACACAGAAGAAAACAAGTCAAAGACTGCTAAATCAACAAGTAGAGTGAAAGTGCCAAGAGACGTCCTACCTGCTAGTTCGGTAATTGAGAGATGGACGTCCTGGGAAGTTTGCAATACCTCAAGGGGTTGTGATGAAGTTTCAGGCACCAAAGGTTGTTCTTTGGGTGGAACCCCTTCATCAGATAATCCCGTTGAGATGGTTACAACAGCAGGAATTGGAGCAGGAGAGGTTGTGACCAAGGCTTCTGACCGAGAAGATGAGCCTTTCTGAAACCATCAAATGAAACAATAAAATGAAGATCCATTCATAAAGATCAATAGGTCATGGTTGAACAAAGTCATTACCTTTTTATTGTGCATGAGGGGAACATCAACATCATCACCACCATCATCTTCAGCGTCATCTTGCAAGATTGGAGAAGCTGTGGCCAGCCGTTTCCGGCTGGAAGCACCTTTGGCAGCAATAGCCTGGGTAGTTGGGGAAACAGATGGAAGATTTGAACGTTTGTGGGAAGCTGACGGTGATTTGGAAGGGCCCTTAATGGACAGAGGAGTAGTAAGAACAGGAGAAGAAGGGAGAATCTCTGAGCATCCAACGAGTGAAAAGCACGATTAGCGTTGACTGAAAAGAGCCTACGCTTCACAGATGGCCACAGTTGATCGAAAAGGTGATGCGTAACAGTAGTAGGATTGAAAGGAACAAAAGAAAAGCCGTCAGTCAAACGTTTATTACGAGTATCAATAGTCCCAGCCTCTGCCTTACTAATAAGGTGAAAACGCTCTGCGATATTCTTGGAATAACAAGGAGGAACAGGCCAAGTTTGGCCAAAACCAAGCTGACGGGCAAAGAAATGAGGAGCGTATATCTCAACCCCAGCTTTAGCATTTGTCCCTGTTACGATATCATGAAACAATTCTCTCCCAACCAAAAATTCAACCCACATGGACAAAGATGTGTTCGCTTTATCCATGGTGGAAGGAGGACGAACAAAAATGAGAATTTGATGAGTGGGAAAAGGAAAGAATGAAGGAATGGAATTCAGTGTATAAAAGAATGTAAAAACTTCTCTGGCAGACATATTTACAGGGCCCAATTGATGAATGAATAACCCATAGCAGGCAACCGACCTAGGAGGAGAAGGTACAGTACCAAGTTGTGGGAAATACGCCCTCAACCATAATTGGGCTAACCAAAGAGGCCCACTGCCTGTAGGGGATGCACCATTCTTTAGTTGGAATTGGAGGGAAGCCATGTCTCTGTAGAGGGCAGCCAAAAGGAATGAACATAAATTCAGGGATCGGCCACGTGCTAGTTCATGTGATATGGGCAGATAGCTTGTAGAAGGCTTCAGACTAGGGACGCAGATGACATATTTACACAACCAAACATGAAGGAAAGCTATACGCTCAGCATGGTTAGGTTCAGAAATAGAAGCAGTATAGATGCTTTGCATGCTCGAATAAGACTCAGTAATTTTCTTATCAAACTTCGGAGCAACACCAGTAACCACGATACCAGGAAATATGGTATCGCCCAGAGGTGGGAGGTTTACTAAAACCCCTATGTCCCTCAGAGTAATAGACATCGGGCCAAGAGGAAAGACAAAAGTATTATACTCTGAAGACCAAAAACTTAGTACGATTGGGAAAAGTACTGAATCGTAAATTGGGGGATAAAGGGTAATCTCCAACAAATCAGATATCTGTGCACGATAAAAAAATGCTTTTGTAGGACCATGTTTCACCAAACGTGCATGCCAAAAACGAAAGGAAGAATCTGCTTTAGGCCAAGTACGAATACCTCGCTCCTGGATGGGCTTCAACGGTAGCGAGTTCAGAAAATGAAGGTTCTCTGTGCAAGGGAACACTTGACCTACCGCCACTTTCTCTATAGATGCAGCATCATTGAACATTGGACCAAGATAAAACTCATTCCTGCCTGGATTAGCCGGTGCAAGATAAGAAGGGTTTACATACGGCCTGGTAAGGAGGTTTTGGAAATCTTCAAAACCAAAAGGGGTATCCGAACGGGTTTGAGAGGTCGCCATTGAATGCAAAATACGAGTTTATCTGAGTTTGCTTGAGAAACGTAGAGGAGAAGCAAGACGATGAACAGTAAAATAGTGGGGAGAAGACGCGAAGTATGGAGACGTGGTTTAGTGGCGCAACGAAGTGGCGCAATTTTTGGGTTTAGAAGGGTTGTAACGTCACACCGTTCCAGACAATTAGAAGAAAGTGATGATTGAAAAACCTTGGGAATTTCAAACGTTGCTGGAGGACACAAAGATGAATATGGCGAAAATTAAAATTAATTCCGCCATATTGGGGGATAATTGTTGACACACAAAATATACAGCCCAATTCAAATTGCCCAAGAGAGGAAATAGCCCAAGAGAAGAAGCCCATTTAGAGAGATCAGGGTAAAAGCCCAGCCAGAAGTGTCATTAAATATGATGAAAGCCCAAAACCAAAGGTGCGTTGTCGCCCAAGCCTGCAGAACGCCCAGATGTTGAGCGAATGAAGTATCCTATAATCGCCCAGAGCGGAAGACCAATTGTCGCCCACAAATGTCGAGTCGCCCAGAGTCCCAGCGATGACTAAAGCTTGTTGTTATCCAAAGTCACGATTTAAGGCAGTTTGAGCACATCTACGCCCCACGATTTGAGAGAGTTGGTGGCAAGCAGTTATGAAGAGGACGTGGTGATAGGAGTTACACACGGTAGTTATTGGCCAGTCGACCTTTATGAAAGAAATGGGTAGTTACAAGCAGTTTTTAAATGATTAAAACTGCCCAAGCCGTATAAAAGAAAGAGGAAGACAACGAAGATAGCCTCGACAAAATTCACTCTCAAATAGAGAATATGTAATTTATTTTTTCTTAGATTAATTTTAATTACTTCAATTCCCTTGTACTTGTGTGCTTGCGCCCCTTGGAGGCATCTTGTTCGTATCCAAACTGTAATCTTCATATTCAATAAACACCCCTTTTTGGGACTTTGTTCCAAGAGGTTTGTCCCTTACACAATCGTCTGACCCCTTTTTAATTGTTAGCGAGTAAAACGCGCGAAACATTGCCATTTATTTAGGAACTTGAACATATTCATTATTTATTTTTCATCATGTACACATATCTTAAATATCATATTACATTATTTTCTATTATTGTATTTTAATTTAATTTATACACTATAAATGTAGGAACATTAGTATGTTTAACAATATTACATTAATCACGTCGACAAAATAGAAATAAAATTAGAGTAATGCTATTCATTGTCGCTGAATACTGTGGTAAGTCTACGTGGTGGCGTACATGTAATTAATCAAATTTATTAATTAAAAAAAAATATCAATAGGATTTTCATCTCTCCTCTCCTGCATATCTTTCATCTTCCCTAAAATCCCAAAATACCTTTCAACCCACATCTTTCATCTTCCAAAATTGCCTCTCCGAAGTAGTCACATTCTTCTCCAAATGGCCAAAGATCAACCATCGCATATGTTCTCCACTGAATATTGGCCCCAGTGTTTTCATCAACAAGAAATCAGTGCCCCATCTCTATTGCTCTGTCAAGGTAAAAATATATACGTGGTACTTAATTTTGTGAAATTATTTACCATAAAAAATCTGCTGAAAAAAATTATTTATTGCAATGAAAAAGAAATCGGAGCTCGATCTGCAAACTTGTCATCGCCCGTCAAAACTTGCTTTCTTGATTCCCATGAGTTGTGGGATCTTTATTAATAATGTTTTGTTATCAGGTCGTATTGGGGAAACTTTGATAACAGGTCTGAAAAAAATGCATTTCGTCACTGTAATCAAATTCTTAATTAGCCTTCTTATTCTAGCATCAATAGTGAAGATTAAAGTAGATAATTCATGTGTGTTACATTCCATCTCGCTCAATGTTTGTAACTATATGATTTTAAAATTTATTTATGATTCTTTTTTTTCATAGATTTAAAATTGATCGAGATGCGAGAGAAAATCGGTTGGATATGAGTGATGAAGAATATGTGGATGAACAAGAGGTAAATAAAAACTTGGTTTATAAAGAGATTGTGCAAGGGCCTGAAGTTGGTATGTATTTTGATTCATTGGACAGCCGTTTTGAGTGCTATAAAGAATATTGGAAACAAGAAGGATTCAGAATTATAAGACAATCATTATGATCACAAGCAAATTAAAATTTTGTTTGCTTCTCATGTTTTCGAGCGGAATTTTTGAGGTCTGAAAAACAAAATTGCGCATTTGAGAAAAAGCGGGTGCAAAGCTAGAGTTAATGCTTCTGTAATTAGAGATAGAAAGGGCAAGATTAATTCTATTATACTTGAGCACAGTCATGGTTTGAGTCCCCAAAAATTAAGATTTTACTCATGAAATAGGGAAATTAGTAGTGGTGCTCAAAGAAAACTTGAATTCAATTATCGATCTGGAATTGATGTGGCAAAGAATTATCAATCATTTGTAGGGGAAGCAGGATGATAATGTCCCCATTTTGGAAAAAGTTTGTAGAAATGATAGGATCCACCAAGGGCTACAAACTTACAAAGATCCTGCTCAACTTGAAGAGGAAACAATGACGAGTTCGCAAGCAAATAGGATCAATGAAGCAATGCATTTACTTGTTCAAGCTACGGAAGCCAAGAGTTTGAAGTTAACAAGCCAAACACCAAGTTTCATGTTGGGCATAAATGAGAAAACAAGTTGGATGCATTGTAATCAAGAAAACAAAATTGAAAGCCAGTCGGATAACTATGCGACAATAAAACGAGATGCTATCGAATGTACTATTCCCGAAACAGAGAGGTGGAATTTTGTTTGTTCTATGCTATCATGGTAGTCATAACTATGTGGTAGCATTGTTCATTTTCGGAACACTTTTTTTTTAGATTTTTTCGAGAAGTCTATTTTTTGTAGAACTCTTGTTATGGTATCTTTTTTATATCTTTTTGATATAATTCCATTATAATTAGGTTTTTATGGGTTCTCTATAAATAGGATTAATTCTTTTCATTGTAAAAACAATACATTATTATTGAGAGATTAAATCAAACCAAGGCTGATTTCTTCTTGTTCTTCATTGAACTTAATTTCGAACTTATCAAAGATTTCATCTTTGTTGCGTTCAACAATTTCATACCAAGGTTCATAATTTTTGTGATTAAGGGGTCAAGTTATTTTATAATTTTGGTTCCTTGATTCAATAAATTATTGGCTCAAGCTTCAAACCAGGATTTTAACTTTTTTGGGTTGTGATTCAATCTTTTGTGGGTTTCAGAGCTACTATTGCTATGTGGGTTTAGATCAGTTGACATCAGAGCTTTGACTCTAAAATCAAGGTTATATCTTTATGTTTCCGCATTTTTTTTCATCTTCTTCGTTGAGGTTTCATCTTTTCCATTGAGTCTCCATCATTTTCTTGACTCTTCATCATCTTCTTGAGTCTTTTACATCAACATAAATACCAAGAACATTATATAATTGTTTTGTGTATTAAATTTAGTGTACCAATGCAGTTTGTTTCGATCTTTCTTGAATTTGTTGATTTCCTCATTTTAGTGTAAAAAAAAGGGGAAAAAAAATCCAGCAAAAAGAAAAAGAAAATTCCAAGCCAAAAAGAGGCTTATTCGATTTCAAGAAACACTTTCTTGAAAATTCTTGAAGAGCAATTTCTTTCAAGAAATCAATTTAATACCTAAATCATCTATTGGTATCAATATTGTTACGAAAAAGGTGAAAATCGAATTCAATTAACACTTTCTTGAATTTGTTATTGGTGTCTCTATTTAATTTTCCATTCCTTCTTTTCTTGATTCTTTCAAAAGTCTAATTACTTCTTAAATTCGATATTAGAAGTAGAGTTCAGGGCTATTCTTGATGGGATTCCACTAGCTAGAGGACTCGATCTTTCAAATAGTTTGATTGAGTCAGATTCTATAGTGGCTATTCACTTCATCACTAGACTCAAACAGGACAAACATCGTATCATTTGACAGAGACATAGTTTTCAACATCTGAAGAGAGGGAATCAGATTGCATATGCTCTTGGCAAAGGGTTGGGATCATCGGCGATATCATATATACGGAGCAACTGACCTACCACGACATAATAGGGCACTCGTAGACATGGACTGCAAGTATTAGAGTATGATTTTTTATTCTTGCTTTTGTCTTTTCTTGCATTAGTTTTTATTGTAAGAGAAGTGAAACTTCATTTCTTATAGCTTTACATTTATCTCTTATCATTTATTTTCTTTATAAAGGAAGTAGTACTTCCTCATTTATTGTTTTCATCATTTTATCATGTAACGATGGTATTCCTCCTCCACAAGTGAGGGCATATTAATAAAATCTCGGTGGTACCGCCCTCCTTTAACCAATAAAAAATCCTTCTACAATCCTTTGTTTGGTGAACTCTTTGGATTGAGATTGAATTAGTTCCTTAAAACACTTGCAAGAAAGCATTGAGAGGAATACGATAGAGTGGTGAGATTATTAGAAGTAAAAAGTTAAATTGAGTGATACACAAGTGCAAACGCGTGAGGAAAATATTATTCTAGTTCTTAGGATGTCGGCAAAAAAAAAGAAGATCTACATCTATGGGAGGAGAATAATCAATTCTTCATGGAAATGTAACAAAATTTTGAGAGGATGGATGTGATGTGTCGGGAATTTAAGGATAGATTGGATAGGAACAATACATTGATTACAAAAGTACAAAGGGGGCAACCTAGAAAAGTTCATGATGTTAAGTGGCAAAATAGGCTTTATCCTAGTGCTAAAATTGATCAAATGTCGGTAGTTGAAATTGATTGAAGAAATCCTAGAGACTTTGATGGAGTAGAGTACCCATTGGTAGATAAATCACTTGTTACGAAGCGTAGTGAGTTTGATTATTTGATGGAAAGTTTCAAATTTCACAATATGATTATTTCTCATACAATTAATCATATGGACAATCTATTGAGGAAAAAAATAGAGAGTAAAAGAGAAAATAGAGAGGTGGCTGAAAATCATGAAAAAAAGAATAGAGCCACAAGAAAAGAAAGAAAGAGAGTCATTAGAGAGAAAAGAAAAGTCAAAATTGAGCTTCTATGAAAAGAGAGTGAAATTGAAAGGGCTTTAGTGAGAACTAACAAACCCTTTTCTAATTTGGCAATTTCTTTAGTGTAGGGTTTCGATGACTTGGTTCACGAGGACATGCCTATTGGATTACCACCCATTCCTCAATTAGGTTTTTATCTATTCTCTATAAATAGGATTCATTCTTTTCTTCATATAAAACACACATTATTATTGAGAGATTAAATCAAAGCAAGGTTGCTTTCTTCTTGTTCTTCGTTGAACTTATCAAATATTTCATGTTTGTGGTGTTCAACAATTTCATAGCAAGGTTCATATTTTTTGTGATTAAGGGGTCAACTTCCTTTATGACATTGGTTATTTGATTCAATAAATTATTGAGTTAAGCTTCAAACTGGGATTTTAGCTTTCTCAGGTTGTGGTTCAATTTTTTGTGGGTTCGGAGCTACTATTGCTACGTGGGTTCATATCAAGAAATTACGTTGATCAGAAAAGAAGATTAAGACCTGGTATTGGAGATGCTGAAGCAATTCATAACTATTTTGTTCGGATGCAAGCAAAGAATTCAAGTTTTTTTTATACGATGGATGTAGATGACAATGCTTGAATTAGAAGCTTATTTTGGGATGTGCAAGGGGTAGCTTATGAATATTTTGGCAATGTGGTTACATTTGATACAACCTACTGGACAAATAACTACGACATACCTTTTGCACCTTTTCTAGATGTGAACCAACATGGGCATTCAATTTTATTTGAATGTGGATTACTATCGAATGACGACACTACAACATTTATTTGGTTGTTTGGTACTTGGCAAGCATGTATGTCTGGGTGTGTACCGAGTGCCATAATTACAGATCAAGATAAAGCAATGTATAAAGCAATTGAGATTGTGTTTCCTAACACTCCACATTGTTGATGTCTATGACATGTAATGAGAAAGGTACCAGAAAAGTTAAGGGGCTATAAGTTGTACGGAAAAAATAAAAAATGCCTTGCATGATGTTGTTTTTGAATGTTTGGAGTATGAAGAATTTGAAGGAAAATGGGAGCATTTCATTAGTGAGTTCAATCATTGTGAAAATATATGGTTAAGCAATTTGTATAAAGATAGGCATCGTTGGGTTTCAGAATTGGTAAAGGACACAATTCGGACTGGTAGGCATACCACATAACGAATCGAGAGTATGAATGCATTCTTTGATGATTACGTAAACTCAAAGCAGCATTGAAAAAATTTAACGAGAAATATGATAATGCTTTATGAAGAAAGATTGAAAAGGAAAATCGCGAAGATTTTCAAACTTTTGCTACAAGGATTCTGTTTGTTGCACATTATGAAATAGAAAAACAATTTTAAAATCTATACACTAATTCAAAGTTCAAAGAATTTGAGTTGACAGGGAATTATATTGTGAAGTCTCTTGTGTTGATGAGAAAAATGGGTTATTTGATGTGGTTGAGGATATATTGGTTGGAGATAGACATAAAAGAGTTCATTCCACAATTTGTTGCTATGGAAAGGAAAATGAGGTCAAATGTGCTTGTCGATTATTTGAATTTAGAGGGATTTTATGCAAGCATATTTTATCGTTCATTTTGAAATTAGATAAATAAAAAGTTTTAGAAAATACAATTTAGCACATTGGAGAAAAGACTTAAAAAGAAATCACATAAGGGTGAAAGTTACTTATGATGATTGGAAATGTGACATCGAGGCTTAATGTCATCACAAGTTGTAAAAGAAATTAGATGATTTTGCTAACTTGGCTGTTAGTTCTCATAAGAACTATGCTATATTGTGCAACATGACGGAGGAATTTTATAAAGAATAAGGGATAAGTGTATTTTGTACATTTATCTAGGCTATGAAATTAGAGTATTTGTCAATGTTCTAAAATGCGTAATGCGTTGCGATGGGTCGAGTCCGAGAATCAAGAATCACAAGTTTAGGCGTGTCAATGCGAAGAATTAGCGTCATAATGCGTTTCGTATTTTTAAGGCATTAAATATATTTTTATATAAAAAAATAGATTTTTTACCAAAAAAAAAAAAAAAGGCGGCATAATGAACGCCTAGGCGGCATAATGCGCGCATTGCGCCGCCTTTTAGATGGAAACGCATTTTCCCGCGCATTCCCGAATTCGACGCGTTTTGGCCGCGCGTCGTGCCTAGGCGGCGCATTTTTGCGAGTTTTAGAACACTGGTATTTGTTAGTGATTTGGATGAGTTGTAGCTTAATTTTGTGTAAATTATGTTTGTTAGGTTAAACTCAATGCAAATTGGTGGATTTGGAAAAAGGAACGAAAAACGTGCGAAAACGAAGGAAATTCAAAGTTTGGGGACCAAAGTGTAAATGTCCAATAGTCAATTCGGAGCACAAAACCATGATTGAACATCATATAGGATCAATTGGATGCAATTGGAGGTTAAATGAGTGAAATATAGTGGAAGTATTTTTACAAATCAATTTCCAGCCGAAGAAGTTATGCTCCAGATTTTTAGCTTCAACTTGAGACCCATTTTTAGGATAGAAAACGTTTGAATTAGAAAAATTGTATTTCTAAAAGAATTGTATCCCTTGGAATTAAATTTCCAACGCATTTTGAATCAGCTCAATCGGATAGCTGTAGAGAAAGTTATGACCACAATACCGAACGCTGCTTAGAGACAAACCTGCGCGCACAAAGGCAATACATGGCGCGTTCGCGACAGCCTATTTTCCCCAACCCGAGAGCCATTTGGTTCTATGGAGTGTGCGTGGTGTAGTTATACCGATGTGCGCGCACAGACCTTTTCCTCAGACAAATCTTTAGTTTCCTTTCGCGATTCAAACTCTTTTGGAAACCAAATTGACACGATTTTGACATATTTTTTGACTCTTGTAAATAGAGAACGAGGGATACACATTGAAGAAACCACTCTTACCTCTTCATACAAAATATTATCATCAAATTCATCAAAAACAAGATGCTAATTACTATATTTTGAGAGATGAGATCGAGCCCTGGTATGGAATTGAAGGTCAATTACATCAAGATTTTGAAGAATTCAACCTTGGGATTGAAGATCGACATCTTTTGATTTATTTCATGATCCGGTTTCAAATAATATTCTGGCCCATTTAAATGAATCCATCACATTCCAACCCAGCAACCCACAAAAGAAAAATTGAAAAAAAACAAAAACAAAAACAAAAGGAACGAAATCACTTCAGAAGCCCTAATCGCTCGCCCCAAATCCCTCTCCCTCCCGACTCACCACCGCCACCAGAACCTCCCAATTCCTCTGGACCATCGTCTCCCGCCGGAGCTTCACAACTCCGAGGCTGCAATGGCTCAATCTAAGCCCATACCACTAGAGATCAAAGGTGTGGATTTCGTCTCCGGATGGAGGGAGGTAGCGTCTCTAGACTTACTTCTTCTGGTACTATTCATTACCTTCAGTCACTTCGTCTACGCGTATGCATTCGTAAATATTGAGTCTAAAATTCGGTTAAAAAATTTGGGCCCCTTTTTGTGTATTACTGAATGGCATATTTGTAATAAATTTAGTAGGCTGATTTCGGATTGTGTTTAAGAGATACTTCTTCTCTTTTCTTTAAAAGATTTCCAATGATTGAAGTTTACATAATTATTTCACCCTAGATTTTTTCTCTCCCGGTTTTCTCGCTGTTTTTAATAGAACCCCAATTCTTCAATTCTGTCTACTCATATGTTGGTTGAAAGCAGCGGTGACTGAAGTTAAAAAAAACTTGGTCTTGTTCGTATATTCGTATCCAAATGGTGAGTTGTGTTGGGGAACGACATTTTCCCTGTGATTTGAATGAAAGGTAGATGTTTTGAGTATTTATGGTTGGAAAAAAAAAATTCGAGTATTTACTTTAGTTGTTCAGAGAAGACGGTTTTTAATCTTCCATTGAATTTGGTTTTAGTTTTCCAGCTATTATTTTTAACCTTCAGTTGATTTGGTTTTTGCTTATAAGTTAATTTTCCGGTAACTTAAGACTAAATATTTGTGCTGTGCTTGTCTTTGATTATTATCTTGGGATATTATGTTGTTTTGTTCTGTGTTAGGTTGTGTGCAGAACACAGACTTCCCCTTATGGGAGGATGGAGTTCTTTGTTGGCTTACTGAATATGTGGATTTGTTACATACAAGATTTTGTCTTCATTTGAGATGATGAGACAACCTATTGAACACTTTCAATATCTCTCATCAGTAATTTATGATCCTAGACTCTGCCCTTCCATTAAAAGCTTTGATTTTTTATCTAGTGTGATGCTAACATGCACAATTTTTTTCCACACTACTGCTAATGGTGTCTCTATCTTAGATTAATTTGCTCAAGTTGTTTTATATGTGGTTTTTTGGAACTTCATTAGTTATATAAATTTTTGGTTTATTTTACGTCGTAATAGTGGATATAACATAAGACGAATGAGATGCATGAATACCTCTTGTTTTTGAGAAGAACATACTAATTTTTCTTTATTCCTCCAATATATTTTGTATCACTAATTTAATTTTGATTTTGCAGACACATCCGACGCAAACCTGTTTTATGTCTTCAGTTGATTTGAACACTCATTACTCTTATCACGTAATAAGAAATGTGTTGTATTTTCTATAGGTTGCATTTTATATGAGGGTAATGGAGGAGTTGGGAAGGGAATGGATAATTTAAAACTCTATATGGAACAAGTAGGGGGAGGAAAAGGAAGGGCCAATAAGTAGCACGATAACTTTTTGCTTGGAATGACTTGTCCGTGCGCTTGCCTCCCTCTCATAGTCTAATTTACTTTGTCTCGACATAAACTATTGAGGCCAAAATAGCAAGTGTTGCTATTGATTTAGATGGATTATGTATTATTATCTAAAGTCAGGCCTGGACATGACTTCCAGTTCATTGGATATTGACATTTATGGGATGAAAAGTTTGTTAGAAGGAAACAAACACGACAGAACACAGAAAAGATGCAGTGTTCTTCAATTCATCATCTTCTTCGATATTGGAAATAAATTAATCCTACTTTAATCCTTTTTCCCTATCTAGCTGGATTTTTGCCTTGTACGGAAATACAGATGGATTATAATGACAATGATTATGAAGGCCATAATCTTCATTTAGTTGGTGAAGAGAGTTCCACAGTATCTTCTAATCTGTGTCCATATGCTCTTCCTAAATTCCGAATAGTGTTTTATATTTTTATCATCATTAAATCCATAATTGAAAACTCTACTTTCAACATCGATAACAATTGGCTAAAAGCCTAAAATTCAACTTGACTAATAAAGTGTGTTTATAAGTGTGTTTTCACATTGATTATAAGTATATTTATCATTTTTAATGCTTGACCTTATAAATAGCACAAAATTTGAATTTTGGCCTCTGCGGTCGAGGATGACGACGACGATGATGTGGATTTGTTTGGTGAGGAGACTGAGGAAGAGAAGAAGGCTGCTGAAAAACGTGATGTAGCCGTGAAGGCATCTGGAAATAAGAAAGAGAGTGGCTTCTGTGTTCCGTTTATGATCGAGTTTTCCCATTATTTTTTTTATTTCATTTTGAAGTTTCTTTTTATTTAAGTGATGTTGTATCACATTCTAATGTTCAAGTGTATGGATTCAAAAATTTGTAATGAAATTATCAATTTTTATGCAATTCCAAAATTCATAAGGTGTATTTTCAATTTTGCCAATCAATTTGCATATATTGCTTTAAAAAAAAAAATCCTACGACAACGTTCAAAAAACGTTGTGAAAGATAGTCTTTCGCAACGTTCAGAAAACGTTGCCATAGACCTTTCGCAACGTTTTTTGACAATTGGTATCAGAGCAATTCTGGTATCTTGTTTGTCCCATAACAAGTGGGTAGTTAATTAGTAATTGTATTTTTTAGATTGGGATTTTTAGTTTTATGGAGGATTTTGCTTTTTTATCTTTTTCTAAGTGCTTGCCTTATAAAACTTTGCTATTTTTAACTAGTCAAACTTTATTTTTAACCACATATTTTAAGGAACTCACAATTTCGTTTATCAATTTTTAACCACATATTCATCACTTTTTATCAAAATTTGCTAAAACTTTTATCAAAACTTCTTGAAACTACCCTTATGTTAGGAAGCCGGTGAATTTATCTCTTGTTAGAGATTTTTCCACTCTAAATTCGATGTACTTATTTTATATCATTATTGCTTTACACTTTACACTTTGTACTTGATGAATTATGCAATCTAAAATTATCTACAAAAACAAATAAAGAAGTTTAATTCCAACTGATTCATGCACATTCATATTACTTGTATAATTTACTGTCATATACCATAAACCACGAATTAACTTAAAAAATAAAGGAAAAATACAAAAATAAAAATTTATTTTTTGAAGAATGCTTGCTTAAAAAGTAGGAAAGGTTTGCGAGTTAATGTACAAAATTATTTTATTAGGAGAATGTTTGATTGAAAATGAATTTGAACAAAAATGATTTCAAATAAATTGTGTTAAACAAATACTTAATATTCTATCTTTTAAAAATAAACCACATCCGTATTTCTTGATTTTTTAAATTGTCTTGTCATTAAACTTGGTAATGCACATTGGTTCACATAGCATGGATACATCATAGAATCAACATTACGTTGGTGTTATATGTAATATTCAGTTTCCAATGAGAACATCATATGTACTATAACATGAATATCCCAGGTTATTGATGTTACAACGAATCTCAGGTTTGTAAAATTGTATAGTATCACATGCTATATTCTTTTCAGTGTGAAAGTAGCTTTTATAATTTATATCATAATATGTAGTGTTTCTAATGTTTAAAAAAGAGCATAATATTTCTAGAATTGTTATACAAAACGAAAAATTCACACAAAACAAAATAAGATAAAATAGACAAGATACAATTGTGCTGGACAAGCCCACGACAAACAATCATATAACTGGGGCATTATACTCCTAAACACTTCTTACAACACAGGCTTAAATTGCTTGCTATATCTAAGGGATGTAAATTTGGGGACAGGGTGTGGGGAATGGGCGTATGAAAAATTCGTTTAAAATCACCTCTAGCCCAACTTAACGGATCACCCATGCCCAATTTTCAAATTATCCTAGAATTTAAAATAAAATAAAAGTGAAATTAAAAATAAAATTAAAATTAAAATTAATATATAAATTGGATAGTAAACATGATGGGAGGTTGTCCCATCTCGTCCCACACCTCTTTAAGCGGGGATTGAGGCAGGGATAGGGCAATAAAATCCTCTGCGAGGCTGGGACGAGGGCCTTTGCCTTCCCAAGCTATATCCAATACATATTGGCAAAGTTTATGGGGCTTTGAGATCATTGCCATGTGGTCAGGGTCTTTAATCTCTTTCACTATTGCTGCTCTAGCATTTTCAATTAACCAGCGTTGAAACTCTACTTTCCATACCTTTCATCTGAAAACGCACTCTACTTTGACAAATCTTCCAAAAAAGCGCAGCCTGGCCTCATCAACACTTTTGCTAACACCACATCCTACCATAATGGATTGAAAATACTTGTTGGCCACTCAAGGTAAAGATATCACTCAACTTTTCCTTAGTTATAAAGTTCTCATTAAACTTTAAATTTCTACATTTTTATTTCAGGCATGTAATTTTCTAAGTTAATGGAAATTCAACTTGAAAAACCTGGTAGTGCACTGATTTTATCATCATGATTCATAAAAACCATAAAAAATAATCTTTCAATTTGCCTCAATTTTTTTTTTATAAAAAAAAATATTTTCTATTTTTAACCGTTGGTTCCACTCTATATTATTTGTTACCTCAGAAGGGCATAGTTGATATAGCTTGGATGATGTGTACTGTGGACCAAAGAGCATTGCTACGAGATGATCTTCGGGTTTACCAAATGGAATGATTTGATTGTCCATAGAATCTTCATCCGAGGAATATTCCATACACTACCAAACAGGTTAATGAAAAAAAAAATTAAATGAAATTTATCAACAAAAAGAAAATCACTTTATTTTCTCAAATAAATTTGCTTCAAAATAATTTATGTCATCTTTGTCTTCTTTAGTTTTTTTTGTAAAAATAAATAATGTTATTTCTAGATACTTGTTAATCTTTTTGGGATGGTTAAAGCCTGAAATTGTGTTAATATTTTTGTTGAACAAAGTTCGCAATATAATTTCTAATAAAAAATGTTGAATTAAAGGCTTTCTTTGAATTTCATAAATTTCCACATTTTATTAAAACAAGTGAAAACAAATTAAGAACCCTGTTTGATAATCGTTTTTTTCAAAAGTCATGTTTCTACGTACTCATTTCCAATCACACATTCACAAAATAAAATATTCTACACGTGAACTCAAATTTTTTTCTTACTATTTAACTACATATTCTTTTAAAAATCACTATTCAAAACATAGTTTCCCTCAATAATGGTTGTCAAATAGCGGCTAAGTGTCATTGTTTTTTGAATTTTCGACATGTTTCCTAGTTTACAAATAATTTCGATTTTCAAAACATGAAAATTAATGACTCAAAAACTCTCGTGTAACTTAGACCACTGCAAGTCTACAACTCCCAACATCAATTATATTCTCTTCGTAGACCTTTCAAACTCATCGAGTGTACTAAATATTTGTTCCTTGTTTGGTGATTAGAGTAAACTCAATGATCATGTTTGGCGAGTAGCACAAAATTTTAATTCCATTTTGTTCCTTAAAAATTTCAATTGTAGGATAATAAACTATTTCTAAGTGCAGACAAATTTTACCTGTTCAAGAAAATAGCTTGGCCTATGTACAGTATCAGGCATGATAGCCGTAATAAAAACAGCAACAGAAATCTTGTGAGGATATTTCTCCATTGCAAAAGCCATTCATGCCACCAACTAGAACTACCTTTTCGTGTGGTGGAATGGACTCCATTACCTCGAATAATGGCTGTGTATAGTCGGAAAATGTGCGAAGCTCATCTAGTTTTTTTGGGTTGATGCCGGAGGCTGCAAGGTCAATCGCCGTGATGCGGTGGCCCTCCGCCTCCAGCAGGGATTGTAGCCTGTACCAGCACCAAGCTCCATGGCAAACACCATGTACTAGAACAAAATGCTTTTGTTGCTTTTTACCTTCCATTTTTCTTTTGCTTAATTAGTATATTTCTTATATATCCAGACATATATCTGTATATATATATAGAGCTGTGGTTGTGGTTACTTGTAAAAATTAAAATTGTTAATTATTAAGGATTTTTCATGCACGTTTTTTTTTTCTGTATTTGTTAGTGTGGTCCAAGTTCATGGCTACTTTATAGCACTGATTGGTTCTGTGTGAATTTGTATAACAACTCAGATGTGTGGTCCAAGTGATTTGTTATTTGAAAATTCTCTAAAATGGATGTAAATTTAATCTTTTCTTCTTCCACCGAAATGGAGATATTTATTCATATTATTACTTTATGGATAATTCTACTTGTACATTATGACATCCATAATGGATGACATAATGTACAAGTGGAATTATCCTATTGAGGGTGTCTTAGGTGGACCAAAGACACCCTCCAATAACGTATCGCCACTGTGCAGACATTATGGCGTCATCCATTATGGATGCCATAATATACAAGTAGCACAACCCTTACTTTATTATTCTAATCTGAACACTTTTCTGGTTTGTTTGACGCCTTTTTAGCACTTTTTAAACATGGTTAGTAGTGTTTTCTGATGAACTCTTATTGTTGGTTCTCATCTAATCGAATTTGGATATTTCTTTAGGCATATGTTGACACTGTTCACAATTGATGAAGCGAAAAATAAAAATAAAATAAAGTGGATACCTAGGAATCACCTATTCCCGTTCTCTTTCAAGTGGATACCCAGGAATCACCTATTCCCGTTCTTCTTCCTGCGCTTATAGTTCAACCTCTCTCAACTTCCAGAAACTTCTGAAATCCAACTGAGAAAGTACCTTCTCATAACCAATAAGAAATAGGTGGTGTTTCAGTTTAAGGAATTGATATTTTTCCCAATAGGTGGTTGTATGATCTCAAGAATCAAAGGATAGCACTACAACAAAAATACTCTTTTACAACACTTAAAATGCAACATTTGTTAATAAATGTTGCTAAAAAGGTCTTTTGGCAAGATTTTAGTAAGTGAATGTTGTCATTGGTTAGTATAAATAAGTTTTGACAACGTTTTATAGAAAAATGTTGCAATAGACCCCTTTTTGCAACGTTTATTGAGTGTTGTGGAAAGTTTTATTTTTTACAACATTTAAAAAAGCCTTTTGCAATGTTTGTCAAACATTGCGAAAAGTCTTCTTTCGCAACGTTTTAAACGTTGCAAAAATTTTTGTATTTTTTTAAATACTAGGTGCAAGCAACGTGCAACGCACGTTTGCTTAGTTTATATTTAATATTTTTGTTTAATAATTAATTTGTTATTAATAAATATGTAATTTTTTTTTGTTAATTAAGGGCGTGTCTGGGCGCGCTGCAAGGAGGAAGGAAAATTGATTATGTTACCGTTTTTTTTTTCAAACCTACAGCCCTACAGTGAGAGAATTGGTCCAAAATTGCGGCTCCCAACGACATGAATTGTGTTGCCAACGGCTTAATTTCTGCTGAAAGGCAGAAACAGACACCCTATAAATAATTAATGATATAATGTTTATGTAATTGATAAATAATTAGATGTGTGATTTTGATATTGTGATATAGGTTGGTGAGATTGAAGAAAATAAGCAAAAGTAGACAAATTTGGAGAAATGGCTAAATTGTAAGGGATCCAAAGTTCAGGGGCTAAAATGTAAATACTTTAAAGTTGTGCCGAATATCACGATGAAGATTTGAGAGTGCTCGGAGTCAATTGGATAAAGGAAGACGTCAAGGGGATCAAATTTAGTCAAAAGATGATCACAAATCAATTTCCAATCGAAAAGTTATGCTCCGGTGTTTTAGTCTCATATTGAGATCTATTTTTGGCATAGCTAGTGATCGAATTGGAGAATGATGTCTGAATTAAAGTTGGATCCAGATAAATTAGCTTTCTAACGCATTTTGCATCGCCTCAATCGGATATCGGAATACAAAGTTATGATAAAAACACTGAAGGAAGGTGCAGCTGCCTGTTTAAAACAAGAAATTCCGTTATATATTCCGTTATATTGAGACCTATTTTTGGTATAGAAAGTGATCGAATTGGAGAATGATGTCTGAACCAAAGTTGTAGCCAAATGAGTTAGATTTCCAACGCATTTTGAATTGCCTCAATCGGACATCGAAATACAAAATTATGATAAAAACACTGAAGGAAGGTGCAGCTTCCTGTTTAAAACAAGAAATTCTGTTACATAGTCCATTATATTGAGACGTATTTTTGGCATAGAAAGTAATCAAATTGGAGAATGATGTCTAAATCAAAGTTGTAGTCAGATGAGTTAGCTTTCCAACGCATTTTGAATCGCCTTAATTGGACATCGGAATACAAAGTTATGATAAAGACACTGAAGGAAGGTGCAGCTGCCTGTTTAAAACAAGAAATTCTGTTACATAGTCCGTTATATTGAGACATATTTTTGGCATAGAAAGTGATCGAATTGGAGAATGATGTCTAAATCAAAGTTGTAGCCAGATGGGTTAGTTTTCCAACGCATTTTGAATCGCCTCAATTGAATATCTGAATACAAAGTTATGATAAAAACACTGAAGGAAGGTGCAGCTACCTGTTTAAAACAAGAAATTCCGTTACATAATCCGTTAAAACAACAAATTCCATTAGTTTTTCCGTTAAACCAACAAATTCCGTTAAATAAGCACTTTTTATATATAGAAAGATACGCGACCCAAATTAATCCAAACCCTCTGTTTATTCACGTCTCCATTCATTCCTCCCCAACCCGCCACCTCCACCTTCCGTAGTGATGGCAAAAAAACCCGACAAACCCGATACCTGCAGGGACCCGTCCCGAACGGGGAGTGGAAAACCCGCTTAAACGGGTAACGGGGTCCCCGCCCCGCCCGGCCCCGTTAAATTTTTTTTTTTTTTTTTATAATTCAATACTTTAAATGAAAATTTTCATTAATTCTAATAGAAAATAGCAACTAAAATTATTTGTCTAAATATAATGAATATGGATAATAAAAATAAATTATGAAAAACTAAAAAAAAAAAAAAAAAATTTAAACGGGGAATAAACGGGGGAAATAACCTACCCCCGCCCCGCCTTAAACGGGGAACAGGGCGGGAATGGGGATTGATTTTTTTAACGGGGCGGGGGACGGGGGGCATCCCCGCCCCCGCCCCGCCCCGCCCCGCCCCGTTGCCATCCCTAACCTTCCGGCACAACGCCTACCGGACAAAAGCACCAACAGCCACCACGCCCACCAACAACAACCAACCACACAACCACCAACAGCCTCAGCCTCACCTCATCTCACACAATTGTTAGCACTGAATTTTTCGCACAAACCCTTAACTGCAGCCAAAAATCGATCGCGTTCTGGACGAAATTAAGGAAGACCCATGGTTGGGCTGGGTGCGTCATGTGGAGGGGAAGGCAGCCCAGGTGGTCCGCGACCATGGGTCAATCGGACGGAATCAGAATTTGGGATCTTCGGACCTAGCTGTGCGAACTGAGCGACTGGTTAAGGTGACTTCCCTTCTACTTTCTTTCTTTCAACTGAAGTCAATTTTCTCAGCAAAATAATTGGCATTGTGGTGTAGGGGTGAGGTTGGAAAATGGATTGCTAGTGAATGTGAAATTAATGGCTACCGGATGCTAGTGAGTGTGAAATTATATCTGGGCATTATGCTATTTTCCACATGCATTCACCAACAATATTTATTATCTGAGAACTATTTTTTGCCGATTTGGAGATTAGATTTCATTAGTGAAAGGAGATAGTGGTTAAATGGAGTAGTTAAACGTCTGAAGAAGTTGGTACCTTTAGTGGATGGTTATAGATTCTAATGGTGTTAAATGATAATAGTAATTCCAGCTTTACATAGGCAATTGCTATTTGTTAATTCTGGATATTGCTGATGATTGGCTGAGTTTACTAAATTTTACTTAACCTTCAATCTGCAGGGGCGATTAAAATAGGACTCATTACATTTTATATGTCATTGAGTGTGAAATACTCAGATTTGAAGCCTCGTTTCTCAGAGCTTGCCAAGTTCATTTCAAAGGAGCTGGCTGTTAATGTTTCTCAGGTAGATAAATTCAAATTACTAATCTTGCAGGAGTTAATATGCACTATGTTTCTCAGGTAGATTAATTCAAGTTGCAAATCATGCAGGAGTTATTAATGGCATTTAAATGATTATGTGCTCATTAAAACCTAAATTTGTATTACTCATCTTTATTTCTTGCATGTTACATAAAGTTACCTCAGACTGACTTTGGAATGAATTTTACAGGTTCGCTTGATGAATTTCACGTCTAAAGGGAACGATAGCCTCATTAGATGGGCAATTTTCCCATTAAGAAGTTTTAGTTACTAACAAAAAAAAAAAAAAAAACGAAGGGAACTATGATTAACAAAGAGGCAGCCAAGTCAGCAGAGTAACAAGGGTCAGCCTAGTAGCAGGGGCAGTATGTTATTTACCTGCATTTAGTTTGTTTGTTTAGCCTTAAGGGGGGAAAGGGTAGTGAGTCAGTTGAGTGAAACACCAATAAATGTGAGGGGGAGAGGGAGTAGAGAATTCATTGATTGATTAGTTTGTTGAGTTAGGGGGAGAATTCATTGTCTTAATCTTCCATTGAATACCGAGTGATATGTTACAATTTACATATCCGGCCTACATCATCATATTACAGAATTGTTTCCTAACACTTCTGTTGATCAGCTAGTAGCAGGGGTTTCCCAGCAGTTGAGCAATCCAAAGCAGGAGCATCATCTCCAGCAGCTAGCCTATCACCTGTAAGACCAGCAGCAGTGAACCAGGGTCCTATCAACCTATTTTGTGTTTCTGATTCCAAGTGATTGCTAGTTTCTAGCTGTGCGGACATATAACATATTAGTGTGATTATAGAAGCTTGTGTTAATATCTACATACGGCTCTTCTTAAAAGTTTTTACTTATAGATGAAGTTTGAAATTAATATGCTTGTTTGCTTAATGTATTTGTCGCACTTGGAGAAGGGGAAGTGAACTCTTAAAACTGATTTATTTTTCTAATTTCATGATTTTGCATTTGGCAAATAAGTTTTAACAATTAGTTGAAAAAGTAGTGCTCAACAGTTATGATTTGGCACACAAATGTGAACTTAGAAAAAGTGAAAAGGGGATAAAATATTTAACATTGTAAATGTGTAAACAGAGACTGAATGTGCAACAACTGCCTATGTAGAAGTTGAATGCTGTTTACTGTATCTTATCCATTTCTTTTGCTTAAATGCTTATCTGTATCCTGTGGAAGGTGAAGTCAAAAGTTAACTTCAAGCTGTATGAGTTTGGTATGTTAAGGGCTTATGGTATCTTAATATTCGCTTTCTTTCAGTGCCATCTTATATGCTATTTTCTCCCAATTTTGAATTTTGTTCCTGATATTGGATTATTGGTCTGTCTGCCATTTATATGCAAATTTTCCTGAAATTTTGAGTTCTATTCCTTCCCATTTTCATGCCAATGTCCTTTTTCACCTAGTGACGGTTGTTCCTTTACATGGAACTGATTTCAGAAAGAATTGATTGTTGCTTTTCACAGTTAATGCATAATTGGTGGATCTTTATTTTGTTATTTGATGGTCCACTCAACTACATGGTTTTATGGTTTAAAATGGATGTTGGTAATCGCATAATAAGGAAGAGGATCCATGTCCGTGTTGAGCATGTGCAGCCCTCACTCTGCCATGAGGAATTCTTGTAAAGAATCAAGAGAAATGATGCATTAAAAGCGGAAGCAAAAGCTAGAAGGAAAGTGATAATTTGTGGATCAAGCTTACAGAAGGGTGGGATGGGTTACTAGAACTTTTGTGTGAACACTTTATGTTGTCAACTTATATGGATTACTATTTTATTCTGATATGGATTACTATTTCATTTCATTTTGAACCTTCTTTTTATTTAAGTGGTGTTGTATTACATTCTAATGTTCAAGTGTATGGATTCAAAAATTTGTAATGAAATTATCAATTTTTATGCAATTCCAAAATTTGTTCACAAAGTGCCATTTTCAATTTTGTCGGTCAATTATTAATATATAAATGTAATAAAAAAATAACAAAAAAAGTATACCGCAATGTTGAAAAACCACTGCAAATGGGTCTACCGTAACGTTTAAAAAATGCTGCAAAAGAGTTTTTCACAACGGTAAATAAACGCTGCAAAAAGTCTTCCTCAACGGCAACACCGACCTCCGCAACACCTGGAAAAAGGCTGCAAAAGATCTTTTGCAGCATTTTTTGGCTCTGCAAATGCCTTTTTTTGGTGTAGTGTAGAATCAATGTAAGAATATCTTGGATCTTTAAAGGATGATAGGAGGAAGTAATATAATGATCTCCTTTCTAGTTTTTTTTTTTTATTTATTATTATTCAATATCTATTTCAATTTGAGGATTCTTTGTAATTGATTCAAGTCCAATTTCTCCTCAATTTGATGTCTTATTAATTTTTTATTTATGGATTTTAGTTTTTTGTTATTGTTACTTCTTTTTCACATTGTTATTATTTATTTTTCCAGAATATCTAAGTAAAATTTTTGCATAACAAGAAAATCATTTTCTTTAAATGTTTTTCAATTTGGCAATTTGAAGGTTGCAATTCACTTTTTCTGAATTGATTTTTGTATCTTAGGCTCGAAATTGAGATAATTTTGAGCACTCCTATAGAATCATTGACTTCAATCAAGAATATTCAAATTTGGCAGCTGGTTTTGACACAACTTCTTTCGTAGAACTTGGATACTACTCGGAGAACAACCTTTAACTGGAGATGTTCAAAGAATCATGAAAAGTTTTAGAGCCTCTCATTGTTGATGAATGTAGACAAGTGTCTTTTTTAGTTATTTGTCGATTAAAAATAGTGTACTATGTTAAGAATTGATGTTCCATCTTAAAAGGTCGACCTTATTAAGAGGAATAAAACAAACACTTATAAATTGGTCTACATTTTCATCCTTTTTAGATATGAGATTTTATCCCTTAACATGCATCCGCAAAATGGAAGCTCGCATGAGCAAAGTAATCTTGAAATCAGTGTGCTTATTTTTTTAGAGTTTTAGTCGGATCGAATTGCTCATTAAAATTTAATGAGCTCTGATACCATATTAAGAATTGGGGTTCCATATTTAAAGGTCAACCTTATTAAGAAGAACAGCCGAAACCTTTTTAAATTGGTCTATATTTTTATCTTTTTTAGTTGTGGAATTTTATCCCTTATTAGACGTGGGATTTTATCCCTTAACATATTGTGAACTACATTTGTACTCGAACTCAATGTTTACAAATGTAGATGACTTTGTCTGCTATGAGCATCGTGTTCCTATATTTAACATAGGCCTTGTTTGGCCTCATTAAAATTTTAATACGTTTTTCCGTATCTTCTTTTCAATCACACATTCTTCAATAAAATAAAATTATACATAAATCAAAATCTTTTTCTTTAACCATACATTTTCTAAAAAATTAGTATTCCAAAATAAATTATTTCCAAAATCTCATTAAAATGGGGGCTAAACTAGGGCAAAATATTTATGTGAATGCTGATGAAACTGTTACACCCCACTCATTCTAGTCAAAGTCAAAAATTCAATTGGTCAAAGTCAAGGTCAAATAGGGACTTAATTGGAATAAATCATTTTCTTGGGGCTTATTTTACAATGGATAAAATATTTGAGGGAATAAGATGAAAATCATTTAAATGTTGGGACTTTCTTTTAAAGTAGTGAAAGATAAGGATTGAATGGGTCTTATGTTATGGATGGAGGACTTGACTTGCAAAATGGGCATTAATGGAATACAAGTGGCAATTTTGGAGCTCATTCTCTCATTTCCATTGTAAACACCCACGCAGAGAGCTGAACAGAGAAGGAAAATCGCCAGAGAAGAAGAAAACCGAGAAAAGAGAAGGAAAAAGGGAAAAAACAGGAAAAAAAGGGTAATTGTTGAATTCTTTATTCTTAGGTTCAAATTATCTATTACTTTATGAGATAAAGGAATTATTTATGTTGATTTCTAGGGTTCTAATTGGTTGAATTAATTTTCAGATTTTGGAAAAGAGTAGGATTTCAAGCTGATCTTTTGGTTTTGTGAAAACGAAATTTGTATCAAGGTAAGGAATTTTATTTTTGGGCAAACCCTAGGATTTTTAGTTGGATCCTTGTATGAAGGATATTGTTGAATGTGATGGTGATGTTGAAATATTTACTTGGAATTATGAAATTATGGAACAAGATAAAAATTTAATTAGTTGAATTGTAGTTATTAGTTGTTACTAGATTGAAGTGGAGATGTACATTTATGCTTGGAGTGAAGATTATGTTGATGAATTGATTATTATTAGTAAATGGACTAGAAAGTGTAATTAGCCCCAATTGATTAAAGGAATAATATGGGAGGTTATTTCAAGTAACGAGGAAACATATATAATATTGTTACCTCATTTGTGTAGTATGCAGGTGATAGCTATAATTTAGAGGCAAATCAAACGATATATTAATATAAGGAATGAAATTGGAAGAGGTAGCTGATTCTTCTAAGTCGTTAGAGAAGAGAGAGCAAATGATTAGCAAAATTGTTACTAGTGGTGATTTTGTTGGTAAATAATCAATAACATCTATATTTTTAGTACGTTCATGAAACATATGATTTCACATAAATGGATGACATATTGACTATCAAAGTATACAATCACATTATCACTTAAGATACCAAGTTCATAAAGTAAATCCCTAAACTACAAAACTTCTTTAATAGCTTCAGTAGCAAAATCCCTAAACTACAAAACTTCTTTAATAGCTTCAGTAGCAACTATATACTCAGACTTAATAGTGTACAGAGCAACAATATGTTGGAGTCAAGATTTTCAACTTACATAAGAGTTACACGAAGTAAACACGTAAGAATATGTCGATTTTCTATTATTAGTATCTCCACTATAGCCAGAATCCGTAGATTTTTTGAGTTTCACACCCTCAATAGCAAACTTATAAACTAACCCCTCATCAAAAGTATCATTTAAGTACTTAAACAACCACTCTAATGCTTCTCAATGTTTAGGACCAGGATTGAATTAATACCTACGTAAAACACTAATAGTAAAGGCCAAGTGGAACCTAGTGCACAACATTAGGTACATAATGGAGCCAATGACATTTGAGTAACGAAATTTACACATAAAATCTTTTTATTCATCATTTCCAGATATTGTTCTTTTGACAAAATAAATTGTTTCCAAGAGGCATAGAAGGTTTGCAATCAATCATGCCAATTTTTTTCAAAAATTTAAGCACGTAATGAGTTTGATGTACAAATAAGTAAGAATTAGACATATCCATGTTAATCTCCATATCAAGGATTTTCTTATAATCTCCTAGATCTTTCATGTCAAATTCTTTTCTCGACTCATTCTTAATCTTGTTTACCACTTTCATGTTAGGTTCAATTAATAACATGCCATCCATATAAAATGAAAATACACACTCTTTATTAGTGATGTAGTGCTGGTAATACAAGCAATGGTCAAATTCACTACTCTTAAAACCAATGAAAAGCACATAAAAATCATACTTTTTATTCTACAGACATGGAGATTGTTTTACCCATAAAGATATTTCTTTGAAAAAACACACATGATCAAATTTATCTTTACTTTCAAAACCTTTAAGTTGATTCATTAAAAAAAATAAAAGAAAAAAAAAATCATCAAGGTCACCATGCAAAAAAGTAATTTTGACATCAAGTTGTTCAATTTTTCAGTCATAGTTAGCAACAAACGCAGGCATGACCCTAACAGTAGTATACCAAACAATAGGTGAAAAGATTTTGTTATAATCTACTTGTTCCGTCCGTATGTACCCGTTGGCTGCTAACATAGCCTTATATCTCATGGACTTACTCTCAGTGGTTCCCTCTTTATCTTATAAACCCATTTTCATCGTACTATGGATTTTTCCTTAGGTCTAGGAACTAAATCTCAGGTTTGATTCTTATCAAGAGAACTCATCTCTTCTCTCATGATACTCGGCCATTCTTCAAATTTTTCACTCCTCATAGGTGTTTAACTCTTTATCAACAAGTTCTTGATAACTAGTGTATACTATAATATAATCAGATAACCTTTGAGGTTCACTACGTGGACTTCTTATTATTTGATTGTTACCACCTATGATAGAATGGCACTCTTGTAAGGTGTACTTCATTTCCTAAAAGTAAGTGTGTAGGGATGTCCATTACAGAAAACAGAATGTATAAAAGATAAACTCAAAGAAGGAATTGAACTTCCGCCACGTCACAAATATTATGCGGCACTATATAAAGTGCTTCAGGGGTTCTTGTGATAACATGCATAGCCCTCTATAAACACAATAAGTGGTGTATACTGCTGAAATGAAAAGAAAGTCCTTGAGTATATGTTATTAAATGTACCAAATGGCCTAAAACTTGGACATTCAAGTGACCTGGTAAGGAAGCGAAAAGAAATTAAGCATATTTATTCAAGGAAAATGCTAAGTGTCTGAGAATAAATGTACACAATGGATGACATAATGTGATGTGGCAACAATCGCGTCGTTGATGTGAAAGTGTCAGATTTGAATTAAAGATGTTGATCAATGCCACTTGCAATTATGTAGATCATTATGTAGACCATTATGTACTTGTAGCATCACTCTTTATTCAAAGCCTACTCAATCAATTAAGAAATAAGTAGATCAGAAGAGGAAAACTTTGAAATAAAGAAAGAAGAAAACCTAACCAAAAATGTCAAAAACTTTGAAGAAACGTTAAAGCCTCACCATCAAGCTTAATTGGAACTTCAAAGCACAAGCAATAATAAAAAAAAAAAATGTTGCTTCACATGTTTAAATGGACAAGCAATTAAATTAACAACAAACTTCATTTATCCAACAAAGTTCATTAAGTAATGACTAAACTTCATAATCATGCAAATCTAATTACAATGAAACTTTCATCGTCCAGCAGGCATTAACTAAACATTCAAATTACAATTAAGAAATTCAAGTGTCGGTGGATTCATGATACCAACTGGAAATCAAATTAAAAATTTAACTAAATTGGATATTCAATTATCACATACCAGTATTGAAATTAAGTAATTAACTATTCACTTAATAACTAATTGGCATTAGCCAAATTAATTATAAACATAATCCAAGAGTTAAGCTTGAAACTGAAAGGACAAAATAGTCTACTTCAAACTTTCAAGCCTCAAACTGAAAGAATTTGACTACTATTGAGATCTGTATTTTAGTCAAACTAGAACTCATTAGCTTTCATTATGTAAAGCAGTTAATCCATGGAACTACGCATCCCTTCTACCAAATACCCAAAAACAAAGGAAAGGACCAAAAAGCACAATTGAAGCATATCATCAGATCACTCCATTGAATCTACACATCCCTTCTACCAACTTCCAACAAAAGAAAGACAAGAACTAAGGGCATGTTTGTTTTTGATTCTCAAATTCTACAGTAAATCAATTCTCATTTTCAACCACACATTCTTCAATAAAATAATATTTTCCATCATATCAATAATTTTTTCTTCTTTTTCAACCACACATTTCTCATCATATCACTTTCAAAAATCAATTCTTTTCCAAAAAAATCCCTACCAAACAAGCATTAAATAAAATTTTGAAGCATATCATCAGATCACTCAATGTGCCAGACAACAAACACTTTCTGCAAGAAGCATCAAAAGAAAAATTCAAACAGAACTTGACGTGACACCATTTACCTTTTGAAAGATGGGATATTTAGCCATTTCCACCGCCACCTCACTTCAATTTCTATTCTGAATAAAATTCTTGTTTTCACTTTGCATCAATCCAAATGTCGTCTCATTTAGGAGAAAAAAATCGCCATCCGGTTTCTCATTCTTCATACTATAGTTCTCACTGGTCTCAAAACCATGGCCTCCCTAACCGGGCCCATCGGGCCCTTTCTACCGTCGCTTAATCGGCAGCGTAACCTCGAGACCTCCCGAAACTGACCCATATCGGCCTACAGATCCGACCCACAGCCTTCAAATGACCAAAGAAACAACCAAAATACACTCAATATAACAGAATACAAGTCAAGAAAATTTGATGGGGCCAAGCTGAAGGAGAGAAGCGTGAATGGAGGGATTGAAATTGGGAGTGAGGGTGGGATTGAAAGAGATTTGGAGAAGAGAGCCGTGAATAGAGGGATTTTGTTGGAGAGAAATGAACGGAGGGAGGTGTGAAGGAAGGAAGGTGAATTAGTTTAGGGTTTGGGTTAGTTTTGGTTTCTATCATTTGAGCCCGTATATAATTTAATTTGGAAAAAAAGTATAAAATTTTTCGCAATGTTCAGAAAACGTTGCAAAAAGTAATCTTTTTGCAACAGTCAATAAACGTTGCAAAAAGAGTTTCAACAACATGCCATGAACATTGCTATAGAGTCGAATTTCAATAACGTTCAAAAAACATTGCAAAAACTTAAACTTTTCGCAACATTTATAAAAACGTTGCAAAATGGGACATTAGTAACATTTATTGCAAACATGTTACGAAAGCTCAATTATGCTAGCCAATAGCAACCTTTACTTGCTAAAATGTTGCAATAGACCCCTTTAACAACATTTAATCAACGAATGTTGTCTTTTGTGTGTTGCAAAAGATCATTTTTTGTGTAGTGTCTTTCTATCTCTAACTAATTGCTAATCAAATCCGTAGGGTCTTGGTTGATTGGATTGTCTTCTACAATATCCTCATCACTTTCTACTTCTATGTTTTGCTAATTTTGTTGTATATCGCTCTGCACTTCACTAAAGGTAGTGGGGATGTTGACACTTACTATCTCCACCTCAACTGAGGACTCTTTCCCAACAGTTTCTTCTTATTCTTGATTCTCCATGCAAGACATCTCCAACTCATTAAAGGTGACATCACAACTTATTATTATTCTCACACCCTTTTGGCTTCTATCACATAATCGATACCTCTTAACTCCCTAAAGGTATCCAAAGATAGGTTCTAGTTTTCTCTCACTCTAATGAGAGAAAGCAGCGCAACCAAAGGTCATAAGTATAGAATATTCTATGCATTTATTGTAACATTTCTCATACATCATATCAACATTTAAAGCAGCGGACAAAGTCATCTTAATGAAATAGCAAGCAGTCATAACAGTTTCGCCCCCAAAAAGATTTAGGCACACTAGAACTCAACATCATACATCTAACTTTATCAAGCAAAGTGCGATTAATCATTTTAACAATCTCATCTTGTTGGGAAGTGTAAGGTATATTCACATGTCTTGTTATGTCAAATTCATTACAAAAACCATAGAAGTTAGCATTACAAAACTCAAGACCATTATCAGTTCTCAAATATTTTACCTATTTACTTGTCTGGTTCTCCACCTTAAATTTTCAATTTTTAAAATTAGAAAAAGTTTCAAATTTATCTTTCAGCAAATAAACTCACACATGCCTGGAGAAGTCACCAATTATAGAGAAAATATTTGTTACCACCAAAAGTGTGATTGTTCTCTGGACCCCACAAATTAGTATGAACGTATTATAATACTCAAAATGTCTAATGTGTGCTATATACAAATGACATCTTACTATGTTTACCAAGCACACAATGATCACAAAATGGCATGTCAAATACTTGATTCTTACAAACACACCCTTATCGTTAAGCTCCTTATCACTAACATGAGCTAACCTATTGTGCCAATTTTGTGTATGATTAGCGTTAGTGATCGTTAAATTTAAACCACCCATCACTTCAGCATGTATGATGGCTATGCTATTTCTTTTAGTAGCTTTAAAAGTTCTAAGTACTCTCTTAAATATTTTTATCACCCCATCACAGAGTGCAACAGTGAAACCTGTATGCACTAACTCTCCCTACAAAAAATAGATTACTACCCATATATGGAATATACCTAACTTCTTTTAATGTGTGAACAAATCCACTGTCAAATCTGATAGTTTGATGTGGACATCTTCGAGACTTAACTTTATTATTATTGGACTTTATCATTTATGTTTTCTATTATTGGGCTTGTAGTAGTGAGTTGGCCCAAACCCATCACTTAACTAGATTTTTACCATTTATATGGTCTAGACTTTATGATTTAGACAATTGATGGATGAATGAAAATTATTAACGTTGGCTTGTTGCCCACTCTTCCTCCCCTGTCTTCCCTCTTTCTCTCTCTCTCTTCTCCATATTTCTCCTCTACGTGCTCTCTCTCTCTTCCTTTTCTCTTTTCTTTCTTGCCGTAATTCTATTATTCAGTTCTTCCTCTAATTCATCCTACATTAAATTGGTATCAGAGCCTAAAATCCTACACCCAAAATCAGCCGCAGTCATCTTCCACAAGTAGCCTATACCGCAACCAATTCAGGACCAATTCGTCACGTTCAACAATCCAAGTTAAAACAACAGATTTCTTCCAAAACTCACTGTACCGTTCCATCCGCACAGCCACTTCGTCAAGCAACCAACAGCACTGTAGAAATTACCCCGCTACAGTCATATCTTCCGCGCAGCCATCTCTCATATCAAAAAGAAAAAAATAAGAATATACCACCACTAGCAACAGGTCGTCGGAAACCCTCCACTAACTCCCATTTCTCCCGGCGACTACAGTGTTAGATATTTTTCATCATTTTGCATGTGCCATATTTTGTTTTGCGAATGTTTTGCCGCCCCGACTAGTGTTTGCCTCTACGCAACGGGGATCGACCTGAATTTTATTTTTCAGAAGTCTTTGAATAGGTATGTTTCTTCCAACAGATGTGTTCATTCATTTTAAGAGACACACCTATTCAAAAGGTTGTCTCCATTTCTATATATTTTGGGCGAATTCTCATTTGCAAAACACATTAAAAAAATTCGTTATTTTCTATTCTTCTCTCTTTTCTCTTGGCATCATCAGTTTCATTATAGAGTGTTTTCTTGGTTTGATCAAATAGTCACTGTTTGAATCAAACTCCTCCATTGTATCCTGAAAGAGATTTTCTATCATACCCCGGTCGTGACTTTGTTGGAAAGGGGAGAAACATCTCTTAAAAGATAACGATTTTCGTGCCTTGGAGTTCATTAGTTTTTCCAGATTCTCTTACATATTTCCCAACATAGAGTACCAAACCCGTTCTTTCCGTCGCCTGCCACCTCTTCTTCCTGTCGACTTCACCTTCCTCTTGTTGACTTCATCGCCGCAAATACCTCCTAGAACACCCATAGACCAAAGTCAAATCCATAACTAAAGTTTATCCCACACCTCGCCATAAATCAAACCCAGAGCCGCTACCTGTCAATCGTCGGCACCTGTTCCCGCTCGGACTTCAATCGCCGGGCCACCACAGTTACAGCAGTCGGCGAACTGCACCTACATCGCCAGTTTGAAGCTCCATCAGCTGCCATCCCAGCCTCCAGTTCGAGCCTCGATTTGGTCGTACCAAACTATAGTCTTGCCGCCTGACAGTAACCCAGAAATTTCACTAACTCCTCCTCCTATTCGTCGTCAGCTCCTCTGTCGAGTCCTCTGCTGAAGTGAAGTGGGCTGTGTTTCTTTACTAGGTAATTTCTTTTAATTTGGGCATGCTTAAGTTGGTAATATTCGGCCTTGGTTTAGGCCTCTGCTTGTTAATTAGTTTTAGTTTTAAAATTGGGCCTACTTATTCAATTGTTATTTTTGTTGGGCCTCAGTGTGGCATGTTATCCCTGAATTATGAGTAACTTTATTAGTACGTTGGACTTCGGTTTGGGCCCATATTTTTTAATTTGCTTTTAGTTGTTAAAAAAAATAAAGAAAAGAAAAACAGTGTGAAAAAAAAAGTTAAAAAAAGAGTATTTTCTAACACATTTTTGCAGGCACCTCTCTTTGAACTACTGATCGATTCAATTCCTTTGATGAACAAAATGGAAAGCTACCGTTCTTTGTCTTTTGGTGCTCAGTTACTTGGTGTTTAGCTACTCGGTGCTTGATTACTTCGACGACCATAACAGGAAGCTACTATTCACTTGTCTTTAATTTATATTATTGTTTATTTTAAAATTACATCGATTAATTTCTTTGTGCTATTATTATTCTAATTTTACCTAAAGTTCACATGATCGAATCCATTGACTTGTTCAATTCCCATTTTACCCTACTTATTTTACATGATGGGATTTTTTACTAGTATTTGACCCATGCTTTGCGATTTTACATGTATCAGCAATATCAACTTGTCATATTTGGATTTACATTATCCAAAAAAAAAATTATAATAATAATAAAGAAAAAAATATTTTCATTTTAAAACGAGTTGTTTATTGATCTAGCTACATTACACTTCATTTAGCTGGTAGTATATTGCATCCAGTTGCGTAGTTGTCGTCTTATCATATCTAGTTCCAATAACCTAACCATGGACTCATCCCAATTTGATGCCCTTACCAAACAATTAGCACAACTTGCCACTAACCAACAACAATTCCAAACTCAATTAGCGCATATCTAAACTGAGATGGCTGCTACTATTGAAGAGAGTATGAGCCTATCTGCTAGTCTGAACAATTTTAAGCAAAACCCTCATTTAACTGATGTTGATAATTCTGAAGTGTTCTATAATAGACAAAATTGTTGTCGTCAAGGTGATCAAAAATATTTTCGACATGACAGTAGGGATGAGGATTGGGTTCGTAAGCGTCATCACTGTCAGAGTACTCACTCTTTTCCATGTCATAAGGAGCGTTTCTTTAGAAACAATAAAGTAGATGCTCCTACTTTCGATGGTTGCTTAGGTTTTGAAGTTTTTACTTAATGGACCGCCCTTAAACAAGAGAATCGGTTAGTGACTGAGTATATTGGTCAATTTGAGGAATTTCGAATGAAATGTTAAGCCATTGGCGATGAAGCCTTGACTTTGAGTAGGTTTAGACAAGGTGTAAAAGATGATCTTAGGCGTGAGCTTTTCCTTCGGGGTGTCACTACTCTTGATCAGCTTACTCTTTTGCCTGAGATTTTGAGTTGCTTAGTGGTACTCCATATGAAAAGCATGGTGACAACCATACACCAATCTCATCAGCGCTGCTTCTTTTTAAGTCTATTAGGAGACCTTCTCCGTCAAATGTTTCTTCTGTGTTCGAAAATAGGGGTACAATTTTTGAAATTTCAAGGACTTCTTCTCACTTGCAGTGCTTCAAGTGTAAGGACTTTGGCCACATCTCTTCCAAATGTCCTAATCGAGCCTTAGTCATTGAAGATCGAAAGAATATAATAGATAAGCGATTAGAAGATCAAGTCTATGAACTTAAACTTGAAGACTTTGATGACTTTGATGATAGTGAGAACACCTCCTTAGATAGTATTCAAACTTTTCCTATGAATCTATGTATTGTACCCCTTGTTCCCAATACCTCTCAGTCAAGTGTTGTATGTCGTACCATTATCCGACCCAAAAGTGCTATAGATTTGTGTAATCATGCAATTTTCAAGGAAAATCTTGGGAATCAGAATTTGATCATCCCAACAGTTCAAATTATATATAAAAATTCTATGAATCGGTTTATAAGTATGAGTCCCTTTGAAATTATTCATGGTTATGAGCCTATGAACCCTTTAGACCTTATTCCCGTGTCCCCACATACTAGTGTGTCGATGTCAGCTGAGGCATTTGTACATCATCTTCACGATTTGCATATTGAGATCAATAAACGAGTTGAAGCAAGTAATGCATCATATAAACTTCAAGATGATTTGCATAAATGACATTTTGAATTTAATATTGGGGATTATGTTATATTGTAAGCTTGTAGTGCTGGTCTCTTTAAAATTTTGAAGAATGTTGGTCCAAATGCACATGTCATTGATCTTTTATCATATTTTGGCTACCACTCTACTTTAAATATTGAGGACTTCATTACTTACAAACACTGTTTCAATTCTTTTGATGATCCTTTTCAATTTAGCTCTGTGGACCCACAACCTGTCTATGTTAATTTTTCTACTTCAATATCATCTGTTACAATACACAAAGATATAATTGATGTTATTTTAGATGAACAAATTGTGTTGACCAATGATGAAGAGATTTGGTGCTTCCTTGCTCGTTGGGTAGTTCCACCTGAAGCAGACCGTACATGGAATCCTATAGAGAAGAACCAACAAATCTGGATCAAACTGTTGGAGTTTCGATATTTGATTCTTACGAAAGATCGTCCCACGTGGAAGAAGTTTATCCATTCTACAGGGTCGAGTTTTTTTCCCTTGAGAGAGTTGATGCAGACATCGTCAAGACTTAACTTTATTATTATTGGGCTTTATCATTTACGTTTTCTATTATTGGGCTTGTAGTAGTGGGTTAGCCCAAACCCATCACTTAACTAGGTTTTTACTATTTATATGGTCTTGACATTATGATTTAGACAATTGATGGATGAATGAAAATTACTAGCGTTGGCTTGTTGCCCACTCTTCCTCCCCCGTCTTTCCTCTTTCTCTCCCTCTTCTCCCTATTTCTCCCCTACGTGCTCCGTCTCTTCCTTTTCTCATCTCTTTCTTGCTCTAATTCATCCTATATCAATGTCTATGTTAGTTCTTCTAGTAGCTTTAAAAGTTCTAAGTGCTCCCTTAAATATTTTTATCACCCCATCACTGAGTGCAACAGTGAAACATGTATGCACTAACTCTCCCCCACAGAAAATAGATTACTACACATATATGGAATATACCTAACTTCATTTAATGTATGAACAAATCCACTGTCAAATCTGACAGCTACACTACACACACAAGTAATTTTATATGTGACTATACCCCTTGCAACTACATGTCGATTATCAGACTCATGCAAATGATCAAACCACAATTTATTTGATGTAACACGAAAAGAAGCATTGAATTCAAGAATCTAGTCATGAATATGGGAGTTTGGTGACTGATTTATTTCTACCGGTTCAGATTTTAAGAGTATGTAAACCTTACCAGGTTCATCTCTAAAGATCACTACATCTACCTCATTCGGTTCATTACCCATTTGATCTCTCAACTTGTTTTTCTCCTAATGGCACTCACTTATGAAATTTTCTAGTTCACCACAACCATAACATTTCCTACCATTTTCCTTCCCCTATGATTTAGATCTACCTCTACCTTTCTTCTTGCCACCACCAATTTGCCCCTCACCACTTCCAAAATGAGATTTACCCCTCATTTGATGAATCTCTCATGTTTTTCTCTCATTTCTTTAAACTTTCATTTTCCTCTCCTTACTCTTCAAAGAATCAATGACTATATCGAGTGTAAGGGTCTCCCTCTTATATTTGATTGCATTCTTAACTTTCTTATACATAGCAAGAATAGCATTCTAAAGTATTATTGCTTTATATTCATCGAAAACCTAATCACCGCAATTTGTAATATCTTGCATAATTTTATTGAAAATATCAAGATTTTTATCCAATTCTTTTGAAGAATCAATTTTGAAACTAAAAAAAAAAAAATTAAGTAAGAAAAATTTATTAGGCGTGGACCGTGTTAAGTAAAGTTCTTCTAATTTTTTTTCGAAGTTTTTCAGTTGAATCATGTTTACCAATTTTTCACAAAATAGAATCAGATAAATACAAGATAATAGAGTTATATGTAAGTTCGTAGTATTTTTTCTTTTTTTTATCGTCAGTTACAGTAGTGAAAAAAAAAAGATTTATCAATAACTTTTGACACTCTTTGTTATACTAAAATTCATTTCATCTTTTGTTGCCTGATAGAAAAATCACATTTACCGTTAAAGATACCAAAGTCAAAATGATGCATAGACATCTTAACAAATAAAGACACGTAGCATATAAACAACCTTCAAAGAGATAACCACAGAGAAATACATCCTAAAGGTCGTAGATATACGTCGATCTAAATTCACAGAATTTTGTGAGATTCATGAACCCAGTATCATGGAAATTGTCGAGCGGGTAAAGTCTAGGTAACAATTCTAACAAATAATCAACTCAACAACAATATGAAATTACGCAACAATCAAAATAGCCAAATACGATAATATCAGAGATAATCAACAAATAATCCTAATTTCTAGCAATATTCAATGGTCACCCCACGTGATCACCCAATCCTGATTGCCACCCCCATGAGATGGTCTACTATTGCAGAAATTTTTAAAGTGATCAACAAATTTACCTGAACGGACCATTTTGCGATCCGTACAAATAGATGCAAATTTAATTTAGGGATTCTAGTCCGTATTACAAAATCAACAAACAAACTCTTCAATTACACTACGAACACGTGTTCAACTCACAGCAGAATCAACAGTACCAATTTTCGAAACACTAAGGGCATGTTCTCTTTGTCGTTTTCAAGCCGTTTTCTATTTTTAATTTTTCAAAACAGTGAAAACGCGTTCTCTTTCTTATTTTCGAAAACGCGTTTTTAAAAATGGAAAAAAAAAAACACTGAAAACAGAAAACGGCCGAAACCTCATTTTGGAAAAACTAACAACAAAACAAGGGAAAGTGACAAAACACGGGAAACGGCATTTCTCAACTCTCTCTCTCATCTCCCGTGACGAAGGACGTTCCTCTCTCACGAACCCACAACCCGAAATTGAAATCAGATCGTGTTGCCAAATCGAACGATTCTCTACGGGATCTTCAAATCAAGGTTTTGAGCTCGTCTTTCCGAATCGAAGGCTTCTCGACGGGCTGTTTCAATCAAGGTTTCACATCATCAAATCAAGGTTTTGATTCTTTGCTTGTGATAATCCTTGGTTATTTGCTTGCTATTCCATATCTTAGGGTTTGGAACGTGTTTGATTCTCACCAGATCTCTCTGAATTCAGCTTTAGTTTTTGTAAATTAACTAGTTTCAAAACCTGGGTTTCTAATTTTCCTTCCCACTTTCTCATCTTTTCTAATGTTGTAATTTTTGGGTTGTTGGTTTCAAGTTATACGTTTCTTGCAGCAAGTTAATTGCCTGTGTAGGAAGTTAATTTCTTGTGGTTAGGTGAATTTAGAGGAAATCGGTTTGAGTGAATTACTTCCGGGATTGAGGGGAAACCTATGGTTTGTCTTGGCTGATTTATTGCAGTTTGATGAATTTGAAGTAATTCTATAATGGGTGTGGTTTAATTGTTTGTGGGATTGTATGGAAAAAGGATTTTTTCCCCCTTGATTTCTTGTAGTTTGGTGAATTTAGAGGAGTTGGGGTTGGTTTAATTATTTCTTGGATTGTAGTGAAAACCACGGTTTATCTTCACTGATTTATTGTAGTTGGATTTGGAGGAATGGATTTGGTTTAATTGTTTGTGGGATTGTAGGGACAAAAGATAATATTCTCCTTGATTTCTTGTAGTTTGGTGAATTTAGAGGAGATGGGGTTGGTTTAATTATTTCTTGGATTGTAGTGAAAACCACGATTTATCTTTGCTGATTTATTGTAGGTTCATAAATTTGGAGTAATTGATTTGGTTTAATTGTTTGTGGGCTTGTAGGGGAAGTAAGGATTTCTTTTTCTAATTTGTTATAGTTTGACGAATTTAGAGTAATGGATTTGGTTTAATTATTTCTGGGATTGGAGGCAAAAATACAGTTTATTGCTGATTTCTTGTAGTTTGATGAATTTCGAGCAATGGGTTTGGTTTGCTGAATTTTAGGGGGGGCCTCTGTTATCTTGGCGATGAGGTGTGTTACTTTTCTTTCTCTTTTTACTGATTGTTTTCTAAAAAATTCCATCTGCTTTGAAGATTTGTGAATACATCTTCATTTGTGTATGCGTGGTTTCATGATGAAATTTGACCAGTATTTGACTCTATCGTGCTGATGAATTGAATTTTTTACTGTGAAATATATTTCTCAAATTAAATTTACTTCTTAAATTGAAGTAATGCATGGGCGTTCTAAATTGATTCTGTTGGAAATTCGGTATTGTATTCTGGGAATATTTGTTATTACTGGGTTAATAAATATTTTTAATGGTTTTTTATGAAATATTTGCTTAGCTATTTAGTAAGCTCGAGTAAGGGAAAAGGATTATGAAAGTTAGTTATTCTAGTTGGATTATTTCAAATTATAATCTTTTGCTTTTGATTTGGTTATGTAGATTTTATGCATACTTGTTGAGTGATCTTAATATGATTGCAAATTCAGAATTCTATTGTAAATTTGTTGCGTGGATCTAGGTCAAGAATAAATAGCAGCTACTCTCTGAAAAGGGGCAGATTCTTCCCATCTCCATCTGTTGTCGAGTTGTTACGTGGAATTATTATAATTTTAGTCGCTTTATTCGTAATGAAGGGAAGCACTATCATTGTTTTCAGGAGATTTGAAAGCATATTATGGTTTCATATTATGTTGTCATTGTTTAGAGTTAGAAGTTGTGTTGCAGTTGATGCTGGTGTTAATTTAAGAAGTACTCTTTCCTTTGTATTTCTCTTTTGATCAAATTGTTTAAATATTGCTTAGATATTGTGAAGTTTATCCTTGATGAGCTCAAATTTAACGTTTATTTCAATTTATAAATTAATTTATCTCACAAGATCCAGGATGATAGTTTGGCATCACCTTTTTTTTTTAAAGTAGTTTACTTGTGAATTGAAAAAGTGCTCTTAACGACGATGGTAAATAGTCCTTTTTAGACCAATACATGCAATCGACCTTTTTAGACCAATATTATGTATGGGTGCTTTTTTTGGCTTTTCTTACTGTTTAGGGGTCTCTGTTTGGTGGTGGAGGGGGAATTGCAGGTTGTGTTCTTGATGCTGTTTTGTCAAATGTAATTTAGGCTTTTTTTTTTTTAATATCTGAAAAAAAACATTTGAAACTTCACCAACTACAAAATTTATATGTTATTTAATATTATATTAACATTAAACCATTAAAATTTATTGAAATTTCAAAGGAAACGCGTTCTTCATTTTTATGTTTTCAAAAATAGTTTTTCAGAATGGCAAAAAGAACGCATTTTCAGAAATTTCAAAACAAACACACAAAACACAAAATGAATTCAAAACTCAAATAACAAAATTAAAACACAAAAAGAAAAACCTCTAAGAGGCATCAGATCACAGGAGCCAATTGAGGCTCTGATACTAGTTTGTAAAGAATGGTGACACCTTCAATTGCAATAAACAACACCAAGTTAGTTTTAAACAATTGAATAATGAAATCAAAGTACTGTAAATATGAATAACAATACTTTCCTACCAATTTCAATCGACTGGCACCAATAGGGGATGAATCAGGGCTTAGATCAAGGGCCAAAAACCACACAACATCTCCACACAAATTGGACCAAGAAACCCACTCACAATCCATAGAAGAAATGCTAGAGAATCACACTAAACCAACAATTGAAACGAACTGTCAAGAAATGTGAATCAAATCCTCAGAGAAGAGAGGAAGAAAAGAAGCAAAAGGCGGGAGAGATGAATTCAATTATTTGGGAATCAAAATCACACTTCAATCACATTGATCCAACCTATTTATACTGTGCAAACTAACATGATAGAATGAAAGATAAGAAAAAGACTAAAATAACCCTCAACTATCCCTTAATGACAATTCGGTAATGCTTCATTTTAACACTCCCCCTCAAGATGGCAAGTGTATGTTTAACACTCCCATCTTGCCAAGAAGGAAAGCAAGTCTTGTTCCAGTCAGAGGCTTAGTCAGAAGATCCGCCAATTGCAGCTGAGAAACGGTATGCAACATCTTGACTTCATTACCCTGAACTTTGTCCCTCACTAAATGACAATCGATTTCGATATGCTTGGTTCTTTCATGGAAAACAGGATTGCTTGCTATGTGAATATCAGACTGATTATCACAAAATAATAAGGCAGGTCTGGTATGGTTGATCTGCAGGTCACTCAATAAATTTTTCAGCCAAGTAAATTCACAAACTGCTGTAGCCATTGATCTATATTCAGCCTCAGCCGAAGATCTTGATACCATATGTTGTTTTTTAGATTTCCATAACACTAGAGAATTCCCCAAAAAGATACAATATCCTGTTGTGGATCACCTTGTATCAGCACAACGACCGATCAACATCACAATACCACTTTGGTGAAAGATCGATTCTTTGAGGAAAAACAATCCTTGTGCTGGTGCATTTTTCAGATACCTCAACACATGAAAGGCTGCTTCCAAATTAGGTTGTCTTGGAGATTGAAGAAATTGACTTAGAACTTGTATAGGATAGGATAAATCCGGTCTCGTAATAGTCAAATATAAAATTCTTCCAATCAGCCTTCGATAAAAACTGGGATCAGTCAGAGGTTCTCCTTCATCCTTTCTTAACTTCAAATTATATGGCAAGGGGCTGTTTGTTGGTCTAGCACCAAGAAAACCAGCTTCAGTAAAAATATCCAATGCATATCTTCTTTGACAAATGGATATCCCAGTAGAATTCATTGCCACTTCGAGGCCCAAGAAATACTTCAGAATACCTAAATCTTTAAGTTTGAATTGCTTATTCAAATCGCTGCTGCACCGTAAAGATTCACTAGAGTGGGCGCCCCGTGAAAAATCATCGGAATAGTTGTGTGTGAAGGTGTAGTTGGTAGTGAATAGTTTTGAAATTGAATTAGGTTTTGTAGGGTAGGAGTCGATGTGGGGGTGGGGATAGAGGTCGTCACTGTGAGCTTGGTGGTGGTCTCCGACAGTAGGTGTGACTGCGTTGGAATTGTGAGTTAGGTGGAGAGAGTGAGAAGAGAGAGGATGGAGAGAAATGAATTTTAGGGTTTGAGTTATGATTAAATTTTTTTTCCTATTGATTATATTAGTTTCTATTTTTCTTTTTTCTCTCTTATTGTTTATTTATATTTTCTATGAAAGAATTAAATTGTATTCTTATAACTTTTTTTTTCTTCTCTTTCATTTTTCTGAAAAATATTTATTTTTAATTAAATTATAAAATTTTATATAGACTAATTTATAATTAAATTAAAATATTTTTTTTATTTATTTTTAAAAGAATATTATATTAATAATACTGAATATTAAATTTATTTTTTATATGTATAATAATGATTATTTATTTAATTAAGGTCTTAAATTTTTATTCTTTTTAAATATTTTTTTATTATATGGAGGAAAATGAAGGAGAATGGGGAATTGTGAGAAGCATCAACTCGTATGTGAAAGTCTCAAAAATCTTGTGATTAATGAGAGACAAATTTTGAGATTTTATTTTAATATTTTCTGTTTAAAAGTTAGTACAATAGAGACTTTTATAAAAGTCTCTAAAAATCATAAAAATTTGAATACCTCAAAACTTATTGAGACTTCTAAAAGGTTTTAATTGAATACACCGTAACTTTTAGAGACTTTTTAAAAGTTCATAAAAGTATCAGTTGAATACATCAATTCTTTTAGAGGGTTTCCAAAAATAATACTTTTTGGGGACAATGTAAGTTTTAAGTGTGGGAGAGGGGATTTAGATTGAGTTTAAATTTTGAAAATTTTTGCATAATTTTTCAAGAAAATGAATTGAGAGTTAAATGATTGTTTTGGGTTGTGTATGCTATTTGTTGAATTAATTAGGCTTTTAAAGAACTCATAACATGATTGAATGAATAATCTTCCAACTTAGAGTTGATTAGTCAGTTATTTTCTTTGAGGATGGTAGTAACTAAATTATGTGGACAAAAGTCGGTGAGATTTTGAGCCTTTAGACTGACACATCCATAATAGTCTCATTATTTTTTTTCATGTGTGATATTCTTTCATGGTTTTGTTTCTCTAAAACTTGCCTTGATTCTCTTCAAGATCACATTGACACATGCATGCACGAACATGATCAAGGCCATCTTTGTTACATAAATTAGCCACCTTAGCCAAATAGCCGACCCTGTAATTGAATTTTCCATTGTTGAGCCCATTTGAGCCTTATTACCTTTTCTTTGTATAAACTCATATTACAAGATTTAAACTGGAAAAACAATGTCTTTACCCAAGCTTTAGAGATAGTGGAGTATTATTGAATGTCATGAGAAGTGTGAATATGCAAGAAAATAAGTGTGGGGGTATCAAGATTTATGGTAATGCTATTATTGGTGAATTGGAACAAATTTTCTATGTCAATTCAGGGAGTTCCATTATTGGTGTATAATTTGAAGTTTACATTGTGCAAGAAAAACACATGATTGAAGAAAAAGAAAAGAAAAGAAAGAAAAAGAAAATAAGTGATGAATGAGAGTCATTTTAATGTGAAAAAGATCTATATTCATAACTCTTCCTACATCTCAAGAAATAGTTCGATTTGTGTGGGATAGATGCAAAAATGATGAAGCTATCATGTGGAGTGGTTGGTTTACATGTCTTATATATATGTTTGAGCTAAGTCTATTTATCTTTACTTTACTAGTTTCGATGGCTCTTGAGTCACATACCCAAATATTTCCCACCTTAACCATAAGCCACATTACAACCTTTGGAAAGTTCTTATGATTCTTGTAAAGTATGTGATCTAAGTGGTGGCGAATGAGAAGATATGCAAGTATATGGTAGAACATCTCCATTGGAATGAATTTGAGCGAAATACTTACCCTTTTAAACACATGAGAGTTGAGTACTTATATCCGTGAGGGTCTACATGTTTAGTTTACTCCATCTTTATATGAAAATGCTTGCTAATTGATTATGAGTTGTGTGGAATGTTTATTCATGATATTTTATGTGTTTTGAAAAAGTTTGATGGTTCTATGTTCTTGACATTACGACTTGGTGTCTTTGGAGAATTAAATTTAAGTTTTGCCCGATGACGAGCAAAAGTTAAGTGTGGGGGAATTTGATAGGAATATAAAATACACATTTTGCATCTTTATTTAATGCGCTCATATGACTATTTTATACCTAAATGTACTTAGTATTCTCATATTTTGGTTTAGGTGGCAAGTTGATGGATATAGCGTAATTTGGAAGAAATATGTGAAAATGGACCAAAGTTAAAGGAAATGAAAGTTCAAGGACTAGCGTGCAAATGGACAAAAGTTATGTCAAACCAAACAATGAATATTTGAGAGTCAATTGGTTGAAAGAAGACGTCAAATGGATGAAATATCGTCAAAGTATGATCACACATCAATTTCCAATCGAAAAGTTATACACCGATTTTCATCCTCATATTGAGACCCATTTTTGACATGGAAAACGATCAAATTAGAAGATCATATCTGAATAAAAGTTGTATCCCTTTGAGTTATCTTTCCAACGCATCTTGAATCGCCTCAATCGGATGTCGGGAAAAGAAGATACGACCAAAACACTGAAAGCTGTTCGGAGGAAATTTCGTAAAACCATGCGGCCGCAAGCCTTTAATTCCATGCGGCCGCATAGACCATTACCGAGAGTTTGAAGGGTGAGTTCATTTGTTCCATGCGGCCTCAAGCCTCTAAACCATGTGACCGCATGGTTCATTTCCGATACGAAAATTCTGGTTTTCTAATTTAAGTCAACTACCTATGGAAACAACTATAAATACATATTTTAAAACCCTAGAACGTACCAGAACGCCTCCAACCTATTTTCTCTCTATTTTTCTTAGATCTATCATGTGTAACTAAACTTCTACGCTTGGTCGAAGGAAATTGAAGCCTCGGAACCACATATTGTGAGATCTAAATAGTTTTCTTATTGTTTGATTTATATTTTGCGTATTGAATGATCTTCTGCATTTATTTCTATTATTTGTTGCGTTTAATTGCTAGAGGGCCCGCTAGTTTATTGATTGTAACAAACTACCGCTAAGTTAAACATCAAATCTGTAATTGTTTGATCCCTTTAACTTGTGAAGCACTAGGATTTGATAATTTTCTGCGATAAAGGTTATTGAATCCTAAGAAGAATGTTTAAATAGATTAAATGCAACCGCTGGTGTTTGTGTTATCTAGTTCATCGATTTCTCTATTGTGTAAAGCTGTTATTAAATTGAATCTTGAGCGCTGGTATGGGGTTATTTAATAATTAGGGTTAATTAGAACGCTGGTTTCTAATTAACTAAAATTAAGGAGAAATAGGAATCAATTCCAACGATGAATATTCGAAATATGAATTGAATTATCCTTGTATCTATGATCAATTGTGGATTTCCGATGGTGGATGTGGACTTAGACCAAGGTTAGTCATTTGATTATTTTCGTTAATTTAATTTTCATTGTTATTGATTATGTTATTTACAATTGTTGCATACAAGAACCCCTCAATCATTTACGAAGCATAAAATATTGAATTACACACTTTTTGTGGGATCGACCCTTACTTCCACTACTACATTAGTTTTAGAGGTTTAATGACTATTTTTGGATGCGTACGACAGCACACCATGGAGAATGGGGGAAAAAAGAAAATGAATCTATATGATTGCGATTCTTAAGTGCTCGCTGGATAGTAGAATGATTCATTTTGAAGTGTGTAATTGTTTGGCAGCATTAAGGAATGAATGAGTGGTGGTAGAAGGAGAGGTGGCAGTGTCGCCGGCGGTAGGGTGGGTGGCGATGGCGCCGATTACAGTTGTTAGTGGTTTTGGCGTAAGAGGGTTGGGGAAGAAGGGAATGGTGGTGGGAGGAAATAGTGGTAAATGCCCGGTTGACCCGCCAAATTTTGCGAAATAGCCGTTGACCAATTTTTTTTTTTAAAAAAGGAAAAAATACAAAATAAGGATAGAACTTTACTTTTCCCATTTTTACCATACCTTTGTTGGAAGAGTGAGAGAGAGGATTCTCACCCGGACGACAACCCTACCGACCCGGACACCGAGATCAATTCACAAGAAAGAAGGTGAGTGAGTTTGGGAACAATAATATGTATTTTTTATGATGATGCAATTATTTGGTTGAATTAAAAAGCATGGATTTGTTGATTATTATGTTTATTTTCGAAGAAATTGCTGTAGAATCTATTATTTTAGGATAAAATGTGTCTTGGGTTAGCTTTAGGGGTCGGAGATCGCGACTGGGCGTTTCTGGGCGCCCAGTCAGAAGTCTGGGCCTAGAACTGGGCGCCCAGAAGTCTGGGCGCCCGGACTTCTGGGCCCAGAAACCTGGGCCCTCAAATGCCCCCAGACTTTTGAGCCCAGACTTCTGGGCCCAAATTTTTTTTTTTTAATTTTATAAATTAAAATTTTAATTTTAAAATAATTATTTAATTTGATTACAAAGATAATAATCGATTTAAAATATTTATTTTAAACTACTTATTATTTAAATTGTTTATATATATTTTAAACTACTTATTTAATTTGATTACAATTTAAAATAAATTATTTCATTCAATTTCTATATTTTAATAGTTTGTCTAATATTTAGTTACACAAGAGAGTTTATTTAAATTTGAAATGTAATATATTTAATTACAAGTAATAAAATATTAAATAAACAAAATAATAAACAATTAAAATAATGAATTCTTCTTTTACAAAGAAAAATATTAAGTGAACAAGTAAAATATTTATTTTAAATTACTTATTGAAATTGTTTATAAAACATGAACTGAACAATTTAAAATAAATTATTCCATCTAATAGTTTAGTAGTTTATTTAAATATTCATTGTTTATAATTAAAATGTTTATTTAAATATTTATTGTTTATAATTAAAATTGTCTATTATAAATTCTTATTTTATTTTGAAATATTAAGTGAACAATTAAAATTATTTATTTTAAATTACTTATTGAAATTGTTCAAAAAAATGAAATAAACAATTTAAAATAAACTATTTCATTTAATTGTTTAGTTATAAATAATAAAAAACAAAATAAACAAAATAAATTGTTTCTTTGAATTGTTTATTTAATATTCTAATAATTATAATTATATATTATATAAACAATTAAAATGAGGAATTTAATTATAAATTCTTCTTGAAATATTTGATTGTTTATTTAATATTCTGTTAATTATAATTAAATAATATATAAACAATTATAATTTGTTTCTAAAGCATTAAGTAGTTAAAATAAATTATTGAAATAAATTATTTAATTTACTTGTTTATTTAATTTATTTAGTTGAATAGTTCTTTAATATTTAATTACAAAAAAGAGTGTAGTAGTTAAAGTCATTCGGTTATTCCATTATTACATTATTTGTTATTCCATTATCTATTGATTCTTGCGGATAATAGTAATTATCATTCGGTTAGTTTAATTTTCTCATATTATGTTTTATTTATTATATCTTGCACAAGATTCTAACATTTGAAATGTTGCAGGATGGTTACTATTTAGATGATGCGGTCAGACAGATCTCATGCAAAGTTGCATCGTACTGTAACTTTGCCATCTTTACAGTGGTATTAGATTTGCTAGACGAGGAGCACGCAGACATATTGAGGCAATCCTGCTTATGGCCATTGTATTCATTGTGCGGCGTACAGTTTTCTGGTCAGCTGCTCGATGCGTTGCTATGTCGGCTGGTTAAACCAGTTGACGTAGATGCCCTCCATTTTGATCTTGGGGGCAAGGTAGTTAGATTTTCTATATTCGAGTTTGCCCTCATCAGCGGATTGCTGTGTACGGGCGAAGAAGCAGCCCGAGCCCGATTCCGAGAAACCAGAGGTTGTTGAATGAATATTTTCACGGGCAGACGGCGGTCACTCCGGGTCAGTTGGTAGACGCATTCAGGGCATGCAAGGATATGTCTGACATGTTGAAGCTGGGTATGGTGCTTATCCTCGAGAGCGTACTCAGGTGTCATCACAAGAAGACGTCGATTGACGTTTTCATTTGGAGGTTCTTGATGACATTGATACCTTCAACAGCTATCCTTGGGGGCAGAAATGTTTTGCGGATACCTTACGACACTTCAGGAGGGGATATTCGATGCCTAAGGGGGATAGACCCGAGCGCAAGTATGATGCATATGGCATGCCGTTGGCTTTGCAGGTAAATGTTCAACATAATGAATTATCTATTTTTTATATTAATTTGTATATATAATAATTTTGTGTCGGAGGTGGAGGGGAGGAAATGGCCGAGGTAGATGACGTAGTTTTTGTGTCGGAGGGGACTACGGAGCTGAGGAAGGGTACTAAGCGTGCTGTTGATGTGACACCGCTGGTCGTTGGTAAGAGACCGAGATTGCCATCACAGTACATTGTTTCTCCCTTCACGGCCGAGGCGAAGAGACGGACATTCTTGGACGGGACGTTCTCCAATCTTTTTCGCGAGGTCTACTCGGTTCGGCAGAAGGCGTTCTATTACTGGTTCAAATCCCTTCAGCATAAGTAAGTATTTTATGCTTTTTGTAACAATTCACTAATTTCATTTTTGTAGGGACAACTATAGTATAGGGACGACGACCATCTCGAACGCGAAGAAGTAGTTCGACGATGTACTGACGAGAGGTGCTTGGCTCGCCGATGATGTAAGTGCATTCTCATTGTTATTTGTTGTTTTATTTAATTTAATTATTTGTTATTTTTTTTTAATTTAATGACCATTTACTTTTTATTGGTTTTAGCACATCGACTTGGCTATGGAACTATTGCGCGATAGAGCTCGGAGACACCCGAGATCTTTTGACATTCCTGGCCAAGTCATCCTTAACTCCGAGTTCGCACGTGCCCTAGATATTGAGCACAGCACTCTCCTACTCCAAGGAAATGGATATGTGGGGCCCGAATACATAATAGAGTGGGTAATTAGGCTGGAGCCGAGATACGGGAAGTCGTGGACGAATTGTACACATATGTACATTCCACATATTGCGAACTCATGCTGCTCTGCAGCGGAGATCGTATTCGCTGATTCGACTATATATGTGTACGACTCCAACCATAGCTGTTTGACCCAAGGGCAATTGGAGCAGATACTGGAGCCGATGCGTGTGATCATTCTCATGATGGCTAGACATGCGGATATTGAAGTAAATGACAGATTAGCCATTATGCGGGACACGACGACGGCGAGACAAGGAACATCGTAAGAATTTACAAGTTTTTAATTTGATAATTTAGTTTTTAGCTATATATGTTATCGAACTAATATATTTTTATTTACTTGCAGGGGCGACTGTGGGATGTTCACTATAAAGTATATAGAATTTTTGAGTATTAATCGCAATGTTGATACAATAAATCAATCTTTGATAGACATGTAGAGTTGAAGCTGGCTTGTGATTTGTATGAATATAATTGTGATCCTTAGTATATTGTATAATTGTGTAATTAATATACACTATTTTATTTAACTGTTTATTTAATATTCCATTAATTATAATTGTGATCTATTACATAAACGACAGTTAAATTAATATAAATAAGAAATGTAAATAAATAATTTAATTAATCAATAGATATAAATGACATTTTTAAATTAATTATTGAAATAAACATTTAAATAAATAATTTACGTAAGCAATTTAATTATATTGAATATTTAACGACACTAAATAAAAACATATTATTCAGTTATAAATATTAAAGTATTACTTAATATTACACATCCATTGAATTGTGTTGTAGAGGAATCTGACTTGTACAAAATTGACGAGTATGCCCTGTTACGCCGCATCTGCCACACTTACGAGGTCGGGGAAATTCTCCGGTGGATGGTATTCTAGAGGTACGTCTACGTCCCGGGGCACGTGGTCCGATTTCAGGTGGCAACAAATTATTAAGTGGGAGAATACGGTCGGGAACTTCCCATTCGGCTTCATTTGGCAAGGGAAATATCGTTTCGACATACGCCGCTCTCCAAAAATCAGTCATGTAATAATAACTGTATAAGGTATGTGGCGGAATTCCTCTATGCATAGCCACTGCCACTGCATGCGCACACGGAAACATTTCCAACTGAAACTTTCTACACGTGCATATGTTATCATTCAAGTCTACGATGTATCCGATATTACGTCCACATCTCACGGAGAAGCAAAACTGATCCAATGGTTCCACGCATACCTTCCTCGCAACCTCTAGAGTTTTGAAAATTTTATCTTCTTGAGCCGAAGTCAGCACACTTGTGCAGTTCTGTGATTCCTCACGTCGGTCATGAAACCACTGCTGCAACTTGTTACAAATTTGCTCAATCATTGCGAGAATTGGTAACTCGATCCTTCTTGAATAACGCATTGAGCGACTCAACATTGTTCGACGTCATCACGTTGTATCGACGTCCTGGAAAATGTGATCGTGCCCAATGTTCGTTCCCCATATCTGTTAGATAAACACATACAGCATGTGATTTACTTTCTATTTCGACCATGAACTTTTCAAACTCTTCAAAACTGTACGCCTCTGCAGCTTTCCTAAACAATGGAACGATGCCACTGCCACGAAACTTCGTCTTTAAGTTATCCTGTATATGGTACATACAATAACCTTGATGTGCTTCAGGAAAGACTTCGGCGATAGCATTTATTATTGACTGCCCCCGGTCAGTTACGAATGCAAGGTTCTCGACGTCTCCAATTACTTCCTTCAACTTCGTAAAGAACTAAGGCATCGCTAAGTCATTCTCTCCATCGACTATACCGAACGCAAGAGGGTAAATTTGGATGTTGAGATCTTGACACGTAGCAATAATCAACTTGCCTTCGTATCTAGCCTTAAGGGTTGTACCGTCGACTAGAATTACGGGTCGCATCGCTTTCCGAAATCCTCGAATGCACTGTCCAAGGGCCATGAAAAAATACTTGAAGCGATTCCTGTCCTCCGTATCAATATAAAATGCCGATCCGGGATTAGTTTTCTCCATGTTGTGGCAATATCTAGCCAATTTAGCGTAACTTTCCTCGGCCGAACCCATTAAGTCCTCCAATGCGCATTCTTTGGCCTTCCAGGTTTTCTGATAGCTCATGACCACCCCGTAATCTCGACGGACATCGTTGATGATGTCCGAAGGTCTGTAGATCGTTCGTGGGTCCCGAAACTTGTCCATTATTTGTCGACCAATGAACCATGCTCGGGTTTGCCTGTGATCATTTCGACGAATACCCACTTCGCAAGTATGTTCCCGTGTATACTTACGAATTACAAAGAACTCATTCGTGTCCATTTTCGTCGCTCGCAAATGCCAATGGCAACTGTTGTCAATGCAAATAATTGTGTACGTCGACTTGTCCGATTTTTTAACTTTAAACTCAAAATTATGTCTCAAAGCAATCCGGTGCACAGCTTTCTGCAAATCTTTCTTTGTTTTGAACAGTTGCTCAACATATAAATCTTCATCGTCAGGAACTGTACGAGAACAATTAGAGGTACGTGAATTCATCCAAGCTTGTGAACCCGACCCATGTCTTCGACCGGATAAAGCAATCAAATCCTCATTTGTAAATTCATTTTCATTCTCGTTGTTAGAGGTGTCAATCCGGGTGGTCCGGGCCGGGTCGGCCCGCCAACATGTGAGCCCGGTAACGGCCCGCGTGAAAAAAAGCCCGCCCGCCCGCCCGACCCATGTCTTCGACCGTATGATTGTATAAATAAAATTATAAAAATATAGAATTTTTCCGATTTGGCTCATATGGAGAGTAACTATCATTGAAAATAGGATTTTGAGAAGAAGAATCGCGAGAATCCATAATATAGTAGGATTAAAAAATTTAGTAGTGACTAGTGAGAACCGAGAAGAAAGAAATATAATCAAGACGATGATGATATTTGCAATTAAATAATTGTAATTGTAGTAAGGTAGTAACAAGTATGAACTATGAAGTATAAATGTATAATAACTAATGAGAGGATATTGTAAAAATAAATGTAAGAATAAATTGGAATTTATTGATGAAGTGGATGATATTACCGTTAGAAAATTTATATTACCATTAGTTAAAATTAAAAAAAAATAAAATTGACCATGCAGCAGGCTACGCCTTTTTTTGAATTTTTTTTTATTTTTATTTTTTCAATTTTTTTTGTTTGGCTCTCTCCCCTCCTTTTTTTTAATTTTTGTTTTATTTTTTTTTTTCAATTTTTTTTACGGGTCGCGGGTTAACCGCGGCCCGTGGGGGTGCAACCCGCGAAGCCCGCGGGTTACACCTCCTTGGCCCGTGAACCGCCCGCACGGGTCATGGGTCGGCCCGCGGTCCCGATTTTCACGGGCCGGTTTTCACGGGTCATGGCCGGCCCGTCCGTCTTGACACCTCTACTCGTTGTCATCAACTATCGAGGGAATTCTGTGCGTAACGGTGATACCATGATGATGAACAACTGTAGTAGGAATAACCACATCATCCTCACGAGCTATCTCCACTGTGTTCCAAAAATCATTCACATTACGATCCCCTCCATCAAGATCTTCGTGTTCACTTTCAGGGACATTCTTTTTTACTAAAGTTACGCAAACAGGAGTAGTCATGCGAGATTCGTTTAATGCAATTAAAGCTTTGATGCCATTTCTAGAAGTAACCTTTGTATGTAGAATTGGAATGGATGTATGCTTGTTGTTGAATAGAAATCTCAATTCAATGTCGTACTGAGAGGGATCGATGTTGAGCACGTCCTGTATCTCACTGTACATTTCTGCATACAATGTATTCGATGTCAATACAATTGAAATTGAGCCATGTATATCACCTGTCCATTTCCAAACCCATAGACCATTTTCATTTTCTTCAAATTCACCAAAGTAAAGAACCGGGATTGCAACCATATCTGTTGCATTAAAAAAAATATTTTGTCATTAACGTGGAAAAAAAATAAACATCGACGACCCAGACTACCCGGTAGTCCGAGTAGTACGTGCTCGGACTTCCGGGCAGTCCGGGCCCGGACTGCCCGGACGTCCGGGGACGGTCCGGTAGTCCAGGTCCGGACGTCCGGGTAGTTTTTCTTCTACCACAGATCTGAAAATCTCATGTAAATGAATTTTTTCTCGTTTTTATTGAAAAAATCGATTATAGGTCTATTTTAAGATCATAAAATTTTCATATACATAAGATTTAAAGATTAAAAAAATGTGCTTAACTGAAACGAAATTAAAAATACGTAAAAATATACTTATCGATTTCACTGATGACTGTGAATAATATTTCCTTGTTGAGCGTTTGATAAATTTATCTGTTTTTAAATTTGAAGTAGATGAAAAATGAAATTATTTTTATCTGTGTTGGAGTAAACAGATAAAGAAAGTGAATTTGTTTCGAAATTTTAAGTGGGAAGTGTTTGAAATTATTTATAACTTAAAAATGGTATTATTGTCTTTTAAATAATACCATTTTTTGTAATTTGTATAACATTTTAAGGGTAATTTCGTCTTTTCAGTCTTGGAAGGCTATTGTGGTGAATGGTAAAAAAATTTGGGTAAAGTGGAAAATGACACCTCTGACTTAGGCAATTTGAAAAGTACCCCATGGTGGTGGTGGGTTTTGTGTTTTTTATTTTTTTTAATTTAATTATTAATATATTATAATTATTTTTTTTGTTGAAAAAAAGTAAAGTTATCATTTTATCCTTTTAAATTTAATCAAAATTATGGTCAATGTCAATTTTTCAATCAAATAATAGTCAAACTAGCGATTATTCGGATTTCAGGTGCTAATTTTTAAAAGTTTGATACCGTGAGTGTCATAAAATAAAGGTTTAGGTCAAGTACGCATAAAATGAAATGTTTGATATCACGACTGCTATTTTCCCTTTATTTTATTGACTTTCTTAACTTCATTAATTGAAGACCGGGACAAAATCTTGTATCCAAAAAAATAAATTTATAATATATTAAATATTACATGAGTTTGGAATCATTATATTAGTTATTTTCTTCAAGTCATATTATTTCAATAGTATACTTTTGGACATTGATCATCTCTAATCAATTTCATAAAAAATGTTGCAACTTTCACACCAAAATGTTGCGACTTTCACACCATCTTAATTAACCGTCTCCAACACATTACACCGCATGTTACACAAAAAAATTCCCTTTCTTTCTTTATTTTTTAATTCGCTACAACTAATTGATAATTGCAAATATTACACTTATCTTGATCATCAAAAGTGTAGTTGGAAAGTAAATTTATGAATTAGATACTTAAATTTACGTGTTTATTATTTATTGTAGGAGAAAACTCAACATTGGAAGAGAACGGATGAAAATTTTAGTGGTTGCCGGCTGGCTCGGCCCATACCCACCCGAGCTTAGCTCGTTGGTTTTTGGGCGAGCTCGGCTCATGCCCGAGCTCGCCCAAAATGAGCTGCTCAGCTCGCCGACTAGTCCTTTTGACATCTTCTTTTTTTTTTAACACTACTATAACTAATTAACTAAATCTTAAATTCAAAAAATATATATATATAAACATTTTCTATTTTTTTAAAAATATATTTTTTCCAAAACATTTATAATTTTTAAAATAATAAATATACATTTTCTAAAACATTTTTATTTAAAAAAAAAAAAAGGATAAATCCTCCTCCTTTATCCAGGCTTGGGACCGGCTACTTCAATTTCGAGTAGGCGGAGTTAAAATTGTACACGAACAACTTGTTACGTGTACAATTTTTTTTTAAAAATTATAAAGGTATGAAAATAAAATTTTGTAATGAATGTAGTGAAATTAAATATCACTTACTTTATTACTTGCAATTTCGGCATATTTATGTTGAATTCGATAATTAATGGCTTCCCAGTCCTTCACGCACATTAACGCTTCCAAAATATCATTTTTTAGTTGACTTCGGATCTCAGAGAGAACCACCTTCCCTGCACTAAAAGCAAACTCTGAAACTACAGTGCTAACCGGAGGTGTTAATAGATCTTTTGTAATTGCAGAAAATGGCCATCGGCGTTCGTTATTTCGCTAGAATTCAATGACATCTTCTGAACTTTTCCTAACTGATTTGTTACTAAACAAAGTATAACTAAAGTAATCAATTAATTCAGATGGAAATGCATTTGGACTAGTACTCGAAGTTTGAGTACATGCAGTGTAAGACAAACTATTACTACTAGAGGAACCACATGCATATGCAGTTGAATCATATCTATATGAGTTTATGCTTTCGAATAAACTTAAAACTTCAGTGTCGTCATCGTTTATATTAGTGGGAAGAGGAGTTGTAGGTACACGAATAATATGTGTACCTATTCGTGGAGCATATAATTCATACATTTCAGTTAACGTTTGTTCCAAATTCCTATAAGTAATAGGCATATTAAAAGTTAAAGCATTTGAAATTTGGTCAATTACATATTTAGTACCCGATAAATTATATAGGGGGTCAATGACGCATGCTAAAGGAAATAACATAGGTAATTTTTTCAATATTTTCTAAATTTTAATTCCATGAAATATATAACCGTATGAAAATCGGGGTCATTTTGATATCTCTTAAAAGTCCTAACAGTTATATAAAGACGTTCAAGAACCATTCAACTAGTGGGATAATAAACACCAGACAATATATTTGTAGACGCATAAGAATTTGCCAAAAAAATTTTAATTTTAAAAACTATAGTCCAATCGGATTCATTTAAGATAGTATCGTCTTCGTCTATAATATGCCCATTGTTATAAAATTTAGTGATAAACGCTTCAAAACATTCACAGGATTTTAATAATAAGTTGAATTCCATCTATGACATACGTCAGTAATAAAGGTTTTTGTATGCTCATTCTCAGCTTGTTCACAAAATTTCTCAAATTCTTGATTTCTACTAGGTGTAATCGTGATATATATAAGTGCATTCATAATTCGGCAAATTTCGTCATTAACATATTTTAAACCGTCTTGTACAATTAAATTAAAAATATGGCGCATACATCGAATATGAAATAAATAACCACCGAAATCGGATTGAAGTGCTCTATGCAATTTATTGATAACAACTTTATTTACGGAAGCATTGTCAAACGTAAAAGAACGCATTTTACTCTCGCATTTATATTCTTTAATTATTAACATAATAGCATTAAATATAGTTTGAGCGTTATGAGGATACTCAACAATTTTAAAAGTAATAATTTTTTTATGCATGACCCAAAGCGGGTCTATATAGTGTGCAATTGCAGCTATATAACCTCTCTTATTAATATCTTACCACAAATCCGAAATTAAAGATATCATACCCCCATATTTTTCTAAATCCGCAATCAATAATTTCTTTGCATTAAGAAAATATTCAATTGTATTAGAACGAAGAGTATTTCGACTTACCCCAACGTACCTCGGTTGAAGATATTGTTTGACGTAGTTTACGAAATGTTGGTTGTCCACTATTACTAGTGGCAGTCCCGCCGCGGCAACGAACTTCACCATTCCCGTTCGATTTTCCTCCTCCGAATACATCCACGTAAAAAGTGGCGTGGTAGTAGCACCGACGCCTGGAGTACCAAACTGTAGTTGTGTTTGACCAGCTGGAAGAAGCCCATGTTTGGTCGCATATGTTTTGTAGTGGCGGTTGAGGTGGGTGGTTCCAATACCTTTTTGCCATGCCAGTCGTTGTTGGTAGTATTTATATACTGCTTTAGTTTCTGGAAGTCCATCGATCACACGACCAGTGTTAACCAATTTGAAATGGTCCCAACATTTTGCATGCTTCTTCCCCTTTCTCTTCCCTCTTGCATCGGGAATATTTAATGTAGGTTTTTCATCTTGTTCCAAATCAACTGGAACACTATGATCAATATCAACGTCATCCAAATCAATTGGATGACTACCTTCACGAATGTCGAAATCTTCAATATTTTCTGGAATTGGTAATTCATTGAGACCGACAAATTCATTCCCAAATTGATTTTGGGCAGGTGTTTCACCTTCCATATCAAATAAGTTTTCAACAAATTGTCGTGAATCCATTTGTGAATAATAGAAATTGAATGTTGAAAACTTGAAGTAGAATGTAGAAATGTAGAATTGAGAAATGAATGAAAATTATGTAGTAGTGTATAAAATAAATTGTAAAAGTAAAATCAAGATAATAATGTAAAAAAATTATAGAAGATGAAGATAATAATAGAATGAAATGAATTGATAATTTGATATTGTTGAATGTTGGTAATTTGTAAATTGAAAAGAGTAGAGTAGAGAATGAGATGATTGGTGGGAAAAAATGTTGATTAGGGGGTGGGTATTTATAGAGAAAAAAATTAAAAAAAAATTTCAGTGACCAAAACGGTCACTGAAAAAAATAAATTCAGTGATCGTTTCTGGTCACTGAATTTCGTTTTTATTTTTTTTTAAAATACAACGAGCCGACGAGCCCGCTCGGCTCATGCTCGGGCTCGTCTTTTGAAGAGTCCGAGCGGCTCGCGGGCTGCTATAGTACGAGCCGAGCGGACGAGCATGCTCGTCCGCTCGGCTCGATTGCCACCACTAAATGAAAATGAATGATAATAAATCAAAAAGGATTAAAGTTTAATATATTTTAAAAGTTAGAATCTAGGAGTCACATTTGAAAGTTGAAAGTTATATTTGGATAAAAATATTACAAAATTCGATTTGATGTAATTGTATTAAGTGGAAATCATTATTTGACAATGAGATTTAAGCCACTTAATTACTTGGAATTGGTAGAATATTATAAAATATTCTAGAATGGATTTAGATGGAAAGATATGTCTTTTCATATCTTTCATATTATAAGATATTTGAAGAGATGTGTCCCCTCGTTGGGTTGTGTCTTTTGAGAACACAACTATCGAACCGATGGATGATTCATTCATTCAATTTGAATATGGTGAATAAGTATTATTTAACATGGAATAATACTATCTTGTAAAATGTCACAAATGTGATATGTTTGGAGAAGTTGCAAATCTTGTGAATCAAGATGCTTAGTCTTCTTCATTGTTGAATTTAACTTCAATATAAAACTAATTAAGTTGGTCTATTCTTGAAAAGTATTGTTGGTCTATGTAATGACCTTGATCAAATTGTGTGTGATCATATTGAAGATAGTTGGATTGAAGTACATTGAATACAATTTCAATGGAAATAAATTGTAGGTTGACGACCACTATTTTGAAAGTATTTAAACTTTCACGAAGTATTCGATATGAACATTATCTATTCGATAAATGAATTGAACTACGAACGAGTTGATGAACTCTAAGTTCAAGTACAACCCAAAAATGTGGGGGATTAACATCAATACTTGCGAACTTATATGAAAAGTTCAAGACTTGTGGATGCAACATTATTAGTTGCACATGCATTCCTCTAATATTGTTGTTTAGAATTTATAAAGCTTTAGATAAAGCTAATTAGAAGCATGTAGCGTCATGAGAGGATTTTTTGGTGGTGACATGTTGTATCTATAAATCAATTGATTGTTGGATAGCTATATTTGATGAGATACTAAGTCACATGTAATGGTAAGTCTAGACGTAGACATAATACCGTTAAGCAGTCGATCTCAATGGTGTAAATTCGTGGTACCTTTAAGAGATTTACCGAGAGATCAAGAATACTGCATATCGAGAGGAATGAGATTAAAACCTACTACGTAAGAGTCTTTGTAATGGTAACCCTACCTTGTTGACTAGAGATCCCAAGATCTTGGTTCAAAGAGACAACTAAATTATGAAGATTCCATGAAACACTTAGGAAATTATTCATACTCATTCCTATGATAATTACAGTGCTTTCTGCAAAGTGTGAGGTTAAGCTATGCTTTTAATGATTCATATATCTTGATTAAACCAAGTAGAGTAAGATAAGATACTCTTAATAGGAGGTCACCTATGTAACTGTGAAGTGGGGCCGCTTCAATGAGAATTGGTCGAGGTTAAAATTCTCTAAACACTTATGAAACCAAGAGTGGTCCAGGGCCAAAATGGACACAATCATGAGAACCATGAAAAGTTTAGGAAAGACATTGTGTGAGTACTGTTGTCTTGGCTTACACCAATGGATGAATGGTTCAAGACATCACGTTCACAAATTAGCCAGTAAGTCCGATAGTATTTCACTAAGGGAGGTTCAAAACTAAAAGCTACATTCTCTGATGCAGTGTTTTCCGCCCTCTCTCTACTAGTGTCTGCATAGTCATTTGCATTAATTTTCATTCATGTGGGGGATTGTTGGAAAATTCGAAATTGGTTGTGACCAATTTAAGTGATTGTTTAAGTGAAATTTTTTGTTTGGTGAATGATAAATTAAACCAAACTTAAAATGGTTAAACGCTTGAAATTGTCGGAAATTGTATAGAATATTGTGGAATATTCTAGAGAATGAGTAGATGAAAAGATGAGTTTTTTCATATGGAAGATCATGCCTTTTGGTGTGAGTAACTTCCAATAATTATGATTCTTAATTTCAAGAGATGTGTCTCTTGGTATGGATGTTCCAACTACTATATATATAGATCCCCATGTGTTTGGATTAACAACAAGAAAGATGAACAATTCAATTGATATTTTCATATCATTCCATTTCATGTTTTACTTTAGTTCTGCATAAACCACTTTGTAGAAGTGATTATTTCTTGCATCAAAATCATGGTTATGGTAGAGAGGGAATTCTGTTCGAGTTCGTTGGTTTAAGCCATTTGGAGTGCTCCTATGGCTTGACGTGGTCGTTGTATCTTGGGAGATGATTGCCGAGAAACCGTTAGCACCGACGTGGGGCAAATTCATTTTAAGGACAAAGTGTCAAACACTTGCCTAGACCGATCGTATCACTTGCATCTCATCTTTCTTTTCCGATTTCATTCTTATTTAATATTTTGATTTCGGAAAGTAACTAATATTCTTTTGATTTCTTGCAAGGTTTGAATTAAAGAATGACACGCGTCCAATTAGAAAGTGATGAATCCATATTCATATATTAGAAGTCGGTAATTACTATTTTATCTTCTCAAATTAGATTTCGGTAAATCAAATGATATTTCGATTTCACGGTATATTCTTAATTAATATAATATGCACATTATCGGTGTAATATCTCCTACACTCTGGTTCAATGTCATTTAAAAACCTAGAAATAGTGTGAGTCTGGGTAGTGGAAAAAATGGTGGCCACAATGGGAAGCTAAAAAAAAATTGAACTATAAACAAACTGCCATTAGGGGTCCAAAACTAAGAAGTTTACATGATTGATCTCGAATCATATGGAATATGAAAGTCATACATGCTCATTGCCTCTAGAGGAACGAAATTTTATATGTGAAATTTAGATACTTTTTTAACCATGTCTCTGTATCCTACATTTTATAAAATAAAAAATTCGACTCTTAGTTACATACCCGTTTAGATAATAGAAAGCCTTGTTTTCTCGTATTAGCACAAAAATTGGATGAAAATAGATAGAAAATGATGATTTTCGCAATCAAAGATGTTAAGGTAAAAATACCAAAATATGAAAGGTAAGAACCTTTTTCACAGGTAGGAAAATTATGTGCTAATTACCATTCCAATTAGCTCTTTCTTTTTCTTTTTGTTTTAATTAAACAAAAGGGGAGATGAAAATGACATTTTTTCAATTATCTAAATGGGTAAGTAGTTAAGTGTCAGATTTTTAATTTTCTTAAACGTAGGATATGGAGACATGACCAAAAAAAGTCTAAATTTAATATATGAAATTTTGTTTCGGTAGGGAGGAACAAAGTTGCTCCTCTAGAGCCAAGTGACTTGAACCAAAGGTTAGCAACGAATTTTGAGGGATTTATTGACGTATTTAGTTTTAAAATTTAAAGTTAAGGTAAATCAATGACAAATTCAAAAATCATTTTTTCAGAGAGGGAAAATATATGTTATTTTCGTTGGTCTGGAATATATGATTCTTGGCATGAAGCAAAGCAACAGGTGGATGGATTTCCAAACAACTCTTTCAGGGCATTTAAAAGAAGAGAGGATACAGAGACGTTGGCGTTCAATACACGGGCTAGCCTGCTTCAGGACAATTTTAGTTGTATTATGCATACTCAAAGCCTTAGTTTTTACATTGTTGTGTTAAATTTTTTATTCTGTCTAATTGATTTTCCTATGATTAGATATATTATCTAGAACAATGCTTCCGTGCTTTACATGCTAATTCCAAATGGGATCTTTTATGTATGGATTTATTCCCATGAATTGGGGATAATGCATCTCAATTCACACCGCATGTTCTTATAATTACTTTCAAGTTACGTATTTCTGTAGTGATTTGATTATATTAATGGACCATTGAGCCCGCAACTATGGATTGATTGAATCAGCCATTTATTTAACATGTCTGAATCATAAGAATTTGGGGCGTTACGGGTACTTTATTTAATTTTTAAATAACTATGCGTCTCGAAGTGAGTTGTTTTTGAATTGCACATTTTGATATTTCTTTCTTTTGCAGAGGCATTGTTCCATGGAAAAGGCAATTTGACATAGGCAATTGAGCTTCGCCTTGGGGAATGGGAGTATGATGCAGTCTCTTCTTTCCCGTGACATTAAAATCCTGAACTTGGATTTTGTTGGATTTTTGCAATCAAAAGTAGCAAATGATACTGAACTACTTTTGGTCAATAAAAGAATATTCTTGTGGTGAAAAGGACAATAAAGATAAAAGTAAAGGGGTAATAATGACAAAAAAGTTATACAATTTTACAGTGGACAATAATTTCTCTGAATTCGGTGGGTCCACTGAATTCAACATCAATTGTAAATCCTCGAAGCATTCGGATTTGGATTCATGGATCATGCTACACTTACAGACAACTGATTTACAGATGTCTTACAGACACTCACAAAGTTTTTTAATAATATAAAATTGAGTCTTTAAAAATACTATTTTACCCTTCTTCTTTATATTTGCAGGATATATCCTTTATCTTTTAGTTGTTTGGCTTTTCAAGATTATTTCTTTCTATACTCCTATTTGGGTCGTGAGTTCTTAGATTTAAATCTGAATTTTTTCAAATCTTTCAATATCTTTCCTTTCTTCTTGATTTATTAATCAGGATGAATATAAAACTTATTTAATCTTTCAAATTGTTCTATATATTCTCTGTATTTTATTAATTTTTCAAAGGCTCTAAGTTGATCTTTTTTGGTTATATATCCAAAAACAATTCCTTCCGAAACTTCTTCTTTTATATCTTCGAATTTATATATGACATCTTCAATTTTCTTTATTTCTTTGCTAATTCTTACAGGATCAAATCCTATATTATGTTTACAAGCATAATCTATTTCAGAATATATTTCTTTAAGTTTTTCTTGTCCAACAGGAATTATATCTTCAGATTTTTCAACTATACTAAGTAGAAATGAAATATCCTTTTTATCTAAATATAATCTAATACAATCATCATTAGACGTGGATGCTTGTGAAGTGTTCATAAAGATAATTAAAACATAAACATGTAAAACATGTAAATAACTTACAGTAATCAATGGAAATAAACAGGCTTTCCCTCCAGCATGTTCTTATAGTAGCTTTGCATGTATTCAATCATTCTTCTGAATCAGATAAACTTTTTAAAATGTTTTTGAAATCGTTTGGGTCCACAACTGCTTCCGTAAAAGGTTTTTCAATTAAGGTTGCATTTCTCACTCTAGAGAACTAGCCGTGTTGCCACAGATGCTATCTCACAGTATCCAGAGTCTCTGTTTTCACCTCTATTCAAACTCTTTTCAGAACAAGTTCTTACTTAGAACAAGATTTTAAAAGATAACTCACACGCATGGTGCTACAATTTTGTTAGAAAACTGCCCTTTTCCCCTAAAACATTTATCAAAGACGGGTACTTTGGCATGGCTAACATCCATTCAAAATCTTTTAAAATCTCTATTTGTACTGCCGAGGAATCATGAGAAACTTAACGAAATCTTTTCATAGAAACTTTGTTAAACCATAAAAACTTCATCTTGATATTCATAAGATTGAAAATAATACATGCTTGCTTACTATATTTACATACCTTTGGTACTCACCTTATGAAGTTTAGAACTCCATAAGTGATTACCTTATTACAAGCTTTCCTATCTTCAAAGCTATCTAAGTTCTTTTTCTGAATACAAGTGGTGTATACAGATATTTAGAGAGAGATCTAAGATGCAAGGGATTTGAGAGATAAAAGATGCCTCTAGTCTTTGGACCTCATCTTCTTATATAGATGATTTTTCTTCAAGTGGTTAGGAATCTTATCTTCACAGCTGTCTTTCATTATTCCTTGTCTGCCATCTTCTCTTGTTGGGTTGTTAAATCGTCCATTTTTTGAGCTGGCAAGTGGGTGAAGAGTTATTGTCATACCCACCTTTCTTATCTTCAACAGGAACTCTTGTTATTTTCTCCAATAGCTGGTAGGAAGTCATTATCTCAACCACTATCTCCTGTCTTTGAGTGACCACAGTTTTTCTTTAATAAAGAAACTTTATTAAAGTAATGATAAAGGGTCACTTTCCTATATCAATTATTTCTCCATTCTTGATTCAAAGAATTCTGCAGGGAATTCTTCATCATCGAGTGAGACTTGGCTCATATCTTCTACTACACAATGTACACAATGGTGATCACTGTAATCCCAAAGTAATTTGCATAGTTCTTTCTCCATCTTCTCAGATCCACTAACTTGATTAGAGATTATTTTGGATAATAAATGATCAAGATAACAGATATCTTCCTCTTTTGTCTCTATTCTGGCATTAGAGTAGATTATATGTTCCTCAGATGGATAAACCCATATTTTTTCTTTCTCAGTGATTAACTGAGTTAGATGTTCAAATATTTCCTTGTATCCTTTGGCTCTTCTATATGGCATCATATTAATGATATCTTGATAACCATTTTTAACAACCTTTTGACTGGTTGGTAAAAAATGTTGGTTTGTGAGCCCTAATTTGATAACATGAAATGCTGGCTGCATACATTGAAGATCTGAATCCCATTCCATTGTTGCGGAGTAGAATCTGATGTATATGTTTGTAGTTTTGACAACTTCAGTATATCTTTTAATGGCCTTCTTGACGTCGGCTGGAAGTTGGGCTATCTCCTTGAGATCTTTGCTAGGATATATACAGAGTATATTTCCTAATTCAAAACAGTTTTTCACCCAGTTGGCTGGAGCTTCTGGATAAAAATTTATCTTGTTGTATCTTCCATAGTGGAGAGTCTTCATCCACTTTCCTACTTCCAGATACCAATCAGATAATATATTGAAAACAACAATAAAGAAAATTATTTCTTCATAGTTATCCTTTTTGGATATCTTTGTCACATGACATATCTTGACAATTTCTTTTGGATCAATTTTTTCAATATCTAGCTTAGGTAAAGTATGGCTCTGTGAAGAGCTACCTTTGCTATTTTTGATATCTTGGATACTAGTAATAGGTTCAAATTTTCTCCCTGTGAAGGGGTTCCTATTACTTTCTTTGCTTTCCCTTTATCCTCGGGTAGAGCGCTAGTATTTACTAGTCCCTGTGAAGGGATACTAGACTTGGTACAAGTTGCTTCTGCCTCAAGGGCTATATTTTTGTCTTGAAGACTATCTTGTATATTTTGAATTTGAGCTTCCAAATAGGAAACCTTTATTTCAAGTATCTGGACTTTCGTCCTTAGTTGATCTAGCTCCATCCCTGCTAAGATAATCAGGAAGAAAGTTAGCATTTCCTTTTATATGCTCAATATCAAATTTGAAGTAAGAAAACCAAATTTGAATTCTAATAATATATCTATTGGCAATAGATGGATCAACATTATTTTTCAAAAATGCTTTAACTTGAGTATTATCAGTTCTAATCAAGAACTTTTTTGGTAATAGATAATCTTCATATTTCTGCACTCCTCGCTTTACAGCAATGAGTTCTTTTCTATTCATTTCATACCTTGTTTCAAATTCTTTGAATGTTCCTGATGTATAACCTGCAAGTATTTCAGGACAAGAACAATCTTTTGTACATTTATATTCTTTGTGATTCTTTTTTACCTTTAATACTGCACCCCAGTAATTATCTGATGCATCAGTTTCAAGGATAAAGAAATCTTCTTCTTGTGGAATTACAAGTTTGGGCAAAACTCTTAATTCCTCTTTTACTTTTCTTATATTTTCACAATCTTGTTCTTCCCAAAACCACATTACATTCTTTCTTAATTTTGGGAGAAAATAATTTTTTAATTTAGCACAATTTTCAATAAATCCTTCAGCATAATTTAATATACCTAGGAAGCTTTGTAACTGTTTTTTATCTCTGATTTCTTCAGGAAATTCTTGAAGTTTTTCACCAATATGAGATTGCAATTGCAATTCTCCTTCTTTTATAAATAATCCTAAAAATTCTATTTCTGTTTTGGCTATTTCTGCCTTCTTTTGAGAAAGTGTAATACCATGTTTTTTCATAATATAACAAAATTTCTCAAGATGCTCAATATGTTCATTTATATTATTTGAATGAATCAGTAAATCATCAACGTAGGCAATACAGAAGTGAGTAATTGGTTTGATTACCTCATCCATTCTTCTCTGAAATATCTGTGGTGCATTTTTCAACCAAAATGGCATTACATTCCATTCATATTGTCCTAAAGGACTGGGAGTACTAAATGCAGTCAATGGTTTACTTTCTTCTGTAAGCATGATTTGCCAAAAACCTGACTTACAATCAAATTTTGAAAATATTTTCTTGTTTTGTACTTGTTTAATAAGGGTGTCCTTATTAGGCAAGTAATATCCGTCAAATTTGGTAACTTCATTTAACTTCTTATAATTTATCACCATTCTGGCTTTTCCTCTTTTTATCTCACTATGTTTTCTTACCATAAAGGCTGGACTACTATGTGAGCTTTTACTAGGCCTAATCAATTTGGCTTCTAGTAATTCTTTTATCTGATTCTTAAATTCTTTTTGATCTTCCACACTATATTTTATTGGTTTAACTCTAACTATAGTGTCTGGATTGATTAGTTCTATTTTTGCTTTTACCTTATCTGTGTTCCATTTTTCTAATGGATTTTCAGAATATGTTTCAGAAATTTCTTTCTTCAGTTTTTCTAACTTATTTTCTGTTGTCATTTTTAAAACTGTAACTGGTTTAATTTTTTCTGTATTCCAATATCCACCACGCTGGGTTGAGGAACTCTGATGGTTAATTTTACTATGTGCTATGCTAACAGCTTTAGTTACTCTTGGTGTAAATATCTTATGTGCACAAGGTGTTGTGAACATATATCTATCTACATATTGGGTAAATGGTGCATATTTTAGTAGGAAATTTTGTCCTAATAAAATATCGCATCCAATTGTAGATGACATATATATTGTATCAATAAATACTTCTCTAAAGGTTATTAGAAAAGGTACTTGTGTAGCATATTTACTATATATTACTTTGTTTCCTCCTGCTGTTGTAGCAGTGACAATCTTTTTTGAATCATATTTCCAGTATTCATTTGGTAATACATTTGGTAAACACAAACTTATCGTACTTCCTGTATCTAGATAAGCATGAAATTTAATTCTACAGTTTCCTTTTATATTGAGTGTAATTTCAATATATGGGCTCATGGGATTAGTATTAATTACTCTTTCCATGATAACAATGTTTTCATATTTTCATCTATTCTTGATATGATGATTGGATTATCATCAATTGTTATTTTTAAATATCCTTGACAAATTTTATAGGGACTAAATTTTTCAAGGAAGTTCATTCCTAATAGTATAGGTGAACGTTTGATTCCATATGATTCATCTTTATATAGAATTATTTCTTTTTTATGTTCTTTCTGATCCTCTCCTATAAATATAAGAGGGAATTTAACATATTTCTTAATTTCAAGATTATTTCCCAAATAATCTTTAAATATATAAGGTTCTGTTAATTCAAAATCTAGTAAATGGCTAACAAATTTAGCATTTACATGACTTTGTTCTGCTCCAGTATCTATAAGGACAAGAAGATTCTTCTTATATCCTTCTTGATTAACATATCTTGTTTTGATATAGTATTGTGAATTCATTGGTTCAGTAATACTGAGTTTTTTAACTTGACTTATCTTAAGATCTTGTCTGGGGGGAAATCTTGCAATAAGATCATCTCCTACTAAACTCACACTATTTCTCCTTATCAATTTTCCTTCAGAATTAATTTCTCTTGCTTGTTTATGAAAATCAAGCATTATTTGTTGAGGTATTGTTACTTCATGTTCTTGGTATTTTCTAGGAGGTATATATTGGGCCAATTCCTCAAAATCTTTATGTATGATAATATTATCAGTTATTTTTCTTAAATTGTTATGATGGCTAGTACTAAAAGCAAATATTGATTTTATGCTTATACTTATAGCCTTACTTTTCCTTAACATTTTCAAGTTTCCAATCCTATAATATAGATTAAAACTTTGGTCAATATTTTCATCAATCAGTGAAACCGCATAATTTGGTTTTACTGTGAATATTATCTTTTGATAGACTAGATTTCCTACAATAGTTCCTAGTAGAGCATCTACAGGATCTTGTAAGATTCTATTATCCATGCAATATATTTCTATTGGTATATTCATACCTTCTCTAAAGAATCCTTTTATCATAATTTGGATTCCTCCTATTTCAATACATTTTAGTTTGCTTCTTACATTTTCTGGAATTTTGGATAATTTTTGCCTTACCCATTCTTTTGTAATTATAGGAATTCTTGCTTTTCCCATAGTATCTTCTATGTTAACAGATATTTCTTTGTAATTCATACTTACAATTGTTTTATTTATTCTTGGTAGTATTCCTAAGAATCCTTGGTGGAATACATCTTTTTCTTGTAAATCTAATATTTTCTTTGTTATTCCTTTGTACTTTCTAACATCAAAGGTAATTTCTTGATTTATACCTTCTACTGTATCTTCAACTTCTTCAGTTGTTTCTACTTCTATTTCATGATTTATTTCTTGTATTTCTTGATTCATATATACTATCTCTTCAGAGTCTTCTTCTGAAGATGATGTATCTAATTCATAAATGCTACTGCATTCACTACTTAATTCTTCAAAATTTTCAATTGGTTCTATATCACTATCATTTTGAAATTCTTCATAGGTTCTAAGAGTTTTTACATTTTGTTTATCTTTCTTTTTAGGACATTGTGGAGCAATATGTCCTTCTTCATTGCAAATAAAGCATCTACATTTTTTGATATATTTAGGTTTGGGCTTCTTAGTCCAATCTCTTTTCTTAAAATATTTTTTATGAGGTTTAAAAAATCTTTTCTTGAACTTCTTATATTTTTTGAACTTTCTCTTATACTTCTTATATGGCTTATACTTCTTTTTGTAACATCCAAATTGTTCAATTTGGCCTATATCTTTATAACAGCATAGAGAATTTCTTCTCATCTTATATGCTTTCTTATTTTCTAAGGCTTCTCTACACCATATACTTATCATTCTCTTTGTAAATTCAATTCTACATCCTAAACTATCTTTATTCACTCCATCCTCTTCTCCAAGAGGTAACAATTTTTCATATTCTTTTAATAATTTCATTCCCCACGGAAATGGTAACTTCATAAAATAAGACCTTAATATAGGTTTATTTTCTTGATAATTTCCTTGATTTAATATATAATATATTTCTTCAAACTTGCATGTGTATCTCTCTAATTCACACATATCACATATTTTTAAATTTTCCATAGCTATCATTCCTTCATTATATTCTTCTTGCTTTCTAGTTTCTTCATCTATTGTGAATCTATTCCCTAAGAATTCTGTTCTCAGGATTCTTTCTATTCTTTTAAGAATTTCTTGTATATTTTGTTCATTTAAAGCGTTCCTATTATCTATTGTTTCAGTTGTATTTTCTCCATATTTAATATTCTTTTTTATATTTTCTGGTAGTTTTCTCCACCAGTCAGATACAATTCCTCTAAAAGTATGTTCTATAAATCCAAAGGCTGTATATGTTTCCCATTTGTTAAATTGTATAGCTAGGTCTGTACTCTTTATCCATGTTTCAATGGCCTTATTTTTATCTATACAATCTAGATCTAACCATATTCCAGTTGTATGGATTGGTTCATTATAAGATTTCATTGGGTTTATTTCTTTAATGGATTGTTTTCTTATATTTCCAGTGTATCTTTTCTGTGTCTTTCTATATTGGTTAATACCTTCCTTATTTGGTATTGGTGTACCATAAGGATAGTTTTCATATTCTTCATCACTACTGAACTCTATTTTTATATTTTGACTTGTTGATGGATTAGTATTCATTTTTGTATTTTCCATTTTTTCAGTTAATTCTTCTAACTGTTTTTTATATTCTTCATATTCTTCACCAGTAGATTCTAAGAATTTTTGTTCTAATTCTTCTACTTCTGTTATCATGTATTGTTTTATTTCATGATTTTTCCCTTTGTCTTTTCCTATTATTCTAAAATCTTGAGGTGGATTAATTATAATCCTATCTTTTCCTTCAAGCTTTTTATCTAAAAGAGCATTTCCTATTTGTAAATTATATTCAAGATTTTCTAATCTTTTATGTATATCCTCAAAACTTTCATTTGTACTAATTTTAGGTAGGTAAGGATAACTAGGTTTTTTATGTTTTTCAACCTTTTTCAAAAATTCTTCAATTATATTTTCTTCATCAACTATGTTCATCATTACTTTTGGTTCATAATATTTAAATTCGTAATATTTATCAGGTTCATACATTTTTTTACAATAAAATTCTACTTCTTCTTTTTCAAATTCTATCATTATTTTTTGGTATAAATATTCATCTCTTATATATCCTAATATTAGTTTTTCTAATATTTGTTTTCTTGTTTTTATTGGTAACTCTTTTGTTATAATTAATGTTAATATTTTTAATTTCTTAGGTAGAGATTCTAATATATAACTTAAACCATCTTTTTCTCTTAATATATAGTACCAATTATTTTTAATTATTTCAATTTCCATGATCTAACATGGCTCTGATACCAATTTGGACAGAGTGCGCAGCGCGGAATTATATTATATAGTATTATATAGTATATAGGTTTTCTTGACCCTAATTGTAGTTTTTAAATACCTGTGGTGGCTCCTATTTGCAAATTATGGATAAAGGGTATTTTTGGAAATTAATGTTTCTGTAAAGTTTCTGTAATTAAATAGTTCTGTAAGTTTAGTTTTTTCCTGGATTCATTTGTGTTTAGATTTGGATTTGGAGAAAAGGGCCAAAAGTTTATGCAAAGTTCTCTGAATTCGGTAGGTACACTGAATTCATTTGGGTTTAGAACAATGAAAATTATCGTTAACATGTCTTAGTGTGTGTTCGATAGAGATTAAAATCGAATTAAAATTGAAAAATTAGTTGTTATTGTTGATTTTTATTAGACGAGTGAGACCCAATAACGACTATATTTTCAATTTTAATTGAATTTTAAATACGACCGAACACGCCCTTATTGTTGTGTATGTGAAGAATGGACAATCACAGAAATTGTGTTCAACTAATCAGGTAATATATTAATTTATGTTTCCTACCAACTTATATAGATTGGATAATTATAGATCTTTTTCTTTATCAAATCTGAAAATTTCTTTTAAATTATGAAAGCTTGCTGATTTTTAAAATATTCACGCAGACACAGAAACATTCAACTGATTTCTTGCTTTGTATTAACATTCATATTTGTTATTGTAACACAGTGAGCCCACATTTTTCGGTTTTGTATTTTGTGTTCTCGGAATGGCATTTGGACCGTTTGGTTGTAACTATTGGTTGGCTATAGTAGATGTGTTAATCCGGGTGGTCCGGGTCGGGTCGGCCTGCCAACATATGAGCCCGGTAACGACCCGCCTGAAAAAAGCCTGTCCGCCCACAAATTTTGGACTAGATTCCAGACCCGCCCTCTGACCCATCCGGTAGAGCCCATGCGGGTCACGGGTCGCGATTTGTTCTGATTTGGCCCGTATGATTGTATAAATACAATTATAAAAATATAGAATTTTTCATATTTATAGAAAAAATATTTTTTTTGTTAAATGTAAATTAACAATTGAACAAAATGATAAATTCATATTTATACCAAAAAATGTTTACATAGAATTCAAATTTTATTTATAAGTTTGTAAAGTTAAATTTAATTTAAACAAATAACAACTAAATGCATTTCTAATTACTATTATCAAATATTTATAACATAAGTACATCCCAACTAGGTTGGCACTTACTTTTTATCAAAAAATTAAAAAAAAATTTCAAGGGCCAGCGGGTTAACCGCGGCCCGTGAAGGTGCAACCCGCGAAGCTCGCGGGTCACACCTCATTGATCCGTGAACCGCCCGCTAGGGTCACGGGTAGGCCGGCGGTCCCGGGTCGATCCGGGCCTATTTTCACGAGTCTGGCCGGCCCGTCCATCTTGACACCTCTAGACTATAGCACTAAATAACCAAGTCAGGCCACAACCTAGCTAACAAATGTTTTCCTTTAATTTTTTTGGGTTGAGCCAGATAGTTCTTTAAAAAGCAACAATAAAACAACAAAGTGGACTAATATAAAATAAAATTCAGGTGTTAATTCGCATTAATAATATATATAATATATAATTAATTGGAATTAATTGTCCCCACCCAATTAATAGTAATCTCACCCCTACTCATTCCAACCAAATTAATAATAATACTCCACCTAAACTTGTAAAAAAATTTCAAAAATTAAAAATCTTTTATGAATATTACACCCAACCTCGGAACCAATCCACCCCACCCTACCCTAACTTACTTTTTAAAAAAAATTCAAAAAATTTAAAACGATTTTTGGAGATTACACCCTACTCCCATGAAATCACATCAGATTTGTGACTAACTATGTTATATGTGTTCAGATTTTTTTTTTTTGTGACCAGACACGTGTTATATGTGACCAACTGTGATCAAATTCGTCTTCAGTGTGACTGTCTTTGACTGTCTAATTTGTGAATATATGTAACCAAATCACTAACTTGTGTTATCTGTGACTAACTGTAACTAAATTTGTCTTCAGTGTAATTGTCCGTGATCGTCTAATTTGTGATTGTACGCAACTAAATCACTAACATGTGTTGAATTGAAAATGTTTCTTGGAATCTCATAAACATTTTGACTTCATTTGGCTATAGGAGAGCACCCTTGTTCCTCCCTACCCAAATGAAGTGAAAATGTTTTTTGGGTTCCCGAAGAACATGGAGGTGAAACAAGTTTGACCGACAAATTCCCTCTTGTTCAATTTCCTCCACTCATCATACAATAAGCATTTCCTTTGTCTAAAAAGTGGTAGCCCCAATGGGATCTTATCTTACCAAAAATCGTCACCTATTGAATTTCGAGCTTGATCACCGAAATTGATCACGAACAAGATTTTCCGGTACCTAAAACAAAGGCGTCGAAGTGTGTCATCGTCGCCCCTCCGATGCTTAAGTCAAACAAGGAAGTTGGAGAGAAAATATATGTGGAATATATATGTAAAACACATACCTAGATAATGAATGAGAGATCCATATTTATAGTGGTAGGTGACGTAGTTCAAGTAGGATTTGTATCCTTATTTTCAGGAGCGATTGTAGGGATTAGTGTTGGACCATGACTAGGAGTCCCAACTTATGTTTATCTAAAATAATAATCCCTTATGACTCAGGATTCCTTAGGTTGGGGTGATTGAGTAGAGCTAGGATCTTTACTGGACAAGGACTAGTGTTTCTTGATCGAGGGGCACTTGGAATGGACCAAGTAAATACCCCGAGCACATTTATCCCGAGGATTGCCAAAGTGATCCTAAGGACAAAATCGGTGGTCCATCCTCGAGATTTCTCGAGGTATTTTGTGCCCGAGGAGTCAGGTGCAGTAATCAGGAAGGTGGACCCCTTGGGAGTCCTCGTGCTCGAGGTAAGGTATGAATGACCACATCATTGGCCCCCGTGCAACCGTGCTCGATGCTTGAGGATGGGTGCAGTGTTGAGAAATGCTCGATGTCAACCCGTTTGTTTATGTTTTTGATCACGTGCAAGGGCTTACATCATGATGACGTCAGCCCTGGTTAAAAAAAGTCGATTAAATTTCATCCTTCGGATGGGTGACACGTGGCAAGATCCAAGGGCTGAGGAGGCGACCCTTGGTCTTCCCCCAGGTTGGCTATAAATACTTTTTCCCCATTTTGATATCCTAGGTACTGGTGCTTATCTTATGTTAAGTACCAGGTGACGCGCCATGTTATAATGGGTAATGTAATTTGTTTTATAACCAACTATTATCTCCCACCACTAGGACTATAAATGAATCGGATATGGAGCAGATCTACATATATTTGATCCGATATGATAATCCAACGGATATTTGATTTTTAAATTCATATCCAATTTGTTATGTTATGGGATATCAATGATCTGATTCAAAATTAAAGAAATTAGGAAAAAAAATCAATGCTGGAATTAACTTTTTTTTTTCCAATTCTTAAACGGGTTTAAAATTATAAATATTTCAATTTTTGTATATTTTGAATTTGATAACTTTTTTACTCTAAATTTATTTATTTTAGTGACAAATAACATACCATAAAAATATTTTACCAACTCAATTATTTATAACAAATCGGATCACATTGTTATCGAATAGAATTGACATATGTCCATATTTGATCCATTTAACTAATGGATTATTAGATTCGAATTTTGATAGGGTTATCGAACTGAGACCCTAAATCTATCTCCTATTAATTTTATCGGATTCAGATCAAAATCCAATCTATTGACAGTTCTACCCACCATCTATTATAGTGTACTATGTTATCTCAGAGTGTTTAGCATAAATTAAACATCGATATTTAGGAGATCAATTATACACACGTGCGTATTCTCCTGCCTACATATGGGCAGGAGTTAATATTCCCACCACTGGCATGGGAGTTAATATTCCCACCGCCCACGTGGCAATGCCACGCCAGTGGTGGCTTTCTCTTTTCACTTTCCATTCTTCTGGTTTGGGTTCTAAAAAACCCCCAATTTCCCTTATCCCTTATCTACCCGCTAAAACCCCATTTTCCCAAACTGCTATGATACGATACGAAGGGAGGCCAAAAGTTTATGAGAAAATGGCTCAAAAACCACTTCCACATCCCAGTTATCCCTTCCCATCGGACGGTTCAATATGAAACGAAGGAACTCTTACGATGAGTTGCATGTGATGGGATCTAGGTTGGAGATTTTCAAACCTTAGCTGATCCAACCTTCAGAGCCTTACTCCGGTGACACTTATCCAACCAAATCCTGCTCAAAACTTGAGCAACTCTGTTAGTGCTATTGGGAAAATTCAGCCAGCCATTTGTGATGTTCAGTTGCGGTTCGTGACGGGTTAGAGGAGAGGGAAATGGGTGGGTGGGGGGTAAAATTGGTCCATGGTGGTACATGAACATTTGGTGTGTTTTCTTGAGTTTGATTTCCCCATGTCTGTGAATGAATTGTCTATTGTTGTTTGGGGAATTACAAAGGATACGAAGAAGAAAAAGCAGCCATCAGAAAATGGTAGGGTGGAGAGTGGGAAAAAAAAGATAGGATTTGTGAGGGAAAAAGGTATGGCGGTACATGTACATAAATCTTATATAATAATTTACTAGTAAATGATCAAGGCTCTTTCATGTTTTGATCTTTGGCTGATGCAAAAGAAAGTAGAATATGGATTTGGAATTCAAAATATGTTCTCTTGACTTAATTCAAGGCTCAACCAATATGGGAATAATGTTTGGGTTGAATAATGAACAAATAATATTGGGGTTGAATCAAAGAATCAATGTAATAATATTTGGATTTTCAAATAATGATCTTTGTAATCAAAACAACGTTCAACCACACTTTTGGACGTGCTATAAGGTATATATTTATAACAGATAGTGTTTGGGATGAAAATAAGCTCAAAATCAGCTTGAAAATTGAATTTTAGTGTTCCTCGGATAACCACACCGTTCGAGCGACGATCAATATTTTTATCATAACTTTATTTCTCAATGACTGTTCATCACAAGTTGATATTGTTTTATTCTATTTTTATTTTTCGCTTCATCAATTGTGAGCATCATCAACATATGCCAAAAAAAATATCCGAATTCGATTAGATGAGAACCAACAATAAGAGTTCATCACAAAACGCTACTAACCATGTTTAAAAAGTGCCAAAAAGGCATCAAAAAAGAACATGTTTTGTGTTATAGTTAAGATTAGAATGAGAAAGTAATCATATGAATTAATATCTCCATTTCTGTGGAAGAGGAAAAGATTAAAAATGTGTTTGGTAGGGATTTTTGGGGGAAGAATTGATTTTTGAATAGTGATATGATGGGAAATGTGTGGTTGAAAAAGAAGAAAAAGTATTGATGTGATGGAAAATATTATTTTATTGAAGAATGTGTGGTTGAAAATGAGAATTGATTTACTGTAGAAAATGAAAATCTGTACCAAACAGACCCTAAATTTATATCCATTTCAGAGAATTTTCAAATAAAAAATCACTAGAAGCCAGGAACTTGGACCACACCCAACATTATCAACCAAAACACATCTGAGTTGTTATACAAATTCACAAAGAACCAATACTAAACTACCAACTAACAAATTCATGAGAGAATCAATAGATCACAAGTTGACTAGCAAACACTTAACCAGCAACTAGCCATAAAGGAGTAAAGGTGGGGGGAAAATTCATGAGAGTCACTTTAATGTGAACAAAATTATGAAATGTGCGATAATTGGACCACACTTTAAAAAAAGCCATAAAGGAGTGAAGGTTACAGTTCAATATTGGACCACACTCTTTAAAAAAGCCACAAACAGAGAACAGTGGCACATGTCAGCACAAGGTCAGTAAAAGTAATAAGAATTTTTCGTCTGCATTATACCCAGCTAAAATTCAGTAAGTAAGTTCAATAAAAATTAATTATTTACTTGTAAACTTACTTATAAACAAACTTTTGCCTGACATGTTTTAGAATTTTTAGAAGTTGCTAGATTTTTAATATAAGATACTCAACAAAATTTGATAGTAATGAATAAGACATGTTCAAAAAAGTGTACCATCATTTGAAAATGTTGGATTTGTTTTAGAAAGTTGCATTTTTGCTCCTAATAGGTTGGAAATTAGAGTATACATAAGTTTGGCATATGCCAAACTTCCTTCCTTATATGTCTTGCTTAAGCCATGTTGATCGAACAACTGTTTGGCATATGCCAAAATAAATATCCAAATTCAATTAGATGAGAACCAACAACAAGAGTTCATCAGAAAACACTACTAATCATGTTTAAAAAGTGCTAAAATGTTCTAACATTGTTGGACCACACGAACAAATACAGACATGAGGTTGGACCACATTTACATCCATTTTAGATACACATATTCTAACATTGTTAAGTATACAAATATGAAAGTTTGCCATTTTCCAAATTTTGGTCAATATGTCTCATCAACCTGCCATGTCCAGCACCTCCACCTCTAGTGACCAGAAGCAATCCGTGTGGGGTCTCATCAATAAGTTTTATTGATGAGTCCAAATCATCGTTTTAAATATGACCCACAAATGTTTGGTGAACATGAAATCCACGTTACTAATCTCTAGACAACACATCACTCTATATATACAGATATATGTCTGGCTATATAAGAAATATACTAATTAAGCAAAAGAAAAATGGAAGGTAAAAAGCAACAAAAGCATTTTGTTCTAGTACATGGTGTTTGCCATGGAGCTTGGTGCTGGTACAGGCTACAATCCCTGCTGGAGGCGGAGGGCCACCGCGTCACGGCGATTGACCTTGCAGCCTCCGGCATCAACCCGAAAAAACTAGATGAGCTTTGCACATTTTCCGATTATACACAGCCATTATTCGAGGTAATGGAGTCGATTCCACCATACGAAAAGGTAGTCCTAGTTGGGCATAGTCTTGGTGGCATGAACATGGCTTTCGCAATGGAGAAATATCCTCACAAGATTTCTGTTGCTGTTTTTATTACGGCTATCATGCCTGATACTGTACATAGGCCAAGCTATTTTCTTGAACAGGTAAAATTTGTCTGCACTTAGAAATAGTTTATTATCCTACAATTGAAATTTTTAAGGAACAAAATGGAATTAAAATTTTGTGCTAGTCGCCAAACATGCTCATTGAGTTTACTCTAATCACCTAACAAGGAACAGATATTTAGTACACTCGATGAGTTTAAAAGATCTACGAAGAGAATATAATTGATACTTGGGAGTTGTAGACTTGCATTGCTCTAGGTTACACGAGAGTTTTTGAGTCATTAATGTTTATGTTTTGAAAATTGAAATTATTTGTAAACTAGGAAACATGTCGAAAATTCAAAAAACAATGACGCTTAGCCGCTATTTGACAACCATTATTGAGGGAAACTATGTTTTGAATAGTGATTTTTAAAGGAATATGTAGTTAAGTAAAAATTTTGAATTTACGTGTAGAATATTTTATTATGTGAATGTGATTGAAAATGAGTACGTAGAAACATGACTTTTGAAAAAATGATTATCAAACAGGGGCTTAATTTGTTTTCACTTGTTTTAATAAAATGTGGAAATTTATGAAATTCAAAGAAAGCCTTTAATTCAACATTTTTTATTAGAAAATGTATTGCAAACTTTGTTCCAACAAAAATATTAACAAAATTTCAGGCTTTAACCATCCCAAAAAGATTAACAAGTATCTAGAAATAACATTATTTATTTTTACAAAAAAAAAAAAAAAACTAAAGAAAACAAAGATGACATAAATTATTTTGAAGCAAATTTATTTGAGAAAATAAGGTGATTTTCTTTTTGTTGATAAATTTCATTTAATTTTTTTTTCCATTAATCTGTTTGGTAGTGTATGGAAAATTTCTCGGAGGAAGATTCTATGGACAATCAAATCATTCCAATTGGTAAACCTGAAGATCATATAGTAGCAATGCTCTTTGGTCCACAATACACATCATCCAAGCTGTATCAACTATGCCCTTATGAGGTAACAAATAATATAGAGTGGAACCAACGGTTAAAAAAAATTACATTTAAAAAAAAAAATTGAGGCAAATTGAAAGATTTTTTTTTATGGTTTTTATGAATCATGATGATAAAATCAGTACCACTACCAGGTTTTTCAAGTTGAATTTCCATTAACTTAGAAAATTATGTGACTGAAATAAAAATGTAGAAATTTAAAGTTTAATGAGAACTTTATAACTATGGAAAAGTTGAGTGATATCTTTACCTTGAGTGACCAACAAGTATTTTCAATCGATTATGGTAGGATGTGGTGTTAGCAAAAGTGTTGATGAGGCCAGGCTGCGCTTTTTTGGAAGATTTGTCAAAGCACAGTACATTTTCCGATGAAAGGTATGGATCTATAAAGCGTGCTTATATCATACCCGATCAAGATAAAACAATAAAAGCAGATTTTCAACGTTGGCTAATTGAAAATGCTGGAGCAGCAATAGTGAAAGAGATAAAAGACGCTGACCACATGGCCATGATCTCAAAGCCCCATGAACTTTGCCAATATCTATTGGATATAGCTTGGGAAGGCGAAGGCCCTCGTCCCAGCCTCACTAAGGATTTTATCGCCCTATCCCTACCTCAATCCCCGCTTAAAGAGGTGTGGGACGAGATGGGACGAGGTGAGGCAACCTCCAATCATGTTTACTACCCTATTTATATATTTATTTTATCTTTATTTTTAATTTTACTTTCACTTTTATTTTATTTTAAATTCTAGGGTAATTTGAAAATTGAGCATAGGTGATCGGTTAAGTTAGGCTAGAGGTTATTTTAAACTAATTTTGCATACCACACCCCCCCCCCCTCCCCGCGGTCCCCAAATTTACATCCCCTAAATATAGCAAGCAATTTAAGCCTGTGTTGTAATATGTGCTTAGGAGTATAAAGCCCCTAGTTATATGATTGTTTGTCGTGGGCTTGTCCAGCACAATTGTATCTTGTCTATTTTATCTTATTTTGTTTTGTGCGAATTTTTCGTTTTGTATAACAATTTTAGAAATATTATGCTCTTTTTTAAATATTAGAAATACTACATATTACGATATAAATTATAAAAGCTACTTTCACACTGAAAAGAATACATGTGATACTATACAATTTTACAAACCTGAGATTCGTTGTAATTGAACAATGACATATACATGTAACATCAATAACCTGGGATATTCATGTTATAGTACATATGATGTTCTCATTGGATACTGAATATTACATATAACAACAACGTAATGTTGATTCTATGATGTATCCATGCTACGTGAACCAATGTGCATTACCAAGTTTAATGACAAGACAATTTAAAAAATCAATAGATACGAATGTGGTTTATTTTTAAAAGATAGAATATTAAGTATTTGTTTAACACAATTTATTTGAAATCATTTTTGTTCAAATTCATTTTTAATCAAACATTCTCCTAATAAAATAATTTTGTACATTAACTCACAAAACTTTCCTACTTTTTAAGCAAGCATTCTCCAAAAAATAAATTTTTAGTTTTGTATTTTTGCTTTATTTTTTTAGTTAATTTGTGGTTTATGATATATGACGGTAAATTATACAAGTAATGTGAATGTGCATGAATCAATTGGAATTAAACTTCTTTATTTGTTTTTGTAGATAATTTTAGATTGCATAATTTATCGAGTACAAAGTGTAAAGTGTAAAGCAATAGTGAAATAAAATAAGGACATCGAATTTAGAGTAGCAAAATCTCTAACAAGAGAAAAATTCACGGGCTTCCTAACATAAGGGTAGTTTCAAGAAGTTTTGATAAAAGTTTTAGCAAATTTTGATAAAAATTGATGAATATGTGGTTAAAAAATTGATAAACGAAATTGTGAGTTCCTTAAAATATGTGATTAAAAATAAAGTTTGACTAGTTGAAAATAGCAAAGTTTTATAAGGCGAGCACCTAGAGAAAAATAAAAAAGCAAGATCCTTCAGGAAACTAAAAATCCCAATAAAAAAATGCAATTGCTAATTAACTACCCACATTTTGTTCATTTATATTTCAAGAAAATCAAGGTAGGTAGTGGTGCAAATGGTTATTTCGTTTTCAAGCTATGAATTTTCGTTAAAGTATGAATGAATTGGTGCCTTCGGGTACGGTGTTTCGGCACTACTATAGTTTGAAGAAATTGGATTTTAACAGAAATCCATCTATGTGCGACAGATGAATATATAGTTCGAATTTTCTAATTTGATAACAAATGCACCGATGATATCTATTGAGTTTCAAACTCATGGGTTAATTCCCTTCCTATAAGTTGATTTTCTTTGCTTGGGTGTGGATAATGGTAGATGAAGATGCATCGTGCTATGAAGAAGCCCGCGACTTATTGTTTTAATTCAATTATGAAACGTTTTTTTTTTTTAATAAATAGATTTCTATGAACATCATATGTGGAACTATTCTAAGAATATTTTTATGAATAAGTTATGTTTAAAAGTAGTTATGTGTTACATAAATTAACTTACAAGTTATTGTTTATCACAAAAAAAGGATAGCGATAAGATTTAGTGTTGCTGTTTTTATTAAAATTTCAGCTTCTGCCTTGACTTCAAAAATTCATAACTCAATCGTTATTTGGAGATTTTTGGACGAAACTAGTGAGGTTTGATAGCCTCATGGGTTAGCTACTGCATAAACTTGAAATTATGTCATTCTGATATCTGTAGAATTTTATATGTCACTTTAAGTAAACAGCGCTGGTTATCTTCCAAACCGAATCACTATGGGTTTTTGAAAAATATTTTAGTACCAGATATGTTGTCAATGGAAGCCGATTTTTGAATATGTCATACTATAAAAATTTTACTACTTTTCCTTAAAATTTCGTGAAGTTTCGAGATTGATAACTATGTAAACAAATTTATTTTGACGTTTGCCGCTTGAGAAGGAAAAACAAAACAATATATTATAAAGCAAATCATTATGCATTCAACGAAAAATATAGTTTATTAAACTAAATTGTTATATGAATTTTTAAGTCTATGGCTAAAGTACAATTGTTCATGTAACGTTTTGGTTCATGCGGGTTGGAGCATTAAAAGACCCGTTTTGCGTTTTGATTTGAGCATTTCTTTCCATCTATAACTCTACTAATAGGGTTTGTACGTCCTCTATTTGTTCTCTATATGTAGTTAACTCTTCATTATAATTTAGATCAAATTAGAAACATTGAAAACACAAAATTTTTGTATTCTTTCTCCATATTATAATAAAATTTCCATTCTCTTCAAATTATATTATTCTTGTATTTTGTGATCTTTATTTCATATTGTGCCTATAATCTCGTGTTTTCTTCAATAAATTAGTATCAGAGCAATTCAATTTCATCTTTGTTTTCAACACGAAAGAAAATTGGCTGATAATTATTGCATATTTATTACAGCGTACAATCTCGAATTGGACAAAATTGTATTTTATGTCCGTGCATGTATGAAATAGGTGGTATTCACAGAGTTTTCACGTGGACACAACGAACTAATATTTGTTTTTGGAGACAGATTATACCTTTCAAGGGCCAATCACAGTGATAATGGCATCCTTAATACCCTTAGAGGTGGATGGCTTTTTTCTGTTCAATGCTTATTGCAACCACTATATTTTCAAATATAAACAGTTTTAAAGATAGTGAAATCGGCTTTGTGGGTGATCGCCAAATTGGGAAAAAATAAAAAAAAGTTGAACTACCTTTTCAACAACAATAAAATTGCAAAACATAGCCTCGACATGCAGATTAGTTTCATCAACATTCACATAAATATTTTGCCCAAGTTTAGCCCCCAATTTAATGAGATTTTGGAAATTGGAATAGTAATTTTTGAGAGAATGTATTGTTAAAAAACAAGAAAAAGTTTTTGATTTATGTATAAGTTTAGTTTATTTGAGATTGCATGGTTAAAAAGAGGAGAAAAAATATATTAAAATTTTAATGGGGCCAAACAAGGGCTATGTTAAATATAGGAACACGGCGCTTATAGCACACAAAGTCATCTACATTTGTAAACATTGAGTTCTAGTACAAATGCAATGCGTAGTATGTTAAGGGATAAAATCTTACGTCTAATAAGGGATAGAATCTCATATCTAATAAAGATGAAAACATAGACCCATTTATAAGGGTTTGAGTTACTCATTTTAATAAGGTTAACCTTTTAAGATGGAACACCAATGTTTAACATGGTATCACATCCTATTAAACTCTAACGTGCAATTCGATCCGATTAAGACTCAAAAAAATGAGCATACGAATTTCAAGATTAGTTTGCCCAAACAAGTCATCATTTTGTAGGGGCATGTTAAGAGATAAAATCTCACATCTAGTAAAGATGAAAACATAAACCAATTTATAAAGGTTTGTGCTATTTCTCTTAATAAGGTTAACATTTTAAGACAAAATCTCAATTCTTAACATATTACACAATTTTTAATCAACAAATAAGTAAAAAGACACTTGTCTACATTCATCAACAACGAGAGATTCTAAAACTTTTCATAATTCTTTGAACATCTCAAGTCAAAGGTTGTTCTCTAAGTAGCATCCAAGTTCTTCGAAAGACGTTGTGTCAAAACCAGCTGCCGAATTTGAACACTCTTGAGTGAAGTCAATGATTCTATAGGAGTGCTCAAAATTCTCTCAATTTTGAGCCTAAGATACAAAAATCAATTCAGAAAAAATGAATTGCAACCTTCAAATCATCAAATTTAAGTGTTTAGATTATTTGTTAAAAATGTTTATCAAATGTATTTGTACGTGGAACGCTAATCCAACCAAATCCTGCTCAAAACTTGAGCAACTCTGTTAGTGCTATTGGGAAAATTCAGCCAGCCATTTGTGATGTTCAGTTGCGGTTCGTGACGGGTTAGAGGAGTGGGAAATGGGTGGGTGGGGGTAAATTGGTCCATGGTGGTACAGGATCATTTGGAGAGTGGGGAAAAAAGATAAGATGTGAGGGAAAAATGTATGGTGGTACATACATAAAAAACTTATATAATGATTTACCAGTAAATGATTTAACGAGATTTAATTGGATTAAAATCTTATCAATCAAATAATTTATCCACTTATATTTTAACACATCACCATTTTTGTAAAACAATATGTAAATATTATTCTAACCTCATTATTTATTGAGGAACGAGAACATATATATTATCGTGCTCATGGTAAGCTGAAGAACATTCTTTTCACGTCACCACATTATCGGTGATTCCAATTATATGTTAAAAGTATTACTAGTTGCAATACAGTAAAGTGCAGAAATAAAATTTATCGACTGATCGAGTCTCGTGACAGCACGATATCCTAAAGTGAAATTGACTGTCGATCACTACTGCGACCTCTGTGGACAATCACTTCCAGGATACAATAATCAAATAAACCAATTCTGCAGCAATCACAAATGGTTTTCAGAACTCTCAAGTGTACTCCATAAAATTTGTAAAATTGAGTATAATATTTTACTGAATAGGAAGATACAATTTCGTATTTGTAATAATTTTCTAATGCCCGGATGTGTGTTTATATAGACAGATATAACTGCCTTCACCATGATCCAATATTATTTGCAATTTTTATGGCTAATGGTAATGTGTTGTTAATACGGGACAGTTAAAAACGGTCATATTTTACTGGCTAGTAGACCCATTAAATAATTTCGAAAATGATTAAAAAAAATAACTATTATTAGAATTAAGAAAGCCCAAGTTCCCAAGGCCCTAGGCCCCAATCAAAAACCTTTTAATATAATGCGTGAGGTGTGACTTGAATCCCCGACCTCCCACACAATTTCACACTTTTCACCAACTGGACACTTCATCTGAATTAATTATTTCTTTCACATATTATATTTATTGTATAAATTGTAGAAATCACTCAAGCTTAGGTGTCTATCGACTTGAACCTTGGCTTTGTATATTCTATCGAGTTTGCTAACTGTAGAGTGAACTATGTCTTGAACTCCACAATTATGGTTGCAAACTAAGACAATAGAACATACACATGACTTCGAAACCAATCATTGAGTTCTCGCGGTTGTGTTCATTTCTACCGTGAACTTTCCCGGTTTCTTTGAGTGCCCTCGAGAATTAGCCTCAATTCTTATAGGAAACGGCCCCACACTCAAATAAGTACTTTTATCAAGGGTGCACTGTATCTAAACACCCCACTGAATATCAACTATAGTAAGCATTAAGAGCATTTGCTCATCTTCTAATCAATACAGTTGGTACTATTCATCATAGGAAGGGGTTTGGAATAAATTCAATGTAGTACCCCCACAAACCACTCCTCTAACTTTGTTATCCCATCGAACCTTGCCCATGGGATCTCCAATCGCAAGGTTGGGTTTCCATTATAGGTGATCTAGTTTGTAATAGGCTTTAGCCCCAGCCCCCTCGAATGTTTTCTGAACCAACTCTCTAGCTAATCCTTTGGTTAATTAGTCAGCAATATTATCACTTGACTTCACATAGTCAATAGATATAACCTCATCCTTAAGTAGCTGACGCACAGTATTGTGCCTCCTACGAATATGTCCGGACTTTCCATTGTAGGATGACTTTTGAGTTCTTGAAATAGCTACTTGACTGTTACAATGGACATAGATAACTGGAAGTGGTTTGCATCACAAAGGAACATCCATAAGAAAATTCCTTAACCATTCAACCTCTTCTTCTGCCTTATCCAATGCTATGAACTCTGATTCCATAGTAGATCTCGCAATGCAGGTTTGCTTTATGGATTTCCAAGATACAGCACCACTTGCTAATGTAAATACATATCCACTTGTAGATTTATTTTCATTGGTATCGGAAATCCAATTGGCAACACAATATCCCTCAAGTACAGCAGGAAATTTAGTATAATGTATTCCCCAGTCTGTAGTGTATCTCAAAGACCTCAATACTCAAATGGAGCATCCTAATGTTCACTCTTAGGATTACTAGTATACCTGCTAAGTCTACCGACGGCATATGCTATATCAGGTCTGGTACAGTTCATGAGATACATGAGACTACCGATCACTCTAGCATATTCTAAAGCAGAAACACTAGGACCTGAATGTTTTCTCAAATGACGGCTTGCATCATAAGGCGTTTTAGCAGGAATACAATTGTATTGGTTAAACTTCTTAAGTACTTTTTCTACATAATATGATTGGGTTAAAGTAATTCATTCGAAATGTGTTACTATTTTAATTCCTAGAATAACATTAGCAACACCCAAATCTTTCATTTGAAGTGCTTTTTTAGAAGCAGTTTAGTCTTATTAATCACATCCAAACTAGTTCCCATTATTAGTATATCATCAACATATAAGCAAATTATCACACCACAATTATAATCAAAATTGCTATATATGCATTTATCAGTTTCATTTATCACACAATCATTAGATGTCAAAACTGCATCAATTTTTTCATGCCATGGCTTAGGGCTTGTTTAAGGCCATCAATGGATTTTTTAAGTCTACATACTTTATCATCAATGCCTTCTACCACAAATCCCTCAGGTTGGTCCATATAAATATCTTTTTCTAAATCTCCATATAAAAAGGCAATCTTGACATCCATTTAATGTATAATAAGATTATGCAATAAATCATTTGCAATTAACACCCTAATAGAGGTAATCCTTGTAACAGGTTAATACGTATCAGAAAAGTCAACTCCTTTTTGTTTATAGCCTTTAGCTACAAGTCTTGCTTTGAACTTATCAATCGAACCATTAGGTTTAAGTTGTTTCCTAAATATCCATCTACACCCAATAGTTTTACATCCTCGAGGCAAGTCTACTAATTCCCAAGTGTTATTAGACATAATGGAATCATATTCACCATTTATATCTTCTTTCCAAAATATAGAATCCGGCGAAGACATAGCTTCATCAAAGGTACTAGGATCATCCTCTACTAAGTAGGTTAGAAAGTCAGGACCAAAAGAAGTAGTAGTCCTAGTTATTTTGCTTCTCCTAATTTCAGCTTCTTCTAATTCGGTAGGCTCCTTTCTAACACTAGGAAGAACACTAAGAGAGCTACTTGGTCCTGCAAACTTTTCTTTAAAAGGGAATCTAATTTCAAAAAATTCGCATCTCTAATTTCAAAAATTGTGTTCTTTTCAATCAAAATATTTTTAGAGTCAATGACTAAAAATATGTAGGCATTACTGTGAAGAGCATAGCATATGAAAATACAATTAATAGTTTTTTGACTAAGTTTAGTTCTCTTAGATGCTGGAAGAGAGGCCTTAACTAGACACCCCCACACTTTAAGATATTTATACGAAGGTATTCTACCTTTCCACAATTCATAAGGGGGTTTATTTCTTTTCTTACTGGGAATTCTGTTAAGAATATAACATGCAGTAAGAAAGGCTTCCCCCCATATGTTAAAAGGTAATCCAGAATTGTTTAGCATTGAAATAACCATACCTTTTTGAGTTCTTTCCTTTCAACTACACCATTAGATTGGGGAGAATATGGTGGAGTAGTCTCATGAATAATACCATTATCAACACAAAATTGATCAAACTCACATGTATATTCTCCTCCCCATCTGATCTTAAAAGTTTAATAGTTTTGTCTAACTATTTTTCTACTTCAGTTTTATATGAAATAAATTTTGAATAACTTTCATCCTTACTTTTAAGAAGATAAATGTAACAATATCGAGAGTAATCATCAATGAAAGTTAAAAAATATTTATTTCCACCACGAGTAACATATCCTTTTAAATCACATAAATTAGAATGTATTAAACTTAAAATTGAGGTAGTTCTATCAACATGTGGAAATAGTTTTCTAGCATACTTAGATTCAACACACATTTTACATTTTGTATTTGGAAACTTATTAGTTTTGGGAATGTTTCCCAATCTCATTAATTTTTTTAATAGAATTTATGTTAACGTGTCCAAATCTAGCATGCCATAAATCATAAGAATCCAGCAAGTAAATAGAAGAAGTAGAAGCTTTATTATTTATCACAGAAACATTTAGTTTCAATAGACTCTCATCTGCATACCCTTTCCCAACAAAATTACCACCCTTAGTACAATTTGACCACTCTCAAATACAATTTTAAAATAGATCCAGACACTAGATTTTTCCTAATATCAGGTACATAAATGACATCCTTCAAACTAAGGCTATTTCTAGAAGTAAATCTAAGTGTCACAGTTCCTTTCCCCTCGAATTTGGAGGAGGAAGCATTTCCCATGAACAGACATTCTCCATCACTAGCAGGAGTGAATGAAGAAAATGCATCTCTCATGCAGCAGATGTGTTTGGTAGCTCCAGAATCTACCCCCTAGTATGTCATGTTGCTTACTAGATTAACTTATGTCACTATAGAAGAGAAATTCCCATCCTCTACTACATATGCCTAATGCTTCACAATTTTTCCTTTTCTATTTCGACAATCCTTTGCAAAGTGACCTGGTTTGCCACAAACAAAATAGTCACTAACGGTTTTATTTTTAAATTAGGGCTTAGACCGATTGTTCTTTCCTATGAATTGTTTCCCCTTGATTCTGCCTTTAAAGTTATGACTTTTGATAAAATTTCCAACAACTTTCTTACTAATAGAACTTTGTTAAATAAGATTGGCCTTTGTATCCAAATCTGGCCTCTCCATCTGTTCTGTCATTCTATTGTCCTCCTCAATCCTAATTCTGATAATCAAATCCTCTAATGACATTTCTTTTCTTTTATGCTTCAAACTGTTTTTATACTCTTTCCAAGAAGGTGGTAATTTTTCGACTATAGGAGGCATTTGAAAACCCTCATAGATTTTATATCATTCAGCAATAATTTCGTATAATCCTTATGTTCCCAATTAGCTAAATCTGATATTTCCTTATCAGTAGGCTTATCAACAATTTCAAAAACGGGTTTATCAGATTCAATAGCATCAACAACTTTAAGAGTTGTTAAATAAAATCGGAACTTCATTTGCCATCTCTTAAAATTCTTTCCATCAAATAATTTAGGCTTTTCAGAATACTTAGGAACATATATATATCTACTGTAGACATGTCAACTAATTAAAAACGTGAATTTCGCTTTAGCTTGTTAAAAGTATTACTAGTTGCAATACATGAAAGTGCAGAAATAAAACTTATCGACTGATAGAGTCTCGTGACAGCACGATATTCTAAAGCGAAATTTCTCGTCGATAACTGTTGCGACCTCTGTGGACAATCACCTCCAGGATACAACGATCAAATAAACCAATTGTGCAGCAATCACAAATGGTTTTCAAAACTCTCAAGTGTACTCTAAAAAATATATAAAATTGAGTGAATAAGAAGATACAATTTCGTATTTGTAATAATTTTCTAATGCCCAGATGTGTGTTTATATAGGCAGATGTAACTGCTTCTACCATGATCTAGTATTATTTGCAATTTTTATGTCTAGTGGTAATGAGTTGTTAATACTGGACAGTTAAAAACGATCATATTTTACTGGCTAGTTGACCCATTAAATAATTCCGAAAATGATTAAAAAAATAATTATTATTAGAATCAAGAAAGCCCAAGAGCCCGAGGTCCCAATCAAAAACCTTTTAATATAATGCGTGAGGTGTGAATCGAATATATATATATCATGAGTCGTTTAAATAAAATGGGTATTGATCTTGATGCTTAGATGATTACATGTTCCCAGCAATTTGAATATTTAGTTTATGTTTCATGTTCTACTTGAGATTAGTTTAGACCAGAGAAAAATCTTTAAATTATTAAATCTTTAATTATATAGCAGGGTTATAGTAAGGGACAATTTATTTATTTTTATACGTTTCCATTCTTTCAGCGATTCCTATGTTAAATTCCTCCAGCAATTTGATTCACAAAATTTAATCATTTGAAGTTTGTCCAGACCCGAATAAATTATTCGATATTTGGTTCGTTTTAAGTTAGTGTTACTCAAATTAGTAGTTCATTTACGAATAAAAAATCTTTGTCTAAATAATTAATTTTAGGGGTTATAGCTCGTAATTCGAGATTAAAGAATATAAATGATGCTTAATTACTTAAACTTCATTATTCTAGTAATAATTAATCAAACCATATCAATTGGGCCGAATATGCCTATGTTACACTGAGTTTCATTCTGGTCTTTGTTGATATATATATTAATGAACCAAACTTGCACTAATTCAAAACATAATTTGTTAGAAATTTAAAGGAAATAGCCCCTTTTATGTATATCTTAATTTTATTTGTATTTTATCGACGTGATTAATGTAACATTTTTAAAGAAATTGATGTTCTTATATTTACAGTGCATAAATAAAATAAAATAACCAAATTTACCCGAATAGTTTAGACCCTACTGTAGTGGTCTATGTTTTTTCAAATTTACCCAAATAGTTTAGACCCTAATGCGGAATTAAATAATTAGAAGCAACAAGTCACTTATTAATTTGTTTCTAGATGATTAAGATAATTAATCCAATTTAATTAACCCTAATTGTCTATCAATTTATAACTATCAAAATAAATAAATAAAGAATAAAGAACACCAAATTGATCACGGAGGAAAATCCCTAATTAGATTTAAAAAAAAAAACCTCAGAGTAAAACTTGTCATTAAATGATCAACAAGAAAAGTTAGCTTACAATTAGTACGACTCTGGCCACCTAACTTGTAAATTATAGAGGAACTCCGTCGGTTGTGCATGCCTACACTTCCAAAAACTCTGAGCCACTTTTCTCTCCGCTGGATCACCATGTGCCTCTTCCCAAGTTTTAGAACTCTAAATTGGAGAATGTAGGGTTTGGCTTTTTGGGATTTGATCAAGGCTCTTTCATGTTTTGATCTTTGGCCGATGCAAAAGAAAGCAGAATATGTATTTGGAATTCAAAATATGCTCTCTTGACTTAATTCAAGGCTCAACTAATATGGGAAAAATGTTTGGGTTGAATAATGAACAAATAATATTGGGGTTGAATCAAAGAATCAATGTAATAATATTTGGATCTTCAAAGAATGATCTCTTTAATCAAAATAACATTCAACCACACTTTTGGATGTGCTATAGGATGTATATTTATAATGGGTAGTGTTTGGGATGAAAATAAACTCAAAATCAGCTTGAAAATCGAATTTTACCGTGATCACGCCGTTCGAGCGATGGTCGGTATTTTTATCAGAACATTCTCCCTCGATGTCCGATTGAGACAATTCAATGTGCGTTGTAAAGCTAACTCAAGGGCTACATTTCTTCTAAAAATAGTTTTTCAAATATGAATGCTTTCGATGTGAAAAATTTATCGCAACTTATGACTAGGAATTTAGAGCAACTTCTAATTGCATTCCATTGATTACATGTGATCTTCTTATACATCTTTAACTCCTCCAAGTACTATACTACCAACTCCTATTTTTATTATAATTAGGACTCAATAACTCCAATTTTGACTTTGATTACAACTTAATAAACTCCTAATACAATTCAATTATGACATCATTTTGATTATGGAAATTGCAATTAAAAATTTAGAACTTGCCAATTATATAATTTGGTCTTAACATTCTAGTTAAATCTTTGGCCAACATTACAATAAATTAAAATTGGGTTTTTTTTACAACCCGGCCGTATGTCCATTGCTCTGATCTTTCCCCGAAAATCTTGGACACGTTTTGCATCAATAGCTGAAATCTACTGTTGGAGCCTAAAAAGGAGAAATCGCAAGAGTTCCCCATCACTAAAACGATAAATTCTAAGGCGATAAATTCGTTCAACAAAACATCATTAATCTAATAACAAAATAAATCACATAATCATAATAGTGCACTTTCTAATACTTGCATAAACAAAAAATATTTAATTTTTGAAACTTGAAATAATATCATAATCAATGGCTCTGATACCGATTGTCGGAGAAAATAAAATTTTATTACATCATGTAGCGACAAGAATATAATAATTTTGGAAGATTGATAAACATATATGTATTTTAGGAATTACCTTTGTAGTGTGTGTTAAAAAATATTCCTTCAATCTTTAGATAGTCTTGATTCCACCTTCAAGTTTCCTTCGTATTTGATCTTCTTGATTTATCTTCGAACATTTTGGCCTTCTCTGATGTTCTTCAACAACTCAAAATTATAGAGAAATTATACGTGTGAGCACAACAAGAATTCATTAGTTGAACTATAATTAAACCTCAATACTAGTGCCTATTTATAATATAGATATCACTTAGAGAAGAAAATATCACAATCTGAAAATAACTCTTTCTTTTCCTTGGATAAAGATACTAATCTAAAAGGACTCTTCATTTTAGTTCTAATCCAAACCAAAGTCTCTCATATATTAATGGCACATGCTTGATACGTTCCGATTTAATTAGTTAATCCTTTTACAGTTAATAATAAATTATAGCACTAAAAATTTACTCCGATTTTTATTACAAAGCCATTGGATGGACCAAATAGGACTCAATTAAAATAAACTCCAATAAATTACTGTGATGAATACATCGAAATTACACTCTTAGTCTAATTAAGATTACCGAAACTAATTTATGAATCGGGTTCTTTTAAAACAACGAAATTACACTCTTAGTCTAATTAAGATTACCGAAACTATATATTAACAATAATTACATCCTTGACTTATTGTTCTTACGCCGTTGATTACGTTGAATTCTCGGAACAACGTAGTATGACCAAAATGCATTTCCTAATTATACATTAATTTTCAACCTTATTTTCTATTTTACAGCCCATATGATCACATTGAACTACAGAGCTCAGATTTAACTATCCACTAAAAAATCATTTGAAGTTATGATCGTGCCTACTACAGGTTTCATATTGCTAATATACGTTCCCCAATTATTTCACTTTATTTCTCAAGGCATTGAGATATTGACCAGGGATTTAATCACTTATCCAGCAACTAGCTAAAAAGGGGTGAAGGTTACACTAATTATCACGGTGGGGGAAGATTCATGAGAGACAATCAATTGATCTAGTTGGGTGGCGCAAAATGTCGGATTAGATCTTTCAAATTCAGTAATTGTTCTAACTAATGAACAAGCCAGTGTGCCACTAGTGGGGGCCATTTTGTGAACGAGCTCTTGAAGATAAATGCTAATAGTCACCATGTGATGGTCTATTGACAGTCTGATTAGCTGAAAAAAAATCTCTGTGACTATTCATCACAGCTTGATATTATTTTATTCTATTTTATTTTTCGTTTCATCAATTGTGAACAGTGTCAACATATGCCAAAAGAAATATCCAAATTCGATTAGATGAGAACCAACAATAAGAATTCATCAGAAAACACTACTAACCATGTTTAAAAAGTGCTAAAAAGGCGTCAAACAAACCAGAAAAGTGTTCAGATTAGAATAATAAAGTAATCATATGAATAAATATCTCCATTTCGGTGGAAGAAGAAAAGATTAAATTTACATCCATTTTAGCGAATTTTGAAATAACAAATCACTTGGACCACACATCTGAGTTGTTATACAAATTCACACAGAACCAATCAGTGCTATAAAGTAGCCATGAACTTGGACCACACTAACAAATACAGAAAAAAAAAACGTGCATGAAAAATCCTTAATAATTAACAATTTTAATTTTTACAAGGAACCACAACCACAGCTCTATATATATACAGATATATGTCTGGATATATAAGAAATATACTAATTAAGCAAAAGAAAAATGGAAGGTAAAAAGCAACAAAAGCATTTTGTTCTAGTACATGGTGTTTGCCATGGAGCTTGGTGCTGGTACAGGCTACAATCCCTGCTGGAGGCGGAGGGCCACCGCATCACGGCGATTGACCTTGCAGCCTCCGGCATCAACCCAAAAAAACTAGATGAGCTTCGCACATTTTCCGACTATACACAGCCATTATTCGAGGTAATGGAGTCCATTCCACCACACGAAAAGGTAGTTCTAGTTGGTGGCATGAATGGCTTTTGCAATGGAGAAATATCCTCACAAGATTTCTGTTGCTGTTTTTATTACGGCTATCATGCCTGATACTGTACATAGGCCAAGCTATTTTCTTGAATAGGTAAAATTTCTTCCGCACTTAGAAATAGTTTATTATCCTATAATTGAAATTTTAAGTAACACCAAAAAAGGGCTTTTGCAACGGCCAAAAAAGGCTGCAAAAGCCCTTTTGCAGCGTTTTTCCAAGTGTTGCAAAGTGCAGTGTTGCGAAAGAGGGAAGGGATACGGCAACGTTTAAAAAACGTTGCGAAAGACCCTTTCGCAACGTTTTTTAAACGTTGCCGTATACTCTTTCGCAACGTTTAAAAAACGTTGTCATAGACCCCCTTTTTTTTTTTTATTACAATTATGGTAATTGAGTAATTGATCCAGAAAATTAAAATAACACTTTGTGGAACCATTTTGGAATTGCATAAAAATTGATAATTTTATTATAAATTTTTGAATCAATACAAAATTCGAATATGATACAACACAACCTATCGAAAAAGGAGTAAGATAAACAATACAATTGTTTCATCCATCATTCCACTAACTAGATTACTGGAAGAAGTAGAGACATAAAATATCATCCCAAATGCTGGAACCAGGTACTTCGCACAACCCTGCATCATCCAAACCGTCCCCCACTGAAGCATCATTATAGCAATACCACATAACTCTATTAGGAACCACTTGAAGCTCTAACAAAAGGGCTCTACCATTGCAAAATAAGATATACTCCTGTTTACAAACACACGCACAATAAAAAATTCTACTCAGTTATGGGTTGAGAAAGACAATAAAAGACTAAGTTACTGCAAATAAAATGAGAGAGAAATTAACGGAGCAATCTTTTTCAAACAACAGTGAAACTTCTTCCATTCCAGAAGCAAGCCAATACTCACCCATCAAGTAATGGTAAACCTTTGCCTCCTGGAACTTTAAATTCGGGGAATTCTGCTCCTCTGTGCTAAGTTGATCTACAAGATGCTTCTCCAGCACTGGAACTTTGGGTTTTTGTTGGCTTGGCTGCATATTATCGTCACGATCGGGGACCGAAACTGGACGAGGTGGCTTTCCCACACCAACAGAAGTGGCTGGCCGTGCACCCCTAGTCCCTTGAGTTTGTTGGAAGCCTAACAACAAAGTAATAGATCATGAAACAAAATGGAGATCATTATCTGCAAGCGTATGTGTATGTGTTCATGTGTGGAGGACATTATAGAGTTTACTAGAGGGAAAGACATAAACCAGCAGGTCTCCAAGCTGTATTTCCATACGCAGCATTAGGTTGACCAGAGGCAGGTAAGAGTATCAACAATTATAAGTGTTGCCCAAAAGACATTTAATCAACAGAAATGCATAAATTCTTAAACACACTAACACTTCTAGCATATCAGCAAATCCCATTGAGATAAATTTCAGAACAAATTGCAATGACAGAGAATGAAAGCCAAAAATAAATCAAAGCACACCTTGACTACTCAAGTAACCACTACATGAAATATTCAAACTCTTTAAATCAATTAGTGTTTAGTATTGATTTAAATCAATTTTTAATTTAAATTAAAGTCAAACTATCAATATTAAATGCATATTTTTAAAAAATTGAAACCAATCGACTACTTTATTTTTATATATCAATTAAAACTCTTCTATAAAAGGCATAAGTAATGCTCTTCCAGGGTTGATGGTAATGCTCTTGGTGCAATTATCAGTTTTGTAGATTCCAACAAGCCGATCTGCCAACTCAAACATGTTGTTCCGAAGGCTGCATATATTGCACAAAAATAATTACTAAACATGAACGTGTATGTTCTATAGAGGTGCAAATACAAATTGTTGCTCCAAATCTACCTTATAATTATGAATTGAGCATTCTTTGTACGGTCTTTCACGTAGTGTCCCACGATTGAAACATTCTTGAAATCTAGAAACCGAGGATGGAAATAGAACTGAAGATTAAAAACAACATATTTTAACATAATTGATCGAGGCTAGACACGATTGAAATGGTACCTAATGCAGCATCAATCTCATCCATCACATAAAGTGGAGTAGGTTTATAATGGTGCAAGGAAAAAACGAGAGCTAACGAGCTAAGAGTCTGAAATATCAACACCAGACAGAGTAAAAGCAAAGCCAAGTACTTTGTTTCAGTAGTATTAAGTTATATGATATGCTCAGGAGGTTAATAACTTGCAAAGAGACAAAAACAGAGATAGAGGCAGACACAAAGAACAAGTCTCAAAACAGAGCAAATTTTTCATTTAATTGCACGAAGTGTCCTTTTAAGAAAATGCTCAATGTCATGGACTTGTGATGAATGAAATTGGAAATGAAAGAATGCTCAAGGGATAGTCTCAGTTTTACTTTTACATTGTTAATAAGCTAATTCTTCAGAAATTCAACATAAAATGAAGGGAGAAAGTACAATAATCTCATTATAAGCAAGAATATAGATTGTCAAACTTATCTAGTGAAATTAGAGCCAACTAAACAGATTTGTGATCAGTAAAATACCAGAAATTAACTCTGCAATCAAACTCCAACTTTCTCGAACAGCAAGTGTAAGAGCCTTCAATGGAACTGTCAAATTGCAATAGATATATTTTGACAGAAGATGATGTTAGTGATAATACCCAAAGAAGAGTAAAATTCAGGAATGAATAATTGAAGTATAGATCCATGCATTTTAGACCAGATCAAAACACAAAATCCAAATAGCAAATCAAAGAAGCGGTCAAAAATCACACTCAAGAGGAAAGACACTGTCCTAAATCCAACAAATTCAGAATAGCAGCCCAAAATAATACAAATAATTTATGTGCCCAACACAAATGCACCCAAAATAACAGGCCCAAACCAAACAAAGTTACCTCAACTCCGTGAGGAAGGCCCAAATAGTACTACAGGAAGAAAACCGGAGTCCAGAGTCTTCCCCAGCAGAACGATCGATTAACTGGAAGGAGGAACTCGAACCTTCCTGTTGACCCAAACGGCAATTGTGACACCAAAACTGCCGACTGGAACTTTCCACAAAGAACACAACTATCCAGATGAAAAAGAGGAAAAAAAAAAGGCAAATCAAACCTTCGGCAACGAGGAATGAAAGGCCCAGAACCGGAAGCTACACAAGATGTCCATTGCAGCTAACGAAGAGCTGTTCACAGATGACGCCGCCGGAAACCTGAAGCTCAAACGCTGACCACGAAGATGATGACGCCGCTGGAAACCCAAAGGCAGAGGGCTGAACACAGAGAACCGAAAGGATTTTGGATTTGGCTACAGACGGTTTTCCTTTTCAATTGGTATTTGATTTGTAATGGATTTTGGATGAAAAATTAGTGGAGGGAGAGAAGAGAAGAGAAGAAGATGGAAAGAAAAAAACTCTAAACCCTAATGGCCTTTAGTGCTGTTTACTGACGTTTTTTGCGTTAAAAAAAAAAAAAAGAATTAGACTTTTGGCAACGTTTATTAAACGTTGCGAAAGGTCTCACCTTCCGTAACACTCTAGAAACGTTGCAAAAGGTGGTATATCGCAAAATTTTTCAAAAAACGTTGCCAAAACTCATTTATATTAATCAATGACAACATTCACTTACTAAAATGTTGCCAAAACACCTTTTTAGCAACATTTATCAACAAATGTTGCCTTTTTAATGTTGCAAATGATGTTTTTTGGCGTAGTGAAAATGGAATTAAAATTTTGTGCTACTCGCTAAACATGCTCATTGAGTTTAATCTAATCACCAAACAAGGAACAAATATTTAGGTCTAGGAAGAGAATATAATTGATAGTTGGGAGTTGTAGACTTGTAGTGGTCTAGGTTATACAAGAGTTTTTGAGTCATTAATGTTTATGTTTTGAAAATCGAAATTATTTGTAAACTAAGAAACATGTCGAAAATCATCTAGTAGCAATGCTCTTTGGTCCACAGTACACATCATCCAAGCTATATCAACTATGCCCTTATGAGGTAACAACTAATATAGAGTGGAACCAACGGTTGAGGCAAATTGAAAGATTATTTTTTATGGTTTTTATGAATCATGATGATAAAACCAGTGCACTACCAGGTTATTCTAGTTGAATTTCCATTAACTTAGAAAATTATATGCCTGAAATATAAATGTAGAATTTTAAAGTGTAATGAGAACTTTATAACTAAGGAAAAGTTGAGTGATATATTTACCTTGAGTGACCAACAAGTATTTTCAATCCATTATGGTAGGATGTGGTGTTAGCAAAAGTGTTGATGAGGCCAGGCTGCTCTTTTTTGGTAGATTTGTCAAAGCAGAGCGTGTTTCCAATGAAATATATGGATCTATAAAACGTGCTTACATCATACCCGATCAAGATAAAACCTTAAAAGTAGAGTTTCAACGCTAGCTAATTGAAAATGCAGGAGCAACAATAGTGAAAGAGATAAAAGACGTTGACCACATGGCAATGATCTCAAAGCCCCATGAACTTTGCCAATATCTGTTGGATATAGATTGGGAAGGCAAAGGCCCTCGTCACAGCCCCACTCTCCACTGAGGATTTTATCGCCCTATCCCTGCCTCAATCCCCGCTTAAAGAGGTGTGGGACAAGATGGGACGAGGTGACGCAACTTCCCATCATGTTTACTACCCCATTTTTATACTAATTTTAATTTTAATTTCACTTTTATTTTATTTTAAATTCTAGGGTAATTTGAAAATTGGGCATGGGTGATCGGTTAAGTTGGGCTAGAGGTGATTTTAAACTAATTTTGCATACGCCCATTCCCCACCCCTCGTCCCAAAATTTACATCCGCTAGATATAGCAAGCAATTTAAGCCTATGTTGTAATAAGTGTTTAGGAGTATAAACCCCCAGTTTTATAATTGTTTGTCATGGGCTTGTCCAATACAATTGTATCTTGGTTATTTTATCTTATTTTGTTTTGTGAGAATTTTTCGTACTGTATAACAATTCTAGAAATATTATGCTCTTTTTTAAATATTAGAAATACTACATATTATGATATAAATTATAAAACCTACTTTCACACTGAAAAGAATACAGCATGTGATACTATGCAATTTTACAAACCTGAGATTCGTTGTAATTGAACAATGACATGTACATGTAACATCGATAACCTGGGATATTCATGTTATAGAACATATGATGTTCTCATTGGATACTGAATATTACATATAACAACAACGTAATTTTGATTCTCTGATGTATCCATGCTACGTGAACCAACGTTCATTATCAAGTTTAATGACAAGACAGTTTAAAAAATCAATAAATACGGATGTGGTTTATTTTTAAGAGATAGAATATTAAGTATTTGTTTCGCACAATTTATTTGAAATCATTTTCGTTCAAATTCATTTTCAATCAAACATTCTCCTAATAAAATAATTTTGTACATTAACTCACAAAACTTTCCTACTTTTTAAGCAAGCATTCTCCAAAAAATAAATTTTTATTTTTTGTATTTTTGCTTTACTTTTGAAGTTAATTTGTGGTTTATGATATATGACGATAAATTATACAAGTAATATGAATGTGCATGAATCAATTGGAATTAAACTTTATTTGTTTTTGTAGATAATTTTAGATTGCATAATTCATCAAGTACAAAGTGTAAAGTGTAAAGAAATAATGAAACAAAATAAGGACATCGATTTAGGGTGGCAAAATCTCTAACAAGAGAAAAATTCACGGGCTTCGTAACATAAGGGTAGTTTCAAGAAGTTTTGATAAAAGTTTTAGCAAATTTTGATAAAAATTGATGAATTTGTGGTTAAAAATAAAGTTTGACTAGTTGAAAATAGCAAAGTTTTATAAGGCACGCACTTAGAGAAAAATAAAAAAAGTAAAATCCTCCACGAAACTAAAAATCCCAATCCAAAAAATGCAATTACTAATTAACTACCCACCTGTTATGGGACAAACAAGATATCTGAATTGTTCTGATACCAATTGTTATAAATTTGGATCGCGAGATAATGACGGTAATAAAATAAACAAGAAGAAAATAAATATAAAGATTTACGTGGAAACCTACTATAGTCAATAGCAATCGTGCTTACAAGATCTCAATGTACTCAATTGAAATCTAAAACTCTAAAGATGTTGTATGAATCTTCTCTCTTTTATTTTTTCTATACAAGCTGTGCCACACACACACACATATATAAGCCCTAAAGAACAGGTTGTAGAAAAATAGGAGTCCAAAATCGCGTCAAAAATGAAAAGGGGCCTGGGCTGGATAACGAGCGATAGGCAGGCGACTGCCCTATCGCTCAAGCAATCGGGTAGCGCTAGGCGAGTGACCAAGTCTGATGTTATTCTCTACCGAGCTTGCTCGAGCATCCAACTAGTGCCAAACTAACGAAAATGCGGTGACTTTTTCCTCCGGACCATAATTTTGGTATCTCCAAGACCACTCCAATACCCACTAGAATTTAGGTCAAACTACAACAAATCTCGACCTTGAAGCAAATTCCAACACAAGGAATTCCAAGTCACGACTCCATCAATAAACACCACTCATCCTCTTCCAAACAAGCCCCAATTGACTAAATTAATGACAAACACCCACTAAATTCAAGCAATATTCAAACTTAGCAATAGGAAATGGTTTTGTCATCAATATCTTTGGTATCAACATTGCTCACTACTATATCACCATGAGAAATCATATAACGTACAAAATGACATCTCACATCAATGTGCTTAGTCATCTCGTAAAACATCTTATCCTTAGTCAAGAAAATGCACCCTAACTATCTAGAATACTGTGAACTTATTGATTTCACATATCAATCATTTCAGCCACATAGCCTCCTTACATGCCTATGTAATGGCCATGTATTATGCTTCTATTGTAGATAAAGCTATTGTATTTTGCAAAGTAGCTTTCCAACTCATAGCATAGCCTCCAATGGTAAACACATACCCCGTAAGTGATCTCATCTTATGAAGATACCCTACGCAATCTGAATCCACATACACAATGATTCAATCTGAATTTCTACCAAAATGTAAACAAGCATTAGAAGAGCCCCTCAAGTATCTGAAGATCCACTACATTACTTTCCAATGTTCCTTGCTAGGATTTTCCATGTATCTACTAACTGTCCTAACTGCATGTGTCAAATCAAGTCTTGTACAAACCATAGTATACATAAGCGAACCAATTGCACTGGAATAAGGAACCCAAAACATGTAATTAATGTCTTCATCGAATTGTTGACACAAGTTATATGATAATTTAAAGTGAACATCCAAAGGAGTATTGATAGCCTTCGCATTCATCATATTTAATATTTCAAGAACCTTTTCAATGTACCCTTTTAACTCAAATACAATCTGCCAACCCTTCTATTCCTCAAGATTTGTATACCAAGAATCTTCTTTACTGTTCCCAAATCCTTTATATCAAACTCCTTGCTGAGTTGAAATTTCACTTTTTCTTACCTCTATTTTATGTTTGGCTACTGTGAGCATATCATCAACATATAATAACAAATATGCAGTTGATCTATTATCTTCCTTTCTGATGTACACACAATTATCATAATTACATCTGAAAAAACCATGAGAAGTCATGAATGAATCAAATCTCTTATACTACTGCCTTGGTGATTGCTTTAGTCTATATAAGGTCTTCTTCAACAAGCAAACATAGTCTTCTTCCCTAGAGACTATGCAACCCTCTGGTTGTTGTTTGTAGATGCTCACCTTAAGTTCTCCATGTGAGAATGTTGTATTGACATCCATCTGCTCAAACTCCAAGTCATTCTTAACCACCATTCCAAGTAAAACTCGGATGGAACTATGCTTCACAACTGGTGAGAACACACCTGTAAAGTCAAAACTTGGAATCTGACTATAGTACTTTGCCACCAATCTAGCATTGTATCTAATATCTTCAATCCTTGATGTGCTTTCCTTTCTTTTGAACACTCATTTGTAGCCAAAAACATTTTTACCTCTAAGTAATTTCATCAAGTCCCAAGTGTTATTTTTGCTCAATGGCTCTATCTCCTTCTGGCAATCATCCATCTGCAAGAATCATTGCAACTAATTACCTCTGAATATATAGCAGGCTTCTCAGTGGAAACAATGTCTTCAGCCACACTCAATGCATAAGCTACCAAATCCGTTTTCCCGTACTTCTGTGGAGGTCTAATATGTTTTCGAGTTCTATCTTTAGCTATTGAATACTGTGGTGTTGGTGGTGTACACAAAGTAGGCAAGATATTACTGTCTGGATTGATTTGTAGTAGACTATTTTGCAGCTCATTTTCTTCTAGTGAAAATGACATTTAGCCTAGATCAACTGACTCAATTGTACATTAGAGGAATTGTAAGATTGCATGGTGTCCCTATTGTGTCTGATAGAGATCCGATATTTACATCTAAAGTTTGGAATAGCTTATAAGGATCTGTGGGAACAAAATTGAACTTCAATACGATGTATCATCCTCAATCCAATGGTCAATTTGAAATGACCATTCAAACTTTTGAAGACATGTTAAAAGCTTGTGTTCTGGATTTAGGAGGCAATTGGGAATCGTATCTACCTTTGGTGGAATTTTCATATAATAACAGTTTTCAGGCAACTACTACAATGGCATCGTATGAAGCTTTCTATGGTAGATGATGCAGATCACTCGTTCGTTGGGATAAAATTGGAGAAAATAGAATTTTGGGACCCAAGATCATTAAAGGGACAGTTGAAGTCATTGGTAAAATCCGTACTACGAAAAAGACAACACAAGATAAATAAAAGAGCTATGCAGATAGCAGAATAAAAGACTTGGAGTTTCAAGTCGATGAAGAGGTCTTCTTGAAATTGGCACCTACGAAGGGTGTACTAAGGTTTGGTAAGAAAGGCAAGCTGAGATCTCGTTATATATGACATTTTGAAATTCTTGAGGAGGTTGGTAGCGTAGCATATCAGTTACCTCTACCACGAGAACTTTCTATCGTGCACGTGTCTATGATAAGAAAATATGTGCACAATCCAAGTCATGTGGTGAATTATCAAATATTATATGTTCAGAAAGACTTATCGTACGAAGAAGTTCCAATTGCTATTTCGGATAGAAAAGTACAAAAATTAAGGACTAAAGAAATTCCATTAGTTAAGGTTCAGTGGCGACACCACGGGATATAAGAACTCACTTGGGAATCAAAAGCAAAAATTAAAGCCAAGTATCCGACATTGTTTGTTTAATTTAAGGTAATTTCTAGGACGGAATTTTTTTTAAGATGTGAGGAATGTAAGGTCTCGAATTTTATATTCTTAAGTTGGTTGATGTAGCCCATTTAAGAAACGAGCTATGGAAGCTCAGTCCATTTAAGGTTATGAAAGTATTAAGTCATAAGTTATTTAAAAGCTCAATAATTTAAGACGTTAAGTTTAAGTAAATTTGATTACAAAGATTTAAAGAATAACTTAGTTTGCCACAATGGTAATATGCATGGTATTTCATATAGCCACCCTAAGTTCGAATCATGATGCAGATGTTTTTTTAAAGTATTTTTATATTGAATAAAAAAAATCCTTATTTTTGCACATTATGAACAATTATACCAAGTTAATTGGATGGAATAATTGTTTTATTAGTGGGCATTCGTAGAGATAAGTTACAATCATTTGAATAGTTCATTTTCTTTATTTTTTTATCATGTAAATGTTTTATAAAACTTTTTATAAGAATTATTTTTATATGGGCTTAAAGCTCTTTAAATTCCTAGTCAAGACTCAATTCAACAAGATTAATGATAACATAACTCTCCAATTTAGTTTTACACTAAAAAATGAGGTTACATGAAGAGGAAAATCATTTTTTAACTGCACCACCCCTCAAATCCGAAATTACTCTTATTTTATTTCAAAAAAATAAATTTTATGTAAGTAAAGTTTAAAGGAATAACAAGGGTGTGAAGGAGAAAGGGTTTTACACATTTTGTTCATTTATATTTCAAGAAAATCAAGGCACGTAGATGTGCAAGTGGTTATTTCGTTTTCAAGTTATGAATTTTCGTTAAAGTATGAATGAATTGGTGCCTTCAGGTATGGTGCTTCAGCACTACTATAGTTTGAATGATCATTCTCCGACTCTACGTGTTATGATAATTCTATAGAAATTGGATTTTGCCGAAAATCCATCTATGTGTGACGGTATGAATCTATAGTTCCAATTTTCTAATTTGATAACAAAATGCACCAATAATATTTATTGAGTTTCAAACTCGTGGGTTAAACTTGAAATTATGTCAATCTGATATTTGTAGAATTTATATGTCACTTTAAGTAAATATCGTTGGTTATCTTCCAAATTGAATGACTACGGGGTTTTGAAATATACTTTAGTACCTCATATGTTGTCAATGGAAGCCGATATTTGAATATGTCATTCTATAAATAGTTTTCTACTCTCTTAAAATTTCGTGAAGTTTCGAGATTGATAACTATGTAAACAAATTCATTTTGACACTCAAAGAATTACTCATTTTCCTGATAGAAGTGTTCGAGTTAGTTTTGAAAAACTAACTAGATCTAGTTCATCTAGAACAACATATGAGTCAAAAGAATCTCTAGAAATTCCTCTTCATAGGAAAAGAAATTCATTTTCTAAACTTAGAAATGTGAGTTTTATTCCTGAAATTCCAAAAACTCAATATTCAGAAAACAAAGAAGAATCTGAATATTCTTTTGATCCAGAATCTCCAACTGAATCAGATATATTACCTCCTCCTTCAAATGAAAAACTTGACAAACAACTCAATGTTATCTCTTCTATTGTTGATAGAAGAAATGAATTCAAGACTTCTTCACAATAGAGTTTCTTACATCAAAGAGAGAAATTCCGAGAGAAAGACACCCCAAAAATCCTTTCTTCCTTTCTTCTTCAAAATATGGAGCTTAACTCTTTAAGCTCTTTTGAAGGAAAGATAACTCATATTGATGGTAGAGTTATCACCTTCATGTGTTGTATCAACAAGGTAGCAACATGTTTACCTTTTGATATCAAAATGATGATTTTTGCTAAAGTAAAAATCATTCGTTCAAAAGAAATTCTTGATCTTCAACCTAAACCTTTTTATGGACAAAGCTCTTTTGCCAGAAAAAGGAGATCTCAAAAATTCAATCTTTGCCACAAGTGTGGACACTATTTTCATGATAATTCCGGCCCAGATCGTTGGAAACATGAAATAGATTCAAAATTTCGAAATTCTAAAAAGAATCTTTGCAAAGTTTGGGTTGATGGTAATTATATTACCCATATTTGGTAAGTTTCAAAGTTCTGTTCAAAAGCCTTTTATTGCAATATAGTTTTGAGGCAACTATTCAAAATCTTCTTTAAGATATTTTATTTTGAGTTTCTCACGTTTTTGAATTTTAAAAGAAAAAGAAATTTAAACTATTGATTAGTAGCTTCAAAGAAGGGATGATGGCTTAGGCAGCAATTGGTTAGCTTATTCTGCGGGATGCCCTTGTAAGCCGAGGAAGGCGTGTTGGGTTTGCAGTTGCTTGGATTCAGTTGTATGCCACATCGATTGACTGGAGTTGCTACGAAGTCAAGAAATAGGTTACTTTTTCCTTTTACAATTCAAAAAACGTCTTTTACTGAAAATAAATTATCAAGAAGAAGGAGATGAATAGAAGCAAAAGAGACTATACTATATTCAAGAAATGATGAACATAACATTATGCTTCCAAATGGAGTGATTTAGCTTCAAGATTCCCATTCAAAATCTATGATTGATGGACAAGTGGTGGACAACATCATTGAAGCCTTTTACTTTCACCTAAGTAAAAGCAAAAGATTCAATCATCTCAAGATTTTTGCTTTTTCAAAAAGCAAAACTTCAAGACAATGACATCAAGATTATTTTGTGAGAAATTGCGGGAGATTTTTCACATCAACAAAGTTTCTTATCTCATTCAATGTAATTTTTCATTTTGTTGTTACTTTCAATGTAAGAGTTTAGACGGGAGATAAACTTCTCACTTCAAATTATTTTGTATCTTTCAATTATCAATCAAAGTTATTTTCTTCAAATATTTCTGAGTTTATTTTCTTCAAATTATTACCTTCTTTTGTCGCCTATTCACCTGGGTCGATTTTGGTATCAGAGCCATTCTCTTCAAAATAGCCTCAGGATAGGATACTATTGTTTGGGTTTGTGTTGCAGGTTTTGCTGATTATATATATATATAGACACTTCAGAAATTTTTTTATGCATTCATGAAAAATATAGCTTATTAAAATAATTTGTAGTATTAATTTCTAAGTCTATGGCTAAATTACAATTGTTCATGTAACGTTTTGGTTCATGCGAGTTGGAGCATTAAAAGACCTGTTTCGTGCTCTGACACATTTTGAGCATTTCTTTCCATCTTTAACTCTATTATTAGGGTTTGGACGTCATCCATTTGTTCTCTATATGTAGTTGACTCTTCATTATGATTTAGATCAAATTAGAAACATTGTAAATACAAAATTTTTGTGTTCTTTCTCCATATTATAATAAAATTTACATTCTCTGCAAATTATATTGTTCTTGTATTTTGTGATCTAAATTTCATATTGTGCCTATAATCTCTTGTTTTCTTCAATAAATTGGTTTCAAAGCAATCCAATATCATCTTCGTTTTCAACACGAGTGAAAATCGGCTGATAATTATTGCATATTTATTACATCGTACAATCTCGAATTGGACAAAAGTGTCTTTTATGTCCATGCATGTAAGAAATAGGTGGTATTCACAGACTATTCATGTGGACACAATGAACTAATATTTGTTTTTGGAGACATATTATACCTTTCAAGGGCCAATCATAGTGATAATGGCATATCCGTAATACCTAGGTGGATGGCTTCTTTTTTTTTTTTTTCTGTTAAATGCTTACTGCAACCACTATATTTTCTGTTAGGTATTTGATGTAATTGGCAAGTCTATGAATAAAAGGAACTAGGATTAATATGTTGTAAAAGTCAAGAAATATTGTAGAAATAGTAGAAATTGTATTATATTAGGTCTAGGGTTCGAGAATGGAAAAAAAGGAAAAACGGCATCCCAATTTCGTTAGATTGTCGCCATGATTTGGCTCGAGTTAATCTTCCCAACACTGAAATGGGGACATGAAGCCAATAGTTGGGTTTTTTTTTTTTTACTTTTCAACTGTTTGGTTTGGGTTTTCAAAAAAGCCTCCACTTTACTTCAAAGGTTCATGGTACATGATTTATCATTATCCTAGCACAAGATTCATGAAGTGATCCTTGCGGAGTTTTTAGCTGTAAAACTGAACTAATGAATTCCTATTAATTCCGGTCAATTAAGAACTCAGGTGGATTTGGAGTTGGATTATGTACTGTTGGAGTCTTCTTTGAATAATACAACACAGCTGAATTTAGAAGTTAGGGGTAAATACATCTTTCACCATTCTCGGCAGTGTCATTGTATTTAGTTGCTAGTAACAGCCCATTTATGGCCATAAGACTCCACATAGGTACAATTATGCTAATTTAGTTGATGGTTTGAATGTGTTTAAGGGTGTTGATTCTAGTCACGATCCTTCTTTTGATGCATTCGGTTACGATTATGTTACAATGCTTCTTTTAGCCTTGTTTGTTGATCATTAGATCACTTCTGCCCCTAAGTGAGGTGAAGAGGTGGAAAATATTTCCAATTAAAAAATTTGTTGGAAAATTTCGTTCGTGTTTTTTTATTGAAGAGTTGAAGTTCATTCCTTGCAGTGGAATTTGTCTCAAGGAGGAGAATCTTTGAAATTTGTTTATTGCAGTGGTATTTGTTTCATTGTGGAGTTTGTTAGAATTTGGGTGTGAATTATAATTAAAATGCACGTTAAGAGGAATTCTATTTGGAATGTTTTTGGGAATCTTATTCAAAGTCTATTTGGCGAATTCTAATTGAAGTTGTATTTGGAAGCCCAATTAGGTGTTGAAATTTGTGTTGGACTTGAAGAGATAAATATATAAATCAGGGATAAAATCTTGGCCTTATATGCTAGTCTACCTCTAGTTTACCCCAAGAGCAATGCCATCCCAATTCTGTCCCAAGAGCTGATGCTCGAATGGTGGTGTTATCTGGCCAGATTCGTTTTGTGTTTTGATGCATTTTGAGCATTCATTTCCGTCTATAACTCTACTATTAGGGTTTGATTATCCTCTATGTGTTTTCTATATATAATTGGCTCTTCATTATGATTTAGGAAAAATTAGAAACATTGTAAATACCAAATCTTTGTAAACTTTCTCCATATTATAATAAAATCTCTATTCTCTGCAAATTATATTGTTCTTATGTTTTGTGATCTTTATTTCATAATGCAAAAAATCTTATGTTTTCTTCAACAAATTGGTATCAGAGCAATCCAATATCATCTTCGTTTTCAACAGGAGAGAAAATTGGCTGATAATTCTTGCATATTTATTACAGTGTACAATCTCGAACACAAGTACCTTTTATGTCTGTGCATGTATGGAAATAGGTGGTATTCACAGACAATTATGTGGACACAATGAACTAATATCAGTTTTTGGAGGCAGATCATACCTTTTAAGGGCCAATCACAATTATAATGGCATCATATATACCCTTAGAGGTGGATGGTGGATGGCTTTTTTCTGTTAAATGCTTATTGCAACCACTATATTTCTGTTAAATGCTTATTGAAATCGGCTTTGAGTGTGATTGCCAAATTGAAAAAAGATGAACTACCCTTTCAACAGCAATGAAATTGCAAAACATAGCCTCGATATGCAGATTAGTTTATGACACGACCTGTCCCGAATCACCCTATGGATTCAAAACGTGACGTGCGCCGATGGTAGATGCTGACTAGGTGTCAGATCCACCACTAATGCTGACTATAAGTTACTACAATATCTGCGCCAAAACCAAATATTTTATGAAGAATATAATGCAATGGGCCCAAAATAATTTTTACATGCTCTACCAAAATGAATCACATCGTGTGGCTACAACTCTGAAATCATCAGGCTCCTCAAGCTATCCAGAATCAATACCACCTGTAAGGAAAATTTGTGGGAAAATATATGAGCTGATAGCCCAGTGAGTGGAAAATTTCCAAAATAATTATACTTTACTTTTATCGAAAACCAAGTGGAAATCATTTGACAGTTCACATTATAACAACATACAATAGTAATCAAGACATGAGACACCTCATAACGTTGAAAAATATCATCTCGCAGACATGATAATATCATCAATGTAAACTCAAAATATTTTCATTTGAAACTTTTATTTTTATTTGGGCCCTTGACACACATACTAGGTACCGGATAGAACTCTGCGTAACATCAACATCAGTAACCAATAATCAATCAGGCATAGTCGAGTGGCCCATCCTCCTGTGATTATCAGAGGTACATCCCCTGACAACCTCCATAATCACCCAAGAAGAATCCCACCTGAAATGCCAGTAATCACAATATCACAATCGAGTGGACCATCCTCCTGTGACCATACAGCCTCCATGATCACCCAGGACGTGTCCCACCCGAGTTGCTAACAATCACCATATCACACAACACAAGCAAGTGGTCAATCATCCCGTGATCACTAAAAGCACATCCTCTAACTGCCATCGTGATCACCAGAGAAGTCTCACATTCCAATTCACAAATAATCTATACACAATCTTTAAAATTCCACACCGATCATAATGAAGGAATATTTCGACTTTAATCATGTAATTGGACAAACAATTCACATAATTGCATAAAATGTATAATAATATAATTACTTATCGATACTTGAACAATATTTAAGTTTTTCCACTCACATATATATGGATAATAGTCTGGCTATATAGATGAGCATTTCCAAGCTTTCACGTCACTACCTACAAAACTGTATAATTACTCAAATTAAAAGTTGGCAATTAAATTAATACAAATCCACCACTTAACTCCTCAACTTCTATATTTACTCTTACATCTCCATTTCCCCAACTTTTCTTCTCTTGGGGTAAAGGAGTAGGAATTGATGATATAGGTCGAACCATGTTCAAAGGAATTGGGCTTAGAATTATGTTTACTTCATGAAGGTTAGAACTTGAAGTGGTAGAAGATGCATGCTTGTGGTAAATGAGACGGTGTTGAGCTTATATGTTCCTCCTGGTTATTTTCCCAAGAATGAGCAACTGAGTCCTCTAAACTCATTATATAAAGACAAAGAAATAAGGAATTGGAAAGGAAGAATACTTGTGACAAATGAGTCACGAGCAAAAATGTTGAAATCGCTAAGCGTTGAAGTGCAGATATTAGGATGTGTTTGCTTCTTGTATAGAAAAAGGATTTGAAAAGTCACCTTCTCCTAACCGCTGTGAAAAGATGAAAAGGCGGAAATTTACCACACTTCTTAGTATCCATTTCCAATTAAATTTTCAACAAAGCCAGCACTGAAACCCTCTTCCCAATCAATGTCTCCAAGTGGCACAGAATACCGATGGTCATAACCCCGAAATGAAAAGCATCGTTATTAAGCCACCCTTTTAAATTTTTGAAGTAACCACCAGCTCGGAAGCTTTTATCTGATAGCTAGATAAATCCCGTCGTGATTGTGAAACACAATGATTAAGGATTTGACTAGGATGACGTCATCACTTTACCTCGCCCAACTTCCTTACAATGATTTGACACGTTGCATGGCTGGCCTAAGCACCCCAAAGTCAGCCAATCACAAAATTGCAATGATGAAAAATAACAACGCCCACCCAAACATCATGATAAGCTGTCAAGGTTGATCTCGGCCTCGAATAAAAAACCCTTTAGCATAATGATTTTGGCACACCAAATAAGAAAAAACACTGTAGCGAAGTCGGAGGCCCATCTAAATACTGTAGACGACGTAATGAAATCAGCCAATTCTTCCATTTTTAGCTATAAAAGGCATCCTATGGTCCCCTTTCCTGGACACCAATCTTCAACCTTTCTACTTTTAGTACTTTAGCTAATTCAAAGCAAAAGCCACTGTAAATATCCCATTTCACTATTTCAGTTAAACAAACACATCTCTAATACATGCTAAGTTGGTTAAACTCGTATAAACCAAGTTCAAACGTCAACAATTTCTAATTGAGTTTTCTTATGATTCTAACACTTGTGATTAGTGTAATAATTTCATACTACAATTTTAAAAGATTCTAAGGTAGTTAATTTACACAATTAATTTCAAAACAATAATCAAGTAATGATAGAACTGATTTTTGATGGATCTAATCACCCCTAACCTTATTTCTAATTGAGTTTTCTTATTATTCTAACAGGTGTGATTAGTATAATAATTGCATACTACAGTTTTAAAAGATTCTTGGTAGTTAATTTACACAATTAATTTCAAAGCTATCCATAAGTGTAATCAAGAATAAATGTATTCTCAATTTGTTCAAAAACAAGTATAAAATAATGAAAATCAAGTAATAACTAAAAATTCGAGAGTTCACACAAATCAATTCATATTTTGATTTTAGATAGACACAATATTATCATTGACTATGATTTACATTATTCAAGGCAAGTTGGCACACAATCACGCAAAATATAGCTGCAATTTTTTTATTTATTTTTTAATTCAAACTTAAAACGTAGGTTAATCACACACAATCCAATCGTCCAAATTAAATTAAACGAAAACTTAGAATTTTCATTCCAAAAAACTTGATCGATTGGTTTCGCAAGTGTACGAATCATGACAAATAATAATAGTGGATTATAAGTCCAAGTATCATTCCCACATGGACTAAGTATTTGCTAGTGATTTTTCCTATTCTAGCTTAAATATAAGTTAATTTAGTAACCAATTTATAATTCAAGAGTTTATGTTTTTAACTAAATTATACTAAGTACTAACTAATCTAAATTAATCTAAGTTAAATGAATTTTTGTAGGATTTTTGGTATTAATTGTTCAGGAATTTCAATTTTATTTGGGTTATTTAACATTTATCTAATCCAAATATGTCAGCTAAGTTTTTCATATATGTTAACAATCGGATTAATCATTTTATTTAGTAATCTTTCTGGAGCAAAACTAACTCTATTCAAATTCCAAATTTACTATATTTCTATATAAATTCATAAACATGTAAAATCATTTAATTTTAATAATTCAATTATGATAACATACGCTATAAAAGTTGTTGAAATGTAAATAGTGTGAGGGTTATTTATGTCTTTTCACATATTCAATTCAGTTTTGTTAGTTGATGTTGTGTATAAATATGGGCTGAGCCTCATCTGTAAAGTGTACGAATTCCATTTGATCAATTAGAAAAATTCTTCCAGCCATTTGTTCTCTCTTTACTCTAGATCTTTCCTCTCCAATTCAACATGGTATCAGAGTAGGTTGTGCTTGCCAATTAGATCCTGATTCTTGCAATTTCGATCAGATCTATTATTTCTGGTGATGGCGAACGATTCTAGTGTTCAGGCGGAAGTTCAAAGTAAATTCGATTAGGCGAATGCGGCGAACACTTTCACCGATTCATCTGCTGAAGATTCAGCTGGAGGAGATGAGATCTTAATGGTCAGTCGCCTGATAACAGATCCTAATAGCCCATACTATCTTCACTATGGAGACAATACCAGTATGCAGCTCATTTTTGTTAGTCTCACTGAGGATAACTATGCGACATGGAGCTGTGCAGGAACTATGGCACTTAGTGTTAAAAATAAAGAAGGTTTTGTAGATGGAACTATTGTTAAACTTTCGCTGAATGATACTTTGTTTGCTGCTTGGAGGAGATGTAATCATGTCGTCTTATCTTGGATAATTAATTCTATACCTAAAGAGCTTTATCCAAGTGTAATACACAAGGATTCAGCTAGAGAGGTCTGGATCGAATTACGTGATAGGTATAGTCAGGGCAATGGACCTCGAATCTATGAGTTGAAGAAACAAATTGCCTCAATTTCTCAGTCGAACAACTCTGTTAATTCCTATTTTAATAGGCTCAAAGGATTATGGGAAGAATTGGAGAATTATAGGCCGAGTGTTGAGAATACTGACTATAAACGCGAGGATCAGATTATGCAATTCTTCATGAGGTTGGATGAACATTTTGCTGGCGTTAGAGGTCAAATTCTGCTAATGGATCCTTTACCATCATTGAATAAAGTGTTTGCTCTTGTCCTACAAGATGAAAGGCAAAAGAAAATTGTTGCTGGTAAACAAATCACACAAGATGCTGTTGTATTTGTAGGGAAGGTTGTGCAGAGATCATTTAATCAGAGGTAGAATTTCACTAATTAGAGGAGGGAGAGACGTGTGCAGTTACTGTGGTTTGCCTGGACATATCAAAGGCAAATGCTATAAGCTGATTGGTTATCCTCCTAATCAAAGGTTTGGTAGAGACAAACTTCCAGTGGTTAACGCTGTTGGACAAATTCGTCATGGTCAAACATCCACCAATGAAGTGTCAGGAGCTGTGAATTCTATTTCACAACTTACTATCACCCATGATCAATGCCAGAAGATTTTATCTGTGTTGATGCCTCAGTTGCAAAACTAATTTGGTCAAATTCAACAGCCTCAGAATGTGAATGCAACCTATTGATCCTTATGTGTTTTCCTTCTCAGGTAATCAGAATAAATGTTCATCAATTGCATATAAATGGATTTTAGACACTGGTGCCTCAGAACATACGGTGTCTTCTATCAAGCAATTGGCTGCTATGATTAGAGTAATTGGTGCCTCTATAAGATTACCTAATGGTGACAATGTGGCAGTCACTCACATTGGAAAAGTGATGTTGTCTCCCACTATATGCCTTAGCAATGTGCTTGTAGTGCCATCTTTTAAATTTAATTTGATATCCATCAGCAAATTGACACTTGAGCATAATTGATGCCTGATGTTTTTCCATGATTCTTGTTTTATTTAGGATCTTTCAACGTGGAAGATGATTGGAATGGGCAACCTTGAGCATGGACTATACCATTTTCAACAATCTAAGCCTCAGATCAAAGTTCAACCTTCATTTCCTCATCAACTCAAATCTGATTTTGCTGGTTTCAACATCAGACAACCTATTGCTATTCCTAAAGTTGTCTTCAATTCTAGTTTCCCTTTTACTAGTAATAAATCTGTTCCGGTTTGTAATAATATTGATGGTACTAATGTCAAACTGAATATTGATATTTGGCATTGTCGTTTGGGACATTTACCTGCCTCCAAACTTTCCATTTTGTATAAATCCATACCTAACATTGATTTCAATAAGGAGATACATTGTACTGTCTATCCTTTAGCCAAACAACATATATTACCCTTTCCCAACAGTGAAACAAATACCTTACACAAATTTGAGCTCATACACTGTGACATTTGGGGCCCTTACTCAATTCCTACCTTAGATGGCTCACGATACTTCTTAACTATAGTTGATGACTATAGTAGAATGACATGGACTTACCTTATGAGAGACAAATCTCAAGTTAGAACCGTCATTCAATCCTTCTATTATCTGATTCAAACCCACTTTCATTGCAATATAGGGACTATCATATCTGATAATGGTTTGGAGTTCAAAATGCCTGAGTTCTACCTCTCTAAAGGTATTATTCACAAACTTAGTTGTGTTGAAACACCACAACAAAATGGTGTGGTTGAGAGGAAACATCAACACTTACTCAACATAGCTCGAGCCCTCAGATTCCAAGCCAATTTGCCAAAACAATTCTGGGGAGATGGCATTCTGACAGCAACTTATCTTATAAACAGGACACCTGCCAAACAGCTTCAAAACAGATCTCCTTATGAACCGATGTTTCAGACTGTGCCCTCTTATAATCATCTCAAGGTATTTGGGTACCTTTGCTATGCCTCTACTCTGAAAAGAAATATAACCAAGCTCGATTCTAGAGATGTACCTTGTATTTTTTTTGGTTATCCATTTGGAATGAAAGCTTATAAACTACTCAATCTTCATACCAAAGTCCCTTTCATATCCAAAGATGTCTCATTTTTTTAGAATATTTTTCGTTTCCATCATCCTATATTTCTTTCATCTATATCTAAACCAAACTCTACTATTTCCACTCCTTTTCACCTGTTTCCAGTTAATCATCAGCCTTACATTGATGAATTTCATTCTGCTCATTCTTTTACTATCAGAAATACATTTGAACATCATAAATCTCCTCCTGTAGACTCTTCCATTTCTTTACCTCCACCTTCACCTGCAGATCATTCCTTGCCCCAGCCTATCCTTACCAGAAAATCTGCTAGACCTAAGTGTACTCCTTCATATTTAAAGAACTATCATTGTAGTCTCATTTCTCAGGTGCCTAACTCCCAATCAGACTCCATGAAGGAAGGTTCTGAGTCTAGTAAGCAATACCCCATTGAGGATTATTTGGGTTATCATATGTTGTCTCCCACTCACAGGACTTACACTTTGGCTTTATCCACTATCTTTGAGCCTAGAGATTACACTGAGGCTTCACAATACCCAGAATGGATTGCTGCAATGGATGCTGAGTACAATGCCTTAGTGTCTAATAATACCTGGGATGTCACTCAACTCCCTGCTCATAAAACTCATGTTACCTGCAAGTGGATTTTCAAGGTTAAGATGAAATCAGATGGCACAGAGGACAGAAAGAAGGCACATTTGGTTGCAAAAGGGTTTACTCAACATGCTGGGTTGGACTATAAAGGAACCTTTTCACCTATTACAAAGCTAGTTACTGTTAAGACCCTTTTGGCAGTGGCAGCCTCCAGCAACTGGCATTTTCTTCAATTGGACATCAATAATGCATTTTTACATGGAGAATTGAATGAGGAAGTTTATATGCTTATGCCTCCTGGTTATGAACAGCAGGGGGAGCAAGGAAAATAATTAGTATGCAAGCTAAGCAAATCTATTTACAGATTGAAGCAAGCTTCGAGACAATGGAACATGAAGCTGACATCCTATATCCTATCACAGGGCTTCAGGCAATCCAAGTCTGATCATTCTTTGTTTAGCAAGACAAATGGCTGTTCATTTACCGCCCTTCTGATATATGTAGATGATATCATAATTGGAGGAAATGATCTATCTCATATCAAATAATTCAAGGATGAACTGAATGGAAAGTTTAAACTGAAAGATCTAGGAGTCTTGAAGTATTTTTTGGGGCTGAAGTTGCAAGAAGCTCTACAGGAATAACAATTTCTCAGAGAAAGTATGCGTTGGATGTATTGGCTGATACTGGTTACCTTGGAGCAAAGCCGTCTAACAACCATTTACCTTGCAATTTGAAATTGAGAAAAGATGAAGGTGAAACTATTGCTGATCCTAGTTCTTACAAAATACTTATTGGGAGAATTCTATACCTTACTATAATAAGACCTAATTTATCTTATGTTGTTCAAGTTTTAAGTCAGTTTCTTCAATCACCCAAGCAACCGCATCTAAAGGCAGCTCATCATGTTTTGAGGTATCTGAAAGGCACACCAGGACAAAGCTTGTTTTTGCTCCGGTAACTCTGATCTTCCGCTGAAAGGATATTGTGATGGCTGTGTGCTCTGATACAAGGAGATCAATTACGAGTTATTGCATATTCTTGGGAGACTCCTTTGTGTCTTGGAAATCTAAAAAGCAACACACAGTTTCTATATCTTCGGCTGAGGCAGAGTATAGATCAATGGCTGCTGCAGTGTGTGAATTTGTATGGCTGAAGAACATATTGAATGGTTTGAATGTTGTTCATACCAAACCAGCTTTGTTATTTTGTGACGATCAAGCTGCTATACACATAGCAAGCAATCTCATCTTTCATTAAAGAATCAAATATATTGAGATTGATTGTCACTTGGTTCGAGATAAGGTTCAAGTCAATGAAGTGAAGGTTTTACATACTACTTCTCAAAAGCAACTTACGGATGTGTTAACCAAGTCCTTGGCTGGAAATCAGTTTACCACATTACTTAGCAAGACGGGAGTGCTTAATATACACTTGTCATCTTAAGGGAGAGTGTTGAAATGTAAATAGTATGAAGGGTATTTATGTCTTTTCACATATTCAATTCAGTTTTGTTAGTTGATGCTGTGTATAAATAGGGGCTGAGCCTCATCTGTAAAGTGTGCGAATTCCATTTGATCAATTAGAAAAATTCTTCCCGCCATTTGTTCTCTTTTTACTCTAGATCTTTCCTCACCAATTCAACAAAAGTATCTCTCGATCTCTTATTAAAACTTATGTTACTTATTGCACTAACTAAATAAATATATGTCCTCTCAATCTCATTATTATCCTTAAATAATACAATTGGTTATCAACCAATTTAATGTCAACTAAACACATAATAAATAATTAGTACACTATCAAAGTTGCATGAAATCAATTAAACTAAATATATATTAAACCTAAGCTCCATTTTTTCATCCTAATATTCAATTATTTAGTCAATCATATAATTGGAGTTAAATAATAAAAAGATGAAAAATATTAGCAGGTTCAATACAATGAATAAAGAAAATAGTTATAATAGTTGTTGTTCTTTAGCACCCAATTCTCTACAATGGATAATCATTCTTTTCTTCAAAGCTTGTATATCTCCCCGACCAATGGTTTTTATCAATATTCAAATTCCAAATTGAGATACAAATTTTTAGGATTCAATGTATTTTGATGTATAATCTTGTCTCAAGATTGTATTTCTAGCCTCCTCTTTTTGTTTTCCATCCATCATTATATTTATAGACATTAATTTATGTCTAATCCCGTACCCAAAAGTGAAATTAATTGGAGTTTGATCATAATTAGGAGTTCTTGAAAATTGCACTTTGGGTCCTTATGATTTCTGAAGATTGGGGACTGCTGCTAAAAAATTCAAATTCTTTTAATTGTTCCGCACATTAAATCCTTTATTTACTATGCAAGTCCTTCAATTTTGAAAATTGATATATATTGGTCTCCGAATTCCAGATTTCATCCAACTTAAACCCTTTTTGATAGATTCTCATTCATTTTCGTTCATTCGCAATCAATACCGGGTTTTCCCCTGAAATAATCAATTAACAAGTATAATTAAGTATCAAACTCATCGAAAACAGACTCAAATGTTACATTTGATGGTCAAGATTAGTGTAATATTTACACTTAAGAGATGCCCTTAATTCAAGGTAAGAAATGTAGGCAACATAAAAGTTTGTTATTTTTAATATTATTTCATTAGGATAAATCATAAAATAATTAATTAAAGAAGTTATTTTCGCGTATGGGTTCTATATTCATGGGAAAACAAGTGAAAGTTGATCTAAAATCTGGTCCTCTTCGTACCTATAAAAAGAGCATTTATGTTGATCAAATTATTTAGGTTAAACATGTTATAATCATCACATGTTAATTGTATGAAAGGTTGATGAGCTGTACTCATGTTCACATTTAGAGTGTGCTTGGGACACATTCTTTTGAAAGAATGTATTATGGAATAGTAGATTGATGGAGAATGTGTGGTTAAAAATGAATGAAAAGTTATTGATGTGATGGAAAATATTATTTTATTGAAGAATGTGTGGTTGAAAATGAGTAGAAGAATGAGAATAAAAAAAAAATATGTACCAAACAAGGCCTTATATCTTTAACTTTTTTAACCATATTTTTATCATCAACCTTCTATTAATTAGCACATTATGATATTTTTGTCCAAAATTTCCATTAAGAGAGTAAAAAATACTTATTTGTCTATCGTATTCTTGAACAAGCAAAAATTGATAATAAATACAAAATTGCTACCCGGTTTCAAAGTATGATGATAGAAGTTAATTAATGAAAAGCTAAGGATAAAATTATCATAAAAGAAATATGATGAAGGTGCTGTAACAAACAGTCCCAAATAACATCATTCACATAACAGAAAATAAAGAACACCAGTAATTTTTTGCCCTTACGTCCGGATGTTCACCCTAGAAAGAGCTAATCACCACGTCGAGCATCCACCAAAGTGATTATATCTCTAATCCACTAGAAACCAACAAAGATTATCAATACAAGAGTCACAATACAAAAATCCTAACGGATTTAGCCCTCAACCCAATTTCTTCTCTCAAGAACACTCAACTCCAATTACACCAAGTAACCAAAGGTTACTGCTCAACCAATAATAGAATAACCAAAATTATACAATAATCTATACTAGACTTCTCCAAGAATATCTAGAACCAACAAATTACAAGCAAAAACCAAGAGTTTTCATAGAGAACACATAGAGCAAAAGAGAGAAAACCCTGGAGAATATCTCCAAGCATCGTCAAAATGAAGAGTTGCCCAAAAAATACAAAGGCTAGAAACATCCAACGGTGGCCCCATCTCCAAAAGGCACATAAGGCCATCTAGAATGGGTTACATTATTGGGCCCAAAATGTTAATCACAGCGTTTAACATTCTCCACCTTGCTTGACACCTTTAGGTTTTATTGTAGATTTAGAGTTTAACTCCTCATTTGATTTCTTTCACTCTATGTACCTGCAAAACACTCAGCTAGTAATAACATTTAGAAGATTTAAACAATCCCTAAATTTATGCAATGGAAACATTTTTGTTCCCATGTCCGCTGGATTACACTTAGTTGAAACCTTTTCAATTTTCATAATCTCCTTTTCTATCTCTTATAAAATGAAATATAACATCTATGTGTTTTGTTATATCATGAAAAATGTGATTTCTACTAAGATTTATAGCAGATTGACTGTCAAAATATATAACAGCATTATTACCAAAAAACCGATCTCATTCAACAAGTTTTTCAACCATATACCTTCCTTTACAACATTTGTAGCTGCAATATATTCAGCATCTGTTGATGACAGAGCTACTATCTTTTGCAGCTAAGACTTCCAACTTATGCAAGTATCATTTAAAGTAAAAACATATACAAATGTAGATTTTCTATTATCACAATTACCAGCAAAATCTGAATCAACAAAACCTTTTAGTATAATTCCAATTTTACTCCTATTAAATATTAGTCCTATGTTAAAAGTTCCTTTTAAGTATCTTAACAACCATTTCATGGCTTCCCAATGATATTCACTAGGATTACTTATATATCTACATAAAACACTTATAGCAAAAGCAAGATCAGATCTGGTACATACCATTGTGTACATAACAAAGTCAACAACATTTGCATAAGGAACTTTTCTATCATATTCCTTTCTATTTCAGTTTTAGGACATTGTTTTACATAAAATTTAAAGTGATTGCCAAGAGGTAATGTTACTTTTTTTAGACTTATCCATAGAAAATCTACATAATATTTTTGAAATGTAAGATTGTTGAGTAAGAAACAGATTAAAATCACTTCTTCTTCTAATTTCCATTCCAAGAGTCCTTTTTGCTTGGTCTAAATCTTTCATTTCAAATTCCTATCATAAATTTTGCTCAATATGGTTAATCTCGATTATACCACATCCAGCAAATAATATATCATCAACATATACCAAAAGATAACAAGAATTAGGACCTCCATTTCTTTTAAAATAAAAACATGGATCATATTCACTTTTATTGAAATCAAGTCATTTTATGAAAGTATTTAATCTGATGTACCATTGCTTGGGGGCTTGTTTCAAGCCATAAAGTGATTTTTGTAAAAGACACACATTTTTCTTTTCCTTTTTGTTCAAAATCTTTTTGTTGAGTTGTATAAATTTTCTCATCAAAATTTTCATGTAAGAAGGAAATTTTAATATCTAATTGTTCTGATTCAAAATCAAAAACAAGAGAAAGCAAAACTCTTATAGAGCTATATTTGACTGCATAAGATAAAATTTCATTGTAGTCAATTCCCTCTCCTTGGTTAAAGCCCTTAGCAACTCATATAGCCTTGAACCTTACATTTTCACCCTTTGAATCACTTTCTTTTATTTTATAGATCCATTTACAATCAATAACCCTTTCACTTTCAGTTTATTAACAAAGACCCAAGTCCTATTCTCTACCAATGAAAGGATTTCATCTTTCACGGCTGGCTGCAAGCCAAGAGCTTGCATTTTTCCCTCAATAGCCTCCTCATAAGAGCTAGGTTCATTCTCTAAATAATTCTGAACATTAATGGAAGTATTGAATTCAGATTCATCATATCTTGACGGTAGTCTTATTTCCCTTCTTACTCTATCCCTAGCTAGATAATAATCTTCTAAGAAATTTCGGATTGATCAAATTCAGGTTCAGTTACACATACATGTTCAGGTTCTTTAATTTGTTTCTGATCAAGCTCCACCTCAAACTGATCATCATTTTTAGGATTTAGATCACCTTGAAAAAGTTCAGATTTCATAAAAAAAATTATTTTGATCAGTTTCAGGGGTAGCAATTCCTTTTTCATTTTGTAGGCCATGTCCATCTCATTAAAGATAACATTCCTACTAATTATAACTCTATAACCTCCCTGGCCCTTCAACCAAATTCTATAACCTTTAACACCTTCACCATATCCTAAGAAAATTCTTTTAACGGATCTGGGCTCATGTTTTCCTTCATTTTGATGTTCATATGCAGCACAACCAAAAAAATTTAATATAGAATAATCAATTTGATGACCACTCCAAACAAAACCTAAACCTGGTTTCTGTGGCATGGCGGAGGCGCCTCTTTCCCGGCCGACTGTCAAGGCGGAGGGGAGAATGCGACCAACGCATCAGTGGTGGTGGCACGACCTCAACCTATTCCGGAGGTTAAGATCGAGATGAGAAATCCAAAAGAAAGTGACGGAGCTTCATGGTTTCACTTTTCCAAAACTGAACTGGAGAATGCGGCAGCCCCATTCAGGTTTTCTATGGTTCTAAAATTTCTAAAGAGAAGGCCAACTTTGGACCAGATTCGCCTCTTTATCAAGGCAAGATGGGGAATAAAGGGTTTCTTTTCGGTGAGTACTATGCAGCGTCCACGCAATGTCTTTATTCGCTTCACGTCAGAGGAGGACTTTGGCATTGCATGTGCACGGGAATCTGCAGAAATTGAAGGTGCACCTTATAGGCTTTTTATCTGGTCGCCAGAATTTGATGAAGATCAAGAATCTTCTCTTGTGCCGGTTTGGGTTTTTCTTCCAGGTCTTCCTCCCCAGTACTATCATGAATCAATGTTGCGTATTATCACTGGTGCGTTCGGTCGTTTTCTGAAAAGAGATAATTTTACGGCTTGTGCTTCCCGCACAGATGGGGCTCGAGTTTGTGTGGAGGTGGACATATCGAAACCTCCAATTGAATCTTTCTGGTTGGGTGTCCCGTTCCACCCGTCTAGTTGATTTCAAGAAGTGGTTTATGAAAAAATGCCACAATTCTGTCAATTTTGTCGTAATCAAGGACATCTAGAGGGTCTATGTAAACGGAAAAAGGAGAGTGCGGGAACCATTCAAAATGATAATATTCCTAAAGCATTGAAAAAAGTCTGGCGTAGGAAGATAGAGGGGGTTGCTCTACCATCGAAAAGGGGAAACCTGTGTGGAGAAGGACGTACTAGAATTGAGGAGAAGCGGGGCAGAATTCTGGGACGAGATTTATTGATTCCTTCGACAGGAACACTATATGCAAATCTGGAGGGAAGAGTGGAAACACACGTAGAGAACCTTGATACCCCAATTCTGGAAAATGATCTGGTAGCGGCCACTGCTGAAAATGTGGTGGAGAGTAGGGCAGCAACCAACACAATTTGTCTAAGCTGGAGGTGAGGACACTAATCAAAATATGGAACAACAAATGAATTCTGATGCACTCGAACTGGAACATGCTATTTTGAGCGGCGATGTTGATGCTGTACACGATGCTCTAGTTATGGATGTCATGGAAGCCATTGCGGATCGTGTTATTCGAGATGAACCTCTTCCCCACATATCTCCGAACATGGGAAACTCACACAATCAGGAGCAGGCAGTGCGGATTCAAACTACATCTGAAGGTGAGTACGACAATGAGTTGCCTGAGTTGGATATTCTTCATTATGATACAGATCAAATGTGGTCAGTACCTCTAAAAAAGGGAAGGGCAAAAAATAGAAAAAGGGTGACCTTAGGTCTCACCACTAGATCTAAAAAATCATGCTAATGATGCATATTTTAATTTGGAATTTGCGGGGTGTGGTGTCTTCTAAGAGCAGGTTATTGAGTTTGAGAAAAAAGCATAATCTTTCGATTTTAGTCTTAATGGAACCTTTTGTTTCTGGTGATAAAATTGGCCGTTGGGCTAAACGGTTAAGTTTTCCTCATTATGTATCAAATGTTGAGGAATGAGGTAAAATTTGGATGTTCTGGGGTAATGATCTCTCTTTTTCGCTTCTTAGTACCTCGAGGCAAGAAATATCTGGATGGTTTGCGTCTGGTAGTGTTCGGGTCCTTACTTCTGTTGTATATGCTAGTTGTTCTCAGATATGTAGACGGGAATTATGGGATCAGTTGAAATTGTTAGATAGTGGAGATTCTGGGTGGATAGTTGATGGTGACTTCAATATAGTCCGATCCAGCGATGAAAAAATTGGTGGTTTGCATGCTTCTTCGCTGGCAATGTGGGAGTTCAATAAATTTATTCATGAAGCAGGTTTGATTGATATTCCTTCTTCTGGACCAAAATTGTCATGGTGTAATGGTAGACAAGGATCTCGACGGATATGGGCTCGACTAGATCGTATATTGATTGACCAAAATTTTTTAAATCAATACCCATCAGTTTCATTAGCTTACTTGGATCGAACTTCTTCAGACCATTGCCCGATGGTATTACGATCCAGTGGGAATACGAGCATGCTAGGTCCTCGGCCATTTCGGTTTTTACGGATGTGGTGCTCTCATGAGGGTTTTCTACCATTGGTGAAACAAATTTGGGAGACGAAGGTTATAGGTTCTCCAATGGTTTGTTTCGGGAGAAAGCTTAGGATGTTGAAGACGGCATTAAAGTCTTGGAATGTCGAGGTTTTTGGTCGGGTGCAACAAGAAATCAGTTTTCTTGAAGATAAGCTGATTCATCTGGAAAATTCACTAACTGAGAGTTATTTATTGGAAACTGAACATCAATTACTGCAATGTCGGAATCAATATGAAGTTTGGCTTAATAGAGAGGAAGTACTTTGGAGACAGAAGTCTCGCATAAAATGGCTTCAAGAGGGTGATGGTAACACAAAGTTTTTCCATGCATCGGTAAAGAACAAACGAAAGAGCCAAATGGTCGACCACATGGTTCTGGACAATGGCATTGTGCTGAAATCAGTTGAGGATGTTCATGAAGGTGCTATTCAATTTTTCAAGCAGCTTTTTACAGTATCACCTATATCTATGGGTGATCATGATCTTGATCTTTTGACACCAGTCGTTACAGATGAGGAAAATTTGGCGCTATGTAAGTCGCCAACTATGGACGAGGTAAAAAATGCTCTTTGGTCTATCCCTAATGATAGCAGCCCTGGCCCAGATGGATTTAGTGCAAGCTTCTTTATTAGTGCTTGGGGTATTATTCAGACGGATCTCCTTGCACTGGTTATTGAATTTTTTGAAGGCTATCCTTTTACCTGTGCTTTGGGTGCTACGAATATTGCTTTGATTCCTAAGGTGGAATGTCCCAATAGTTTTGACAAATTCAGACCTATAAGCCTTTGCTTGGTGGTGTACAAAGTGATATCCAAAGTCATGGTAGCTAGAATGGCCCGCCTACTTGACAAGATAATTTCTCGAGAACAATCTGCCTTTATTCAAGGACGAAATATATTTGATAATATATCTATTGCCCAGGAGATGGTTCATAAGTTACATAAGAAGTCGAGGGGTGGTAACATTGTAATGAAGATTGACATGGCCAAGGCATATAATAGAGTGAATTGGCAATTCCTTCTATCAAGTATGAAGAATCTGGGCTTCTCTGATCAATGGAGGAATTTGGTTTTCAATTGCATTTTTTCTCCATACTATTCTATCATGCTTAATGGAACTACGAGGGTTTTCTTTAAACCATCTAGAGAGTTACGCCAAGGTGATCAATTGTGGTCGTATCTGTTTATTTTGACGCTGGAGATTTTGTCCAGAATGATCAATCAAGCCTTTGAAAGGAATCGTATTCATCTTTTTCACTCTGGAGGAATGGTGGTGAGTCATTTATTTTATGCGAATGATATACTTATTTTTGCTAATGGCAAAAAGAAATCTATTGGAAACCTTCTGGAGATCATTAATAAGTATGAGTTTATATCTGGTCAGAAAGTGAGCCAGATGAAATCGTCCATGTTTTTCTCCAAGCATTTCTCTATTGCACGTAAAAGAAATTTACTGAATTTTTCGGGGTTCAAAGAAGGGGTGTGGCGTTGTAGTTATCTGGGAGTTCCTCTTTATACGGGGAGACTAAGGAAACATATGTTTGAACCTTTGTTGGATAAAATTCAAAAGAAATTGGCTGGATGGAAGGGTCGTCTATTGTCTTTCGGGGGAAAATTACTCTTATCAAACATGTATTATGTAGTATGCCGATCCATGTGCTTTCAGTCTTGAATTTGCCGAAGGGAATCTATAACGAGCTGAACCGCATCTTATCGTCATTTTTATGGAATTCAAGTGATGGTTCAAGAAGACGTAAATGGGTGTCATGGAGAAAAATCTGTTATCCTGTGGAGGAAGGCGGTTTGGGTATACGGGATTTTAACGAAGTGCAACAAGCTTTATTTATGAGATTTGCCTGGAAGTTGCTGGTTGGGGGGTCATTTTGGGCTGATTTTTTTGGCTCTATTTATGTGAAAAATAGTCCAGTTGCACTGGCGAAAAGAACTCAGTCTCAATCTCGCTTCTGGAAAGGCATTGTCTCGGCATTGCCTATTGTATTGAAAAATTCTTTTTGCCGTATTAGAGATGGATCAGCTTCTTTCTAGTATGACAATTGGATTGGCCCTCTCAGTTTGGCCGACGCTGGTTGTGAAATCGTCAACCCACATTTACAGATCAAGGATCTCTTCACTATGCATGGCCAATGGAATGGTAGTAAACTTAGAGAACTAGTGGGGGAAAATCAAGCTTGTGCCATCGAGTGTGTTCAGATAAAATCAGGTGGGGAACGTGATTGCCGTGTTTGGAAGCCTAGCAAGGATGGTATTTTCTCGACCAAGTCTGCATGGGAATTGGTGCGGCAAAAGGGTGTAATCTGTAATTGGAATCAGTGGTTGTGGTATAACAAAATTCCTAAAAGAATATCATTTGTATCATGGAGGGCTAAATTAAATTGTTTACCAGTTGATGATGTGGTTCAAGCTATTGGAATCCCTTTAGTGTCCAAATGCAACTGCTGCGAGCATCCTGCGACTGAATTATTGGATCATGTGTTGTGTACTGGGGAGGTGGCCAAACAAGTGTGGTTATATTTTGCTATCCATCTGAATCTATCCCTCCCTTCGGTGTCATCATGGAGAGGACTAATGAACTTATGGTGGAGGCAGGCTTCTTGTTCTTCACAGGTGGGCATTCTGAGAGGTATTACTCCACTTATTATTACATGGGCACTTTGGAAATTCCGATGCGGGGCAAGGATGGAAGGCAACCCTATCATTTGGCAGAAGATAATTTGGACTGTTAATTCATTTTTATCCCGGCTGACGTGCATGTTCACCAATACCAGGAAAATTTTTGGTAGAGACATCCAGTGCTTGCGGTCACTCAACTGCCCTTTCACTGTTGGACAGACAAAACTACAATGGATTAGCTGGAAGAAACCTCCGGGACAACAGTTTAAATTAAATGTTGATGGAGCATCCAAAGGTAATCCGGGGTTAGCAGGCGGAGGAGGAGTCCTACGGGATTGGAAAGGTCTACTTCGGGCTGGTTTTTCTCATCTCTACAGGACTTGCACAAATATGGTGGCTGAAACTCGTGCTTTTCTTGATGGTTTGCGTATGTGTAGGACCCTTGGAATCGACAATATTATTGTGGAAACGGACTCAAAGGTGCTAACACAATGGGTGAGGAATGGCTCTTGTTCTTTATGGTGACTTTGGGATTATTGGGATGAAATTATGGGTTTGATTGGTTTGCTGAATGCCTGGGTTCAACATGTGTTTCGAGAGGCAAATATGGCAGCTGATTTTTTGGCAAAAAAGGGGAGTGATGATACTTCTAATCATATGTTTTTTGCCAATGAGATTCCAACTCTTCTTAATGGAATTTTGCGTACAGATTGTTTGGAAATACCTTACCTTCGACGTTGATTAGGTTATGCTTTGAAGGTTATTTTTATTTAATTACAGTTTTCCTCCGCCATAAGTGAGGTTTTTTCAATAAATCTGTCCCCTTGTTTTAAAAAAAAAATGACCACTCCAAACATGATTAGGTATATCATATTTCAATGATTTAGTAGGACACTTATTTATTAAAAATGAGGCAATTTTAACAGCTTCTCCCCAAAACATTTTTGGAAGACCCGAGCTTATCAACATTCATCTTACCCTTTCTAAAAAAGTTCTATTCACCCTTTTTGTAAGCTCATTCTGTTGTAGAGTATAGGTGGCTGTCATATGTCTAAAAATCCCATTATTTTTACAAAAATTATCAAACACTTCATTGCAAAATTAAAGGTCATTATCAATTCTAAGTGTTTTAACACTCTTGTTTACTTGATTTTCAATAAGAGTTTTCTATTCTATAAAGTTTGTGAAAGTGTCGGGTTTATTTTTCAAAAGAATAACCCAACCTTTCTTTGAAAAATCATCAATAATGAGCCAGAAGTATTTAAAACCAGAATAAGTACTTACAGTAGCTGGCCCCCAAAGATCAGCATGTAAATAATCAAGAATAGATTTTGATTTATGAATGCCAGTAGCAAAATTCAATTTCTTTTGCTTCCCATAAATGCAATGTATACAAAATGACATTCTTTCAATCCTTTGAGTACCCAAAAGACCTTATTTCTTAAGAATATGTAAATTCATATCACTAATATGTCCAAGTCTTTTGTACCAAAGTTTAGATTTATCTGACTGTGAGACTGTAGCAGCAATAGATTGATTTAATAAAGGCAAAGCTTTTGAAACATAGATCCCATTATATTTTCAACCTGAATAACTTTTGCAAAATCCTTTTGAAGTGTCATGATACCTGTATTTATAATGGTATCAAAACTTTCATCATCAAGTGTACCTAAAGAGATTAAATTTCTCTTTAGATTAGGAATGTACCTGAATATTCAAGATCAGTACATTTCCATCATTTAGTTTTAAAACAATCCTACCAATTCCTTTAATTTTGCAAGAAAAATTATTTCTCAATATTACTTGTCCTCCATTAATTTCTAGGAAACAAGAGAAGTATTCTTTACAATATGTCATATGAAAAGTATACCCTAAATCAATAATCCAGTCATCTTTAGTTGAAATGACCAACTTTTCCATAAAAGTAACATTTCTTTCATTTAACCTTATTATTATTCTTATTGAATTTAAATTTGCCCTTTTTAGAGTTTCCTGAGTATTCTTTTGGTTTTCCAAAATTTTTATTTAAAGAATAGTTATTGTTTCTTTGAAAGAAATTATTTCCTTTAACATTATAACCAACTCCATTTGTAGATGATTTCAAATCACTTTTAAACTCAAGTTTTTTGTTCCTTAAAGAAGAAACAATGATATCAACAGTGATAGAAGTTTTTCCATATTAAAGGGCATTTTTCAATTCCTTATATTTTTCAGGTAAGGATGATAATAAGGCTACGGATTTTTGATCATCAGAAATAGTCTCACCACTGTTGGTGAGATCTTGGGATAGTTTAAAAAATTGTTTCCACAAGTAACATTTATTGGGAAATGTCTTAGTTTTATAAAGGGATTCAAGCTTTGTCCAAATTTTGGATGCATCTGAGTCTTCCCTACTTATCTAATAACGCTATCAGACATATGCAAGAAAATAGTACTCCATGCAATTTCACCTTGTTCAATTTTTTTTATTATCAACAACTTCTTCACCCCAAGATTCATCAAAGGCTAAATAACACATCTATTATGTACTAAAAGAGCCTTCATTTTTTGACTCCAGAGATTAAAATCTCATTTGTCATTCCAAATTTCAACATCAACTTTTGTACTTCCCATATTAAACTTTGAAAAACAATGAATGTTTGATAATTTAAAATTAAGACAAATTTTGATGTACAGAGTGCAGAGAAAACCAAATCTAGAAATGTACACACACAAAGTGCTAATGTGCGGAATATATGCACACAAATGTACAAGTTTATGATCAAATAAACAAGTAACTTCAATATATCACTGAATATACAACCTTCGAAAAATAGAACTTAGTATAATCTTGAAGAAACAGTTAATCTTAGTCCCCTCAGATTCTAGGATTTTCACATGAAACCCTAGACAAAAAAATATCCAAGAGGCTTTCAACCAAGAGATCGAAGAATATCTTCAGATCAAATGATAATAAGAGAGATAGGGTTAAAAACTCGTTACCAAAAGTGTAAGTTCGACGATGTAAAATAGTGAATACCAGTACTATTTTACTTTCTCCGTAGAAATGAAGATCTAACCCTTTCTAGTATAGATCTGAAAAGATTTAGGGTTTTGATAGTAAAAAACACCAGAAAAACTTAAATCAAAAGATTCATGGCAGATCGAAGAGCTCTGATACCACTGTTGTAACAAACAGTCTCAAATAACACCAATCACATAACATAGAATATAGAACATCAATGATTTTTTGCCCTTGGGCTCAGATGTTCACCCTAGAGACGGTTAATCACCACATTGAACATCAATCAAAGTGATTATTACTCTAATCCACTAGAAATCAACAAAGATTATCAATACAAGAGTCACAATACAGAAATCCAAACAGATTTAGCAATCAAACCCAATTTCTTCTCTCAAGAACACTTAATTTCAATTACACCAAGTAACCAAAGGTTACTACTCAACCAAGAATAGAATCACCAAAATTATACAGTAATCTACACTAGAAAATATCTCCAAGCATCGTCAAAATGAATAGTCAACCAAATAATACAAAGGTTAGAAACATCTAACAGTGGCACCATATCCAAATGACATCATCATAGCCTTTAAAAATAATAATCAAAGTCGCATTTCAGCAAATGGCAAGAATATACAAAATGGAAATGGGCTGCCGGGGTACATTCTTTCAAATGGGCTGGACTCAGTGTAAAACCAATTAATGTGGTCCAAATAATATTATTAATAAATTAATTAAAGTGGTTTATTATTATTAAAATTCTATTGGTCAATTGAGAAGTGACAGTTTTTATAGCTATCCACTTTGATGGAAAATGAATAGTTTTTTCATGAACCTTGGACTGCCTCTCTCTGCCTATAAATGTGAATGAAGCCCATCAATTATATTATTCAAGAACAGTAAGGAAAAGAGAGAGAATAGTTTCTAGATTTTATTAGTTCATATTTTACAGTTTTAAATCTTTCAACTATTATTATGGATCAATGTATGTTTCTTGATCAATTAATCTATATGTGAAAATCATGAATCCTAAAGATCTTGGTATTAAGGTTATATAATTACTTACATGTGGTATCAGAGCCAAGTTAGGGAATTCTTGATTTTCCATTAAAGATTATTTTTATTTTTTTCGCTAATTGATTTATGGATCAAGATCTAGAAGATAATTTGAAGGCAATTCTTGGTTTCATTTTTAGCTGTTGCATCAATTCTCGTTAATTCCCTGCATCAATTAGTGCTTCTCTTGTTTTTGGAATGTCGTACTGTATATATATACACTCCTGCCATATACATTGAATTATTATTGGTTTGAGAAAAGATCAGTCCCTTGCTTTTAATCTTTCTAATGACTGTTGGTTGACATATACAAACCAATTAATTGGAGGAAAGACATTATTGGTACTCATTTGCCTAAGGATTTTGGATGTTTATAATGGGTTTATTTGTTTATAATTGAATATGTGAGAATGATAGAATTTTTTTTATGCTCACTGATTATGGAATTGTGCCTTGTTTATTTATCATCAATAAACATTAAGTAATAAATGTGTTGTTTATGTAATTAATGTTCGATTAATGTTGTTTGTTAGTCAACAAAGTGGCCAAACATTATGATATTGCACCCGCTAAATTACATAATTTATTTGTCAATTATTCTTGATGGTTTGATGCTTATAAATAGAGATGACATTATTATTATTGTTGTCAAGAGTTTATTGACGTTCATAGATTAAAAAATTGTTATGGATCACCAAAAGGCTGATCAATTAATTTTATTAATCTTGAACATAATCGTGGTTAATTGATATATTTAGTTGGATGTATTCTGTATATCCAAAGATAATAGACATGTCTGATTAAGATATATTTAACTGCCAATTACATGAAATTAACTAGCATCATTATATTTATTATGATGGTATAACTTAGTATCACTCAAAGGAGAACTGTGGTATACATTTAATGTTCTATGAATCTGAATTTAAGTGTTTAAGTCAAAACTCAAAGCATTAATGTTAGTACATTTTATATTTTGTAGTATCTGTTCCCGTTTCTCTACATTCGCATGCTTCGTCTGTACCACTATTTAATGGGCTCAATTTCTTTGACTAGTGTGAACAAGTCTAGTTCAACTTAGGTGTTTTGGACTTAGACTTTGCACTTCAAGTTGAGAAACCTGCTGATCTCACTGATGAGAGCAACGCTGATGAAAGATCTTTCCATAAGGCTTGGGAAAGATCAAAAAGATTAAACCTAACGTTTATGTAGATGACCTCAGCAAAGAATATTAAGTCCACTATCCCTAAAACTGAGATTGTTAAGGAATATATGAAATTTGTGAAAGAACGTTCGCAAACAGCTAACAAATCACTCGCCGGCACACTGATGGGCACCCTAACCACCATGAAATTTGATGGTTCACGTACCATGCATGAGCATGTTACTGAAATGAGTAACACTGCAGGAGGACTTAAAACTCCTGGGATGACTGTGGATGAAAACTTTCTAGTACAGTTTATCATCAACTCATTGCCTCCTGAGTATGGTCCATTCCATATGAACTATAATACCTTAAAGGACAAATGAAATATGAATGAATTGCATAGTATGCTAGTGCAAGAGGAGACAATACTTAAGAATCAAGGAACTCACTCTGTTTATCTAGTAAGTCATCAAGGAGTTGGAAAGAAATATAAGAAAAGATCTGGAAAGGACATTAAGCAAGGACCGCTAAAGATAAATGAGTCTTCTACCCAAATTGACAATAAGGAACGAAAGAAAGATACGTGCTATTTTTGTCGTAAACCTGGGCACCATAAAAAGGACTGCTTGAAACGTAAGGCATGGTTCGAAAGTAAAGGTAAGATTATTTCTTATGTATGCTTCAAATCTAATTTGGCAGAAGTTCCTTATAATACTTGGTGGATTGATTCTGGATATACCACTCACATTACCGATGCAGGGATTCCTTACAATCTAGACCATAAATCCAAATGAAAAGTTTGTTCTCATGGACAATGAGTCAAAGCTCCTATTGAACCTATATGAACCTACCGTTTGATTTTAGATACATGAAATCATTTATATTTATTTCAAACTCTTTATGTACCTTCTATTTCGCGCAATTTAGATTCCTTATCAAAACTTGATTCTTCTGATATTTCTTTAGTGGTGGAAATACATGTTTGAGTTTGTTTAAAGAAAAACATCTTATTGGTTCTGCTACTCTTTGTGATGTCTTATATAAATTAAAACTTGGTAACCTCTTTGCCGAGACACTTTTAACATTGCATCATAATGTTGGTACTAAACGTAGTTTATTGAATGAATGATCTGCTAACTTGTGGCATAAACGTTTGAGTTACATATCCAAGAAAAGGATAGAAAGATTAGTAAAAAATGAAATCCTTCCTGACTTGCATTTTAGTGATCTCGAAATCTGTGTGGATTGTATTAAGGGCAAACAAACCAAACACACAAAGAAAGGAGCCACAAGAAGCACACAGCTTCTTGAAATAATACACACCGATATATGTGGGCCTTTTGATATTCAATCATTCAGTGGAGAAAAGTATTTTATCACTTTTATTGTGACTTTTCATGTTATGATTATGTCTATCTGCTGTATGAAAAATCTTAAGCTGTAAATGCTTTAGAGATCATTGTCAATGACGTTGAACGAAAATTAGATAGAAAGGTGAAAATCATTAGATCTGATAGAGGTGGTTAATATTATGGAAGATATGATGAAACTTGACAACACCCTGGTCCATTTACTAAATTTCTTGAAAGACGCGGCATACGTTCTCAATATACTATGTCGGCACACCATAACAAAATGGTGTAGCCGAAAGGCGTAATCGTACTCTAATAGAAATGGTTAGGTATATGTTAAGCAATTCTTCTTTACCCATTTCTTTGTGGATGTTTGCATTAAAGACTGCTATATATTTGCAAAACAGGGTTCCTAGTAAGGCAGTTCCAAAGACTCATTTTAAACTATGGACAGGAAGGAAACCCAGTTTAAGGCACCTACATATTTGGGGTTGCCCAGCAGAAGCAAGAATTTAATTATAATCCACATGAAAAGAAAGTGGACTCAAGAACAATCAGTAGTTTTTCATTAGTTATCCAGAAAAATCAAAGGGGTATAGATTTTATTGTCCTAACCATAGCACTAGAATTGTTGAAACTGAAAATGCTAGGTTCATTGAGAATGACGAAATTAGTGGGAGTTTGGAACCACAAAATGTGGAAATACAAGAAGTCAGAGTTCAAGTTTACCTACCTTCAACTTCTTCTAATGTTGTTGTTCCTCAAATTGTTGAACGATACGATAATTTACCAAAACAACAAATAAATGATTAAACATCTTATAATGAAGTTGCTATTAATGAACATGCACTAAATGAACCACAAGAAATAGAATTAAGAAGGTCACAAAGACAACATAGATCTGCTATTTCTGATGATTATGTGGTTTACCTGCAAGAGTCTGATTTTGACTTAGGAATTGTTGATGACGATCTAGTTTCGTTTTCATAAGCCATTGAAAGTGCTAATTCTGATAAATGGTTAGATGCTATGAAAGATGAGTTGAAATCTATGGAACATAATGAAGTCTAGAATCTCGTTGAATTACCTGAATCGTGTAAAAGAGTTGGGTGCAAATGGGTCTTGAAGACTAAGCGCGACTCTAATGGTAATATCGAACGATATAAAACTAGACTTGTTGCTAAAGGTTTTATTCAGAAAGACGGCATTGATTATAAGGTTACATTTTCTCCAGTATCCAAGAAAGACTCACTCAGAATTATAATGCCTTTAGTAGCCCATTATGACTTAGAGCTATATCAAATGGATGTGAAAACCGCCTTTCTAAATGAAAATTTAGATGAATAAGTTTATATAGATTAGCCTGAAGGTTTTTCAGTTGAATGAAAGGAACACATGGTGTGTATATTAAAGAAATCAATATACTGACTTAAACAAGCTTCCCGTCATTGGTATCTTAAGTTCAACGATACCGTTACTTCCTTTGGATTTAAAAAAAATATCGTTGATCGATGTATATATATCTAAAGATCAGTGTGAGTAATTTTATATTTTTGATTCTATATGTTAATGACATCTTGATAGCTACTAATGATCTCAGTCTATTACATGATACTAAGAAACTTTTCTCTAAAAAATTTGAAATGAAAGATATGGGAGAGACAACCTATGTGATTGGAATTGAAATATTCCAAGATAGGTCACAAGGATTGTTAGGGTTGTCTCAGAAAGCATATATCAATAAAGTTTTAGAGAGATTTAAGATGAAAAATTGCTCAGCGAGTGTCGTTCCAATTCAAAAATGAGATAAATTTAGTCTCATAAAATGTCCTAAGAACGATTGGAACGTAAACAAATGGCAGCTATTCCTTATGCATCTCTTGTGTGAAGTTTAATGTATGCTTAGACTTGCACCAGACTAGACATCAGTTTTGCTGTCGGAATGCTGGGCAGGTATCAAAGTAACCCAGGACTTGATCATTGGAAAGCTGCAAAGAAAGTGTTGAGATACTTGCAAGGAACGAAATACCATATGCTCACTTATAGGAGATCTGATAACTTTGAAGTCATTGGATATTCGGATTTAGACTTTGCTGGATGTGTGGATAGTAGAAAGTCCACATTTGGCTATCTGTTCCTCTTAGCTGGAGCGGCTATATCATGGAAAAGTGCGAAGCAGTCAGTCATTGCTGCATCCACTATGGAAGCTGAGTTTGTGGCATGCTTTGAGGCTACGGTTCAAGGAAATTAGCTGCGGAACTTTATTTCAGGGAATTTTCGACAGTATTACTAAGCCGTTGAAACTTTATTGTGACAATTCTGCAGCAGTCTTCTTTTCAAAGAACGACAAGTACTGTAAAGGTGCTAAACACATGGAATTGAAATACTTTGTCGTTAAAGAAGAAGTTCAAAAAGAAAATGTATCAATCGAGCATATTAGCACCAATCTTATGATTGCAGATCTACTAACGAAAGGATTTTCACCAAACACATTTAATGAACATGTTGAAAGAATAAGCATTATTGTTTTTGACAAAATATTATTCCTGTCATAATAGTTGGTATACGTACATGAATGGATTATATGAATGCTGACAGTGACAGTCTTTTCAAAGACATTATAGAAATATAGTTATCGAACTTCTCATTATGTGTCATGCTAGGTATGGAATAATATTGTAGTACATGGAAGGAATTATGTCGAAATGATGATATAAAACCGCCATGACTCTTATTTAGTCTTTACTTAAGGATGATATATTAAGTGACCAATGTACGGGGAATTTTAATTTTTCATATGCGCATTATGTTATAGACCACATAATGATATAATATTACATGGATCAAGTGGGAGAATGTAAAACCAATTAATATGGTCCAAATAATATTATTAATAAATTAATTAAAGTGGTTTATTATTGTTAAAATTCTATTGGTCAATTGAGAAGTGACAATTTTTATACTTATCCACTTTGATGGAAAGTAAATAGTTTTTTCATAACCCTTGGACTGCATGACTCTTGGACTGCTTCTCTCTGCCTATAAATGTGAATGAAGCCCATCAATTATATTATTCAAAAACAGTAAGGAAAAGAGAGATAATAGTTTCTAGATTTTATTAGTTCCTATTTTGCAGGTTTAAATCTTTCAACCATTACTATGGATCAATGTATGTTTCTTGATCAATTAATCTGTTTGTGAAAATCATAAATCCTAAAGATCTTGGTATTAAAGTTATATAATTGCTTACACTCAGTTTAATTTGGGCTGCATCATAGGGCCATCTAGAATGGGTTACATCATTAGGCCCAAAATGTCAAGCACAATGTTTAACAGAAGGTACCTGCCACATGAATCTTGGATGGATTTTGGTTTTTTTGGATATACTACTGCTTCCAAAGGTATGGATACTTGGATGGATTTTGGTTTTTTTGGAAAAAGATAGCCCAATAAATGGGTGGGAGGTTTTGAAGGAAAAATCTTGTTGTACAATGTTGGCTTACAATGTTGGCTTACAACATGACGTGGACGGTGGAGATTAAATGGCACGGATGGTTGAGATGAAAAGATAAAAATGCAAAGGAAGCCTAATGCACTCCAATGTTGGCGGCAAACTCCAATTTCCCCAAACCAGTGCACTCCAATGTTGGCGGCAAACTCCAATTTTCATTGACCAGTGCACTCACTCCATTATCTCCACCCTCCACTGCCGTCCAATTTCTCTCCCCCGAATCGCCTGCAATTAACTCCACGCTCCACTACCGTCTGTTTTCTCTCCCCCGACATTGTCGGCAATTAACCGCACCCTCCACTACCGTCCATCTTCTCTCCCCCGACATCACCGGCGATGAAAACCCCGCACTACCATTTAATCTCCCCCAAAATAGAACCCTGCACTAGCGTCGACGTGCACCGGCGATTATCTATCTAGTTTGTAAATTCACGTCCGGCGTCGACAGTTTGTAAATTCCATTGGAGACATAATTTCCGAATTGAAGGTATGTTTGCATTTTCCTGACTGCCATTATTCGTTTCACGAGTTCATTGTTAAACATAGCTAGAAACTTTAGCTTCACCGGTTATTTCCTGACTCCGATAGTGGCAGTGAAAATAGAAGCTTTGGTTTCGGTTCAGATGTGGCTTAAAATGCCCAGGCACGACTGAAGGGCAGAATCTCGACTCTCCAAAATGTAATATCTTACTAGTATATAAATTGTCTAACAATAAGTTGTTTGACTTGAAGTCTCAATGAATAATATACATAGAAGCTGCTGAGTGAAGATAGGCTAATGCAGTAGTAGCTTCAACATCAATTTTGAACCTATTTTCCAAAGACAACCTATAGCTGGAAACTTTAGCTTCACCAGTTTAATTGGAGTTATTTTTAGCTTCACCAGTTTAGCGGGTCAAGGAAACTTTAATTGGATTGATTTGTAAATTTCAATTACTATTGTAATTGTTCAAGTGTCTGAATTCTAGATATTTATAAACGGAAGTAAGTAATTTGAAATCATTCGTGCTAATCAAATTGTACATGGGAAAATGGTTTGCTATGTTGAACTCATTATTTTTCATAAATGCCAAACTATAGATTTTTTATGTTTTGTTGAAACTGAATTGAAATTTTATCACAGGAGAATAAATGATGGAAGATATGGAAGATGATTTTTTGGAAGAGTTTGAAAATGTGAATGTGGAATCTGGTACGCATATGGTTGAAAATGAAACAGTCTTAGAAGATGATATAATTGTGCCAGAGGTAGGAATGCGGTTCAATGATGAAAAAGAGGTGTTCAATTTTTACAAAAGATATGCTTACAAATTAGGTTTTCCGGTGAGGAAAAGGAACTCGAGAAAGGATGATGACGGAGTTTTGCGATATGTGACGTTCACATGTAGTCGTGAAGGCGCAAGAAGTCGTAGTACAAGCGGTTCTTTGAAGCCACAGCCAACAATTCAAACAGGTTGTAAAGCCAGGATCTCTGCATCTGCAGATAATCACGGTATTTGGAAAATAAACACAGTGCACCTTGATCACAATCATAAAACAAGTCCTACAAAGTCGAGATTATATCGATGTAATCGAGAACTGAGTACACATGTGAAACGAAAGCTTGAAGTCAATGACATAGCAGGAATCCCGTTGCACAAAAGTTTCAATTCTGCAGTTGTTGAAGCGGGTGGATATGAAAATATGACTTGCGTGGAGAAGGATTGTCGAAACTACATTGCACAAGTGAGGCGATTAAGCCTTGGAGATGGAGATGCAGCAGCAATTCAATCATATTTTTCAGATATGCAAGCAAGGTGTGGGGGATTTTACTTTTGTATGGATTTAGACGATGATTCACGGCTGAGGAATGTATTTTGGGCTGATAATCGATCTAGGGAAGCATATAAGGAGTTCGGGGACGTCGTCACATTTGATACCACTTACTTGACTAATAGGTATGACATGCCCTTCGCCCCTTTTGTTGGTGTGAATCATCACGGACAATCAACACTGCTTGGTTGCGGTTTGATATCAAATGAGGACACAGATACATTTGTGTGGCTGTTCAGAACATGGCTCAAGTGTATTCACGGTCATGCCCCTCATGGAATTATTACCGATCAGGATAGGGCTATGCAAAATGCGATTCAGATTGTTTTTCCGAATACGAAGCATAGGTGGTGTTTGTGGCACATTTTGAAGAAGCTGCCAGAAAAATTTGGATACCACGTCGACAAGGGTTCGATATTTTTGCAATACATGTATTGGTCTATGATTCCCAGACCGTTGAAGAATTTGAACAAGGTTGGGAATCGATGATCGAGGTCTATGATTTGCACGATAACAATTGGTTGTCGGGATTATACGAGAACATATCTCGTTGGGTACCATGCTTCTTGAAAACAACCTTCTGGGCTGGGATGTCGACAACACAGCGCAGTGAAAGTATGAATGCATTTTTCGATGGGTATGTACACTCGAAAACCTCTTTGAAACAGTTTGTGGAACAATATGAGCGAGCAATGAGAAACAAGGTAGAAAAGGAGTTCCAGGCTGATTTCAAGTCGTTCTCCCAAATGGTTCCGTGTGCTACAACATACGAAATAGAGAAGCAATTTCAGACAGTGTACACAATTTCAAAATTTAAGGAAGTTCAAGCTGAGTTTGCGGGTAAAGTTTACTGTGACCTCATTTCTGTATCGGAGCAATTTTTTGGGACAACGTACGAGGTACGGGAGGATGTTGTTTGTGTCGATCGACGGAGGAAGAAAACATTTTTTGTTTCATTTAATAGAGAGAAATGTGAAATTGTTTGTAGCTGCCATTTATTTGAGTTTCGGGGAATAGTTTGCAGACATGCGATCGCAGTATTGATCCGTAACGACGTCACACATTTGCCTGATAAGTATATACTGCGGAGATGGAGGAGAGATGTGAATAGACCGTACCTGAGGATCGCAGTAAAATATGATGGGCTGGTTAGTACTCCTGGACAGTTGAGGTATGATGATATGTGTCAGGCGTTCGCCAAAGTTGCTGACCTTGCGGCAGATGATGAAACTTGGACTCGTACGATAATAGAATGGATACAAGTTCAACATAAAAAGCTTATGATCACAAACTCGAATAGTGGAAGCAATGTCCCTTTGCCGCATAATTTAGTCTCTCAAGGCACTGGTTCACAAAGTAATTGTGGTGGGAGCATACGGGATCCAAAATCAACGAAGAGAAAGGGGGCGCCTAAGAAACTTCGAAGGAAGAGCCCGTTGGAGTCAACTTCAAAGAACAAGAAGGTATTTTAGTTTGTTTTCCTCTAAATGTAAACGAAACTTTCAAAATAAGTATTGGTCATTCGAATGTACGTACAGGCACCTTCGACGACATGCAAAGGAAAGAGATCAACAACGATGCATAACAGTATACCAGCGGGTGCCGTTGATGTTGATGCATGTCAACAAGAACTATCTTCCACGTGTTCGCAATTCTCTTATTCACAACTTTTATTGGTTAGTAGGTGTACCATAGCATTTTCATGAGTTTTTTTTTTTTTTTCTCATTTCTCGTTAAAGACTTTTTACCTTTATTTATTACAGGGCAATGGAGCAAGTCACTCGTTACCGCAACACTTGCCGTCTTCTACTTCCATCCGTCCGTCGTCAACAACCTTCATAGTCAATCCTCAAGGTAAAATGTTATTTATTATAGGACAATGTTATATTTATTGTATTGTATTTATTAACCTTCTTGTGTTTTAGGTCATCCTTATCCGTACTACTATCAAGGAGGTACGGGCTTATGATGTTAATGAATCAATTCGAAGTCACCATCCTCGAAATGCCAAAATTTTCATCTCATGATGCTGTTAAAGATGTTATGCCTCAAACTTATAAGCTGATGGAGTTTGCTCAAGTGCTTATGGCTAAATCAAAGGCTTCTTCAAATGGAAGTTTTAGTTTTCTATTAGTGCTTCTTGTTACTTGATGGACTTGGCTTTGGTTTGTGTTTTGGATGTTGTTTATGGTATGAATAATATGGATTTGTCAAAACTTTTATTCACTTTATGGTATGAATAAACTGAAACTTTTATTCACTTTGTGGAGTGCAAGGGCTGTAGCTATGATGGAAGTAAACTTATAAGCTCAATCACACACATAACTTGACAATGTCATACATTTGAATTTAGAGCTGTGCATAAACTTCAATTTAAATTCTGTTTTTCATGTTTCCTAGTGTTCATTTTGCAGATTGCCATGGCTGTACTGCTTCAGCTATGGACTGCAATTTAGTTACTTCATCTAATACCATTTTGCAGATTGCCATGTCATAATTTGTTACTTCATCTAATACCAATTTAGGTAGAAATTTTAGAAGGATGGTTGGTTATACACCACAAAAAAGGAACAACTACAAGTAGCCAACATGGACCAGAATTTACATGTCTAACAAAACGAAATCAAATTGTTCCATTATCCGTTACACATTACTACAGCTAGAAAGTAATTTACACGACCGAGCAATCTAAGTTATTTATACATATAGAGAAAAAACAAATTGCTAGGAAAGCAATCGACACTAATCAACCCAACCCCTTCCGTTCGTGTTTACTTCGGCACTTTAATTTCTCTTAGAGATCGTCACGTTCAGAGATATATGGATCTCTTCATGGTCTTTAACCCGAACTTGAGATTGGAACATGTGGGAAATATCATCAATTTCAGTATGACTAACGTTGCTAGATTCACCGCTTGATTCTCCAATGTTGCACCACTCCCAAAATCCACATTTCTCACTACAACATTTGAAGAATTTTCCTTTGTTAGAAGTATCTTTTTCGACCTCAAAACACTTTTGGAAACCTTTCATACACCGTGGGCATCTACGTTTCGTCGGGCATTCTCCAAAGAAGTGGCCCTTACGCCTGCAACTGTGACATATACCTGAATTTTTTCCTGCCATTCTAATAGTATAATAACAGAATAAAAACCATATGAAAGTAATACACAATTACTGGAAGTAGCGTCCAAATTCAGCATTCTCATTCTACAATAAGCTCATTCTCATTTCACAAATTCACAGCAATTTCATATGAAAGTAATACACAATTACTGGAAGTAGCGTCCAAATTCAGCATTCTCATTCTACAATAAGCTCATTCTCATTTCACAAATTCACAGCAATTTCATATGAAAGTAATACACAATTACTGGAAGTAGCGTAACAATTCAGCATTCTCATTCTACAATAAGCTCATTCTCATTTCACAAATTCACAGCAATTTCAGACATTAGTAAAGTAGCTTGCAAAATCAACATTCTCATTTCACGCTTCAAATCCGGAAACATGCAGGTCAAGCTTCAAATCCGCAAAAATCACAGCATTTTTTACTTTTTTCTACATCTCTACGTATGACAGGGAAATTGCTCAGAATCAAGTAACAACAAATCAGTTATCTCCTTTCAATGTTTAAATTGTGTTGTGAAAAATTATACCCACTATGCTTACTGTCAAAAATCCAAAAATCTTCAAACAAAAAGCTAAAACTAACATCAAAGCCTGCCATTTAGACCCAACATACTTCAGTTTCAAAAAAAAAAAACAGAACTTATCGTCGTTTACATGACACCGATCTGCTTCGGAGAATGAGATGAGAGACTCGGAGGCGTTGTCGCTTACATGATGTCGCGCCTTTTCGGTCTATGTGATGACAGTGCCGGAGGAGTTCTCGGTCGGAGGAAGATCGGCAAAAGAGTGAAGGGAGGAGGGTTTCTCGGTTGATTTGGGGGAAATGGGGGAGAGAGTGATTTTGGGGGAATGGGGAGAAGTGAGAGAGAGAGATGGGCGATTTTCAGCTTTTAAATTTTCGTTTTACTTTTTTTTTTTTTTTTTTTTTTACTGTGGCCACGTCGGTTTGTAGCCTAATGTTGTAAGGGAGGATTGTACCCCAAGCAAGACTGGGTTTTGAATATGTCCTTGAGAATCCAAAAATTAAAATGTTGGCCGACCACGATGCTGCCCACCATGGACAGGACTAGGATAAACCTAGACCATACTTATCTCGTGTTGGTGCCCGAACTCGAGGTAGGTCGACAGATTTTGACACCCTTATAACTTTAGTTTCAATTTAAATTGGTTCGAGATGCTAATCGGGTCCGTAATTTATATTTCTCGAGCTCGCACGTAGAAAGAACATCTATTTTACGCATGATTACACTTCATAAAATGTGACCATATATAAACCAATTATTGTCTTATCATTTTTCCTTCCCTCGACACATAAACCTTTTTCAATAGGTATATTTTGACCTTTAATTTTTCATTCATCTTAACATCGTTTTGACAAGTAAATATATATTTTCGATTTTTGGACTACTTTGATATTTCAAAATGAAAGAATGATACCCCACTCAAAATTATGTCAAAATAGCACCGTTTTCCAACATTTATTACATAACAATAGTACCGTTCCAAACCATCCGTCATAGTGCAACATATAATGCAAAAAGAAAGCAACAAAACAAGAACATAGCAGTATGAACGATCAACATCACTTGAACATTTTTAAGCATATTTTTCTGCTACCTCAACCAAACATTTGCACAGTTCATCTGGCTGGGAAAACATTGGCATATGGTCTGCACCTTTGATCTCCTTCACCTCCTTAACTGGATTGTTTTCGATCATCCACCGTTGAAATTCCGCCGGTATCGTTCTGTCTTCCAACGCTACTATATAAACCCGAGGCACGGATCCAAATTTTTCATCAGTGAATTTATCTGCCTGAAGTAAATCTTCTATGAACAATGACCCCGGCCTCACCAAAAGTTCCCCTAGTGCGTGATCCTGTAAAATAATTTTACACGTAAAATTATATAATAATAGTCGATGGTCAATCACGGTTGTGATTGTATTCGTTTTGCAATTACTAATTTTTAAATATAGCCAATCTCGGAGAAAATGTACCTCGACCGGAGATAGGTGGTAAAGGGAGTTCGATATAAATTTAGGACCCACGGTTAATGCTGTTATGGGTGGATCACCGTAGGCTGAAAATTGGGTGTCTAGCCATGCGTCCAGTGGAGTCTTGCCAGAATACTTTTCAAAAAATTAAAATTTTCAGTTAGTATATCCACATAATAGTAAAAAACAATACACTTTTTTTTTTTTTTGGTGTTCTTGAATATTACCTGCTCTAAAACATAGGAAGGGCTGTTTTTGGAGTCTGGCATAATTGCATTCAAAAACACAGCAACAGCAATCTTCTCCGGGTACTTCTCCATGCCCACGGCGGCGCTCATTCCGCCACCACTATGTCCGATAAGTATCACCTTCTCATCCTCAGGAACTGAGGCCAAAAAGTCCAACAGCGGCGTTGTGTACTCAGACAACGAACGAACCTCCTCCAGTTTCTTTTCATTGACACCAGCGGCAGCCAAGTTAAGCGCCGTCAACCGGTGGCCAGCCGCCTCGATACGCGGCTTCAGCTTGTAGTAGACCCAAGCTCCATGGCCAACACCATGCACTGCAACAAAATGTGCTTTTGGCATTATCCCTCCCAATAAATTAATAAACTTTTAATTTTTCTTTCTTTTACTGAATCACTTGTAAATTTTCATTTTGTGCTGAGGTAATTTTATAGTGCTCGTGACCTATGAATAGTTGCAAAATCCAAATTTTTGTGGATTATATTCCTAGAGGAGTTTTTTAATGGAGCGCGAGGGGCACGAGTTGTCTTGTAGAGTAATTTCAGAATATTTGTACTCCATTAGTTTTTCTAAACAGAAGGTCCCCAAACCTTTCAAAAAAGTGCTACAGGACCCAAATCTTTCAGTTTTGCTCCGAACACCCAAACTCTTAAATGAATATGCAGTGGTAGGTCCCATAGACAGTTTTAGTTCAAAAAATGACAGTTGACTAAAAAATTAGGGATGAACTTTTATTTGATCAATTTAAAGAAGGGCAAGATGGTCTTTTCCATATATCTTATTTAAGGGATAATTGTGGCCACGACCTTAAACCTTTCAAAAAAAAATTTTTTTTGCAGGTTTTATCATAATCTTTCATTTGTTGCACTCGTGGCCCCAAATCTTTCCAGTTTGTGCGATTGGATGACAAATAGATGAAATCGGTCCGGATCATTGCTAATTGACCAAAAAATGATTTTGAGCATATTATTGACTATTTTAATAATGGTAAAATGGTAATTTTATATATTCTCATATAACAATTATAATAATTAATAAAAAATGAAAAAAAAAAAGGGAAAAAACCTAAAACCTTTTCTCTGGGTTGGACAAAACACTCTAAGTGTTGAACAGTTCAGTCTAATTCTTCTTAGTTTAAATACCCGAATGGGTACTAGAATCAGGAATCGACAGATTTAGTTCGATTCTTTATTCTAGACCGAGAACCGAATAAATGAATCTCCTAATTTTTTAATTTTTTTTTATATTGAATAAGCCAAATTATTTTAACGTTGATTCTCAATTCTAGACTAATAATTGAATAATCGAATCTCATTATTTTTTAAATTTTTTTATATTGAATAAGCCAAATTATTTTAATTTTTTCTAAATAAATTTATCAATTAATTAATTAATTGATTAACTTAAGTGCCCAAGGCTCCAACTCCTAAGGAATAAACTCAACTTGAGCCCAACATATTTTTTTTCCTACAAATTTTGTAAAAGTTAAGGTTGAGCATATCACTGGTTGGATTTATGTAATTTTGTGTAAATGTTAAGAAAGTTAATTATAGTATAGAACCAAATGGAACCGAATTTGAACATGGCAGTTCCACTCTCTAAAAATCCAACAATTCTAGTTTGGTTCAATTCGATTCCCTTAAAAATTGAACTGATCGAACCATGTCCAAGCCTACCTTTTCCCCAGCACCCCACCCCCACTCCCACTCCACCCCCAAAACCAAACTAGGAAAACCCACCACCACCGTTGGCCGAACGACCACCCTCGCCCACCCAACAACTGAATTTCAAGTTTCTCCAACTACCTCAACAATACCCAAATAATTGTCGCGGAGCCTCACAAATCATCCTCCACTTTCTCAACCCTCTTTTAACAAATTTTCCCCGAAAGCAAAACCCACAAATCCTCATCCATTGATGCTACCTTATCACGACTCCGACCACCATTCCACTTACCAAAACCACATACTGCTACACCAAAATCTTGCTCCTGAGGCACCCTACGACCCCCTTCTATGTTCCATAGATAACCAGCAAAATCACGGTTGAGGATGCAATGCAAAGAAACGAAAGAAATGCATCGAAATTATACTCACCTCTAATGCTTCCATTACTGTTATCTTACTTTCGTCCAGTTTCATACAGTTCTTGAAATGATACTTTGGTTTTCCTAATGTACAAAAGGTGATTGTGGGAAAGGAAATTTTGGGAATATGGGAAATAAGTATTCAAATTCGAAATTAAATATGCGAAATTGAGGGTTTTTAAGGAATGAATTCTTTAAATTGTGAGTTTTCAGTCCGGCGACGGTTGGCGATTTGGCGTGGTGTCGATGGTGGCGGCGATTGAAGTGTAACTTTGGGTGGGTAGGCAGCGATGGTCGCCTGTCCCATGGTTGGGGGAGTTTTCCTCGTTTGACTTTTGGGGTGGGGGTCATGGGGAAGAAGGTTTCAATGTTTTTTCCTTTTCTCTAGACGTACACACTTGAAAAGTTTTGGACCATGGGTGTGCAACAAATGAAATATTAGAGTAAAACATGCAAAGACTTGAAAAGTTGAGGATCATGACTGCAATTATTTCTATTTAAAATAATAAAAAAGGCTACCAAAAAAGGAAATTAAAAATAGAAGATAAATAACTTTAAAAAAATGGTCTTTCCTCGTGCAATCGCCACCCATCATCGTCCCTCAACCTAACTTGTCATAAACTACCCCCATCCCCGTTCGACTACCACCAACCAATGAAACTAGATATTCTAACTTATTTTGTCGAGAAAGCAAATGTGAGGTCTAGTTTGGCAATGAATATAAAGACAAAAACTTGATTTGCAAAATCAAAGTTCGTTGCAAAAGCACCAAAGATGCAGTGAACCAAACTTTTAGATCTTGTTTCACAAAAAAGGAAATCTTTGTTTCATCATTAAACCTAATTTGGTGGTGGGGAGATAAAGTGGTGGTTCTATGGTAGGGATGAGTAATGCAGTGGAGTGGTAGTGGCCACCTGGAGGTGGAAGGAGTTGAGTAGGGAACTAATTTCCTTTTTGAAAATTTTATTTTTCTATTTTTAATTATTTTCCTACTATGTTTTCTATTTTATTAATTTAATTAAGATAATATGAAAGACCATTTTACCCTTCTTTAAATTGGTTAAATGGGTGTTGATTCTTAACTTTTGGTCACTAACAGAATTTTTGATAATCTAGCACTATATATTAATGAGAGATTTTCATAAATGTCACTAAATTTGAAAATTCACAAAAAAAAAAAATTCATGTGCACTAAATTTGCTTTAAAATGTCACTTTTTTGTTGTCAAATGTCTAAACTACCCTTGATGTCACCTTTGTAAGAGCAATTAATGCTTGATTGGAATGTCATTAATGATTTGATGTGATAATTACATTTTGATTATTTTATTCATTTTATATATGTATATTTAGGGGAAAAAAACGTATTTTCTTCCAAAAAATAAATAAAAGAAATTCAAAACCTAATTCCCAAACTCTAAGTCCTACATTCTCATTCATTAACACATAGTTTCTTCCAAGAACATCTTCTTCATTCATTCTTCAAGAACACATGAGTATTTAATTGATCATCCATTTGAAGAGGTTAATTCTTACAAATTGTTTGTAATTTCATCTCTTAACTCATTATTTCATAAATGTTAAATACAACATGTTGATAATAAACTATTACTCATTGATTTCTTTGATTTTGGAATTTTGTTTTGATGGTAAAGATATTTGGAATCGTTCATTAAATGTGATCGATTACATATTTATAGCTTGTTTGTCTCCCATTATTGGGAGAAAATTAGTGTAATGAATAGAATTTTTTACAGAATGTGTGGTTGAAAATTAAAGTAACTTTATTATTTTGTGTGTAGAATATTTTATTAGGTGAATGTATGGTGGAAAATCTTACTATAGCAAACAATTTTTTGGATTAATGGTAGACAAACAGGGGCTTAATGAAACATTGACTTATTTTTTTAAAATACATTGTCATGTTGAATAAAAATTGATTATCACCATTAATGTTTTGCAATAATTTTCTCCTAAAAATTTCTGAAATAACTATTTTGAAACCAACCCAACAGTTCGTACTGAAATGGTTGAATATAGTATTTCAAACCATCGGACCCCGACAGTTTACAAACTGTTAGGATACACAATTCAACTATCGATTTCAACACTTGAGAACTGTTGAAAACTTTGATTAGCTGTTTTCCACAATTGATGGTATTCAATATCAATATATTGATTGTACAGGCTTCTTATAATTACAATCTCAACATTTCAGGTATGAGTAATGATTTGAAATTCATCGTCTCTTACGGGAAATTTTGCAAATGTGGACGACGAATGGAAGTGGAGAGGGGACAAAACCACTTCCATTTTAGTGCCAACAAGTATTACGGTAGCCGAACTTATTTAATAGTTGAAGAAAAAACTTGATATTCTTGATCCTCGCACCGATAAGCGATCCAGATACGAGTCTACCATGTCTACCACATGACTCAGAAAATGCACTCGTTATGATAGAGTTGGTCATAACTAGACCAAATGCTCGAACCCCAATGTAACACAACTCACCTAAACCGACTTCATGTTCGGATGTGGTTGAAGTTGTAATACAAAATGTTCCCCCTTGCGTTGTACATTTTGAACTTATATTATCATTTTCTTTTTATTATTACTCGTTATTTCGCATAACAATTACGTATCCTTATATCGAAGTATTGCACTACATGCGACACTTCAACTGTCGATCACGGTCGATTATTTATGTCATTCTCCATATAGCATGGTGTTTCCCAACATATTCTCGGCTTCCATTCAACATTTGAACTGAAAGTATGATTATCATTCCACTATCGTTTGCGGAGAATAGAAGAGATGTTTTAGACACCAGCACAATACGTATACATAGATAAGACATCGTATAACATCAACAGTTCATGTGTCATTCCCGACAGATTGTCTCTGTCTTTCTCGACACTTGGCACATACTAGAAATTGTAAGTACACATACGATGCATAAGGGACATGCTTTTGCCTCCTGTTCGGTAAAGACCGTTATTAAATACATCCCTGACAAAAAAAGTAAAAATGCAATATATTGATCCACATACAAAACATTTCATATCATCCTAACATTTCATCTGTCGTTCCCGACAGATTGTCTCTGTCGTTCTCGACAGTTGGCACAGACTGCAAACTACAAGTACACATACGATGCATAAGGGACATACTTTTGCCTCTCATTCGGTAAAAATCGTTACCAACTACATCCCCGACAATGGCTAACTAAAAATTAAAAAGGCAAATACGGTTCCACATACAAAACATTGCATAACGTCCCGGCATTTCATCTGCCGTTCTAGACAGATTGTCTATGTCATTCTCGACAGTTGGCACATACTGCATATTTGTGACACATACGAAAAAAAAAGACATGCTGGTGCCTCCTATTTGGTAAAGATCTCTACCATCTACCAAATTCATCCATAAAAAAAAATAAAAAATAAAAAATAAAAAATTATTTCAAGAGCTGCAATATTTGTTAATAAATTTACAATAAGTTACAACATTATTAAAGTCACACAATCTCAATCACAACCTAAATTAAAACTAACCCAAACTACAAGAACTAAAAATTAAATTATAAATAGAAACAACAATTAGCATTGAAGCCCTGAACTACTTGTTTTGTTGCAATCAAGTCCCTAACGGAGCAGCCACGACTTGCTTCACTTTCGGTGGTTTTCCCCGGCCTCTTGGCACTCCACTTGTTGCTCCAATGGAGGTAGAAGAAGACGAAAAGAAGCTGTCCAGTGGAGCATCTGAGCATGATGTTGGAGGGAGTGGATCATTAGTCTGATGTTCTTCACTCGCTATAACTACAAAACTAAAAACCTCAAAACAAAAAATTTCGAATTGTATGGAGAAACAGAGAATTTTGAGATAGAAAATATTTTTAGGTGAGAGAACCTTGGAGCTGGTGAAAATTTGTTGGGCAGTGGAGTGAGTTTAGGGTTTTAAGTTTTTTGTTTTTGTTTTTTTAAATCTCCAAAAAATTATGACAACTTACACATTTTTTGTTCAAATGTCTAGTCTAGTCAAATCTCATTTATTGAAGGCATGTTATGTATTTAATTTATCTACAAAGGTAAAAATGTCCAAAATTGACAATCTTGCAACTACTCTAGAAATGTGACATTTTGGTAATTACATGATAGTAAAATGACATCCAGTGTAATTTCCTCTATATTAATTAGAGTTTTGTACTTTGGGTGCAAAAATGAAAGGTTTTGGAACTCCAAGATACCTTTTTGAAAGGTTTGGAACATCTTAAAACAATTTACCCTTAAAAGTGTGGACGAATCTGAATCATTTTAATAAATAGAAAAAAAAAAAAATGCCAACAATCAACTTGGAATTACTAACAAGGGCAAGAAGCCAACTAATTTTTTTTCTTCACATTTTACTTCAATAGAATTTACAGTTTCATTAAGTTCCGATAATTTTGCTAAAAATCAAAATTTTAGGAGATTATAGTAAAAGTTAATAAAATGTGTAGTGGAAATCAATGAAAGTTATGGATCTCATAAAATCTGTAGTCAAAATTAATTATTGACTTTGACTCAAACTTTTGTAAATATTTTTAGCTAAACAAAACATAGGTTAAATGAGTAAATTAATATTCAATAAATAAATAACATGTTCGTTTGGCGTGATATAATTATTTAATTAATAGTTTGGTCTATAGCATTTTTATCCACATAAATTACTACTAATGTTATTCATAGTGAAGATTACGTGACATTTATATGTCGCTTTCTTATTTGATACATTAACATGATAGTTTTTTATTGACTTATGCATTTAATAACCAAGCGACACATATATATTACGTAGGGTGACTCCGATAGTCTTCACTATGAATATCATTATTTTTATTTCTTTTCTTGTTAAATTTTTTGTGGTCTAAAAATTAAAGGTGAAATCGTTTTGACAAAATCCGACTTTCTCAACTATAATAAACAGTTTTTGTAAAATCGATCATAAAAGTGACTCGGGAATGGCCCGTAATCCAAGTAAGCCGATTTCTGGGTCGGTAGATTTAAAATGGGAAAAGTAGGCTACTCTAAAAAAAACCAATTAGATTAATGCACTTAATATAAATTTAAACTTCTAATCATAGTAATTTATACTTCCCAAAACTCACCCCATTCAATTACATGCACACAGACACAAAGACCCGGCTTCTCTCATGATTTTTTCAAAATTTTCATCGACACCATCCCTTTTTCTCCAAATTCGGTGGACTTTGAAGATTAATTATATCCCAACATCATTCATCCACGAATTCAAACTTCCATCCATAAAAATTTCAAGAAATCAAAAGTAAATTGACTCAACTTTATGGGTTTCGAAATTTTTCTTCTCTGTCTTAAATTCTTGCTCATGATTGAAATTTTTTGAGTTTTGTTGAGAGTACGAGCGTAGTTGATGTTGGTTTTGTGGATTGGTTATGGAATATTTGGATTTAGCATAGAATCATGAGAAAATTTTACTACTTTCAATTAATGTGCATATCAAATGTTCGATTAATTGCTCCAAATGCATTTTTGTGTGAATTATACTATGATTTTTGTATGATACTTCACAACTTGTTTTCCATTTTCCATTTGGTGTGTTTGGTAGAGTACTTAAACGGGGAGGAAGTTTTCTTTGCCTTGAACTGAGCAATGTGGAAGTCCCAGTGTTCGGAGTATTGTCAACTACTGCTCTTTTTGATGAGCCAAATAAATGCTATTGCATATCTTTTTTTGTGGGAATTGAATTTGGGCTTCATTGTATCAACATAGTTACGTGAAGCAGTAATTTAGAGTCCTATAAACAGACTAAAATAATAATGTGTAGGTTGTTTGTTAGTTGAAAATAACTGGTTGCTTCAATTGTACTTTTTTCTTTAATAATTCCTTGATAACTTTAGTAAGAAGCTCCTTAAATACTACATATCTAAATACATATTTTAGTTAGGCATGATAGCAACGAGAATTTAAATTCAACTCAATATGTGAATCAAAGCCTTGGTGGATAAGACTGCACTATTTGGTGGCAGCATTATCTCACACTAACACTTTGCGGTCTTAATCAAGCATAAAATCTAATGTATCTATGGACATCTTTTTGTGATAAAATCTAATATTTGTTTTCCATTTAACGCCTCATGTTCTTTATTGCTAACTAGCAATTGCTTTTTTTTTTTTTTTAAGTTCCATCACTTTTTTTGAGTTTCGGTCACTTTTTATATTGATTGTCACTATTTTCTATTACTTTTTTGATTTTTTTGTCACTCTTTTGACTAACAAAATCATTTTTTTATAAAAGTAAGATTTTGTCATACAGTCATTTATTTTATGCATTGCCATTTATGGATGTCAAAGTTACTCGACAATTTTATAAAAGTGATATTGTGTCACTTTTTAAATTTTGTTACTTTTTTTTAGTTTTTTGTCACTTTTTAAGAAGATAAAAAAATGAAATCATATGTTATATTTTTCTAACATAATCAGCATGTGGATTAGCTTGGACGTGCTGATTATTTTAAGAACGTGATTACTGGAACTACACAAATGAATGGTGCTATTTTGGTATTTGTCACTTTTTTTAAGCTTTCGTCACTTTTTTGAATTTTTATCACTTTTAGAGAGTGTGTGCCACGTTTTTTTTAATTTTCTCACTTTTTTTGAGTTAGTATCACTTTTTTTAAAAAAGTCAAAAAGTGACATTTTTTATAAAAAAAGTGACATTGTGTCACTTTTTCATTTTACATAATATTTTTTACTTCATAAAAACTTTCATATGATTTTTCAAAACATCCCTAATTTTAAGGGTAGTTTTGTAAGTAACCCATTTAAAATTTGGTTCGGGATGGTTAAAATGAACAGTCAAGTCCATTAATATTAATTTTTTAAAGAAAAAATATAATAGATTTTTGAAGTGAAAATTACACTATGGAAGATTTTTAAAGATTATAGTTCAAAATTCAGGTATAAAGTTTGTTTATTCATAGATCAAATGATAATTCAACTAATAATAATGATGATGATGATGATGATGAGGGTGTTTGATGGATATTATTGAGGAAATAATGTATTTTAAATAGTGATATGATGAAAAATATGTGGTTAAAAAGTAAGGAAAAATTATTGATGTGATGTAAATTATTATTTTATTGAGAAATGTGGTTGAAAATGAGTTTTAAAAGAATATATTTTGAAAGAACGTGTGTCAAATAAATATACATATTCACCCAACCCAACCCAACCCAACCCCACTCCGCCCACATCCCATTTATCTCTCTCCCGTGGCGGTCTTCTCCGGTGACTTCTCTCTAGCGCCATACTGACGGCCAATCATCGCTCACAGCTGTGAACTTTGTGGCAGCGTGGGGGTTGCTGTTTATATTAGCAAGAGAATTGGGCTTAGTGGTGGATGAAGATCATTTGCACTGGATCATAAACTGGATGATGGTTTCGCTTTAGTATTTGAAATAATTGAACCCACAAGATTCAAGGTTTACATAGCTGGATAACATGATTGTACAAATCAAGATCATGAAATGCCAGCCGCAGAAGATGAGAGGAATGCTGAGAAAACACCAAAGGAGGTCAAAAAGTGCGGAAAGAGTGAACACAATTATCAAAACTGGTTTCTGCCAATAGACAGAGTTTGTGAAGAAAGTAGCTGAATTTATGTGAATTTAAGGACTTATATCTGAGTAGTAAATTCATTGAACTCTTAGTGGTAATGGTGAAAGACTGTAGAACTAGTCCTTATATGGGTGCAAATGACCAAAACATAAATATAACTAGTTTGTGACCAACTATTTGGTGTGGGTGTAGGATCAAGAGCGTTTGTGACCGATTATTGGTATTGGTGGTGGAGTTGGGGTTAGCGATGGCAAAAAAATCGGATAAACCTGATATTCGCAAGGCCCTGCCCCAAACGAGGCGGGATTACCTGCTTAATCGAGTATTTGGGTAGGGGATATGGCGGAGAATTTTGCCTCGGGGCGGGGATGGGTAACGGGTGCCCTGTTCCGCCCCATTTAATTTTTTTAAAAAATCATTATTTAAAATGGAAAATTTCACGAAATTTCATTAATTCTAATAGAAAATAACAACTAAAATTATCTATAAAAAATATGACAAACAATAAAAGCCTTAATTTACCAAATATATTTGAATAATTTAACTTTTAAAAATAAGTAAAGATTAACAAATATATTATTGTCTCATTCTAATAAATGAGGGCAATAAAATGAATTATAAAAAACTTAAAAAAATAAAAAATAAATAAATAGGGTAGGAAACAGGGTAAGGGTCCCGCCCCGCCTTGCCTTAAACAGGTAACAGGATGGGGAATTGCTTGACGGGGGGGGGGGGGTGGGGGGGGAGGTTGCCCCAACCCCGCCCGGTTGCCATCCTAGATTGGGTAAGGATGGAATGAAGAGTGTTTGTGACTAACTATTTATGTATTTATTGTAACTAATTAATTTCATAATTTGTGACCGTTGTGAAATATAAAATTTATGATTTGTGACCTTTAAATCTTTTGATTTGTAATCGAGAAATAATTTGTGATCAATTAATTTGATAATATGTGACTAATAAATAAGGCGTGGCCTATAAATATGTAACTGTAATCATATATTGTATAATTTTGACCTTAATGTATTTAATTAATAAAATAGTTTTAATTATTTATTGATAACCTGAGTTTTGAAATTTAAATTTGTTCTCTTAAAATTAAATTGGCTTTTACTTAAGGCCTAAAATATTAATTTTTCCCATTTTTGAATTTCTGAGATGGATGTTCGCAAATGGACATCCATTAAATGTAAGCAATAGGGTTGTGATTGCCTAGTAGGACTCTCATAGCCTTCAAGGCCGTTTCTCTGCAACCTTCTCTAAGGTTGTTGCTGTCAGGCAACAATATTGAAATTTAGATTATTTTTTTCTATTATTTATTTTTCATGTATTCTGTGCAATCCTTCTAACACATCATATATGAGAGATTTATAGCAATAACTTTTTCCTATTATGGACTTTCATTTCCTATTGCAATGTACTAAGAAGCATGGATGCTTGTAAACTTAATTCGCAACTGATACAAATCGAGATTTAGATACACTTGTATACTATCTGATACGTAATAGATACATATTTTATTTTATTTTGTCTTTTTTATATTGTTTAAATTTCAAATACGTAAGAACATATTCTGACATGTGAAGAAGAAGAAGAAGAAGAATTATATTGGTTTTAAACACTTTTAAAAATTATTATTATTGACTAATGGATGACAAAGTACTTTTACGTAATAGGCAACTATTTTTATTATTAGTAACTTATTGAAAATCGATAATGATGTTCCCACAATTAGGTATGTCCTGATCAGGCACACCCGAGGAGTAATGTTGCCCATCCCACCGAGTTTCGTGCTAACCTCCTTGGGTTATGTACTTTGGTCGTGGGGCACATGAGAGAACACCCCCACCACGTAAATCTTGTCGGGATATCTCATCGTGTAACAACATTCCCTATTCGCTTGGGATCTCCTCAAGGTTATGTCTTAACCTCTTACCTAACAATTCTTAATCCATTAGGACTCTTCTCTATGATAAGGCTTATCCAATTCTAAAGAGATTCGTTTCTGCTATAAATTTGTACCTCATCCTGAAAGGACTCTACCACCGAAGTTTTATCTTTATCCAAACACATTAATGGCAAAATACCAATCAACTTGTAACTTCTAAACATGGTAGAACTCCTAGGTATTACAATAACTTAATCCGACTATGAACGTACCACCTTCCTCTATAAATACATCACTTCAATTCATTGTTTAGGTACTATTTTACATAATTTTCAGCATATCTCTTTGGGTTTGTCTTCACGTACATAATTCATTGTACATAATGGTGTCACACACACACACACGCACACACACACACACACACACACATATATATATACACACATATATATATAGATAATGATATCCATACCCTCACATGGAGGAAGACCCACTTCGGATATATAAGCATCGGATGAGCGACGAGGACATACCTCGACGCCTTTATTTCAGGTATCAAAAGATCTCGTTCGTGCTCATTCTCATTCCTCAAGCTCGAAAATCAATAGGTGCGATTTTTGGTAGCATCATTGGTGCCTTCTGAGGAAAGAGATTTTCGGTAGCATCATTGGCTTGGGCCCAACTCTGAGGAGCACAAAATAGAGCACCTTGACCTTCTTGAAAAAGTAAGAGAACATTAGCCACAAGGGTTGCATCTTACCAAGATAGAATAGCTAGACACAATAGCAGAGTAAGATTCAAAAGGTTCAGAGTTGGAGATCTCGTGTTAAGAAAAACTGAAGCAGCAGGACATGCCCCGAGCACGTTAGGACCTATTTTTGAAGGACCTTTTGAAGTCATACAACAAGTTTGCAAATGAGCATACAACCTAAGAGACACCTTGTGAAGACCACTCTCCAGGCCGTGGAGTGCTCATAAGTTGAAGATTGATTACAAGTAGTTTGTTTTGCTTCTACCTAGTAGTTTTTTCTTTTCTTTGGCTTTTCAGGCTTGCATACCCTCATCTTTTAACTTTTTAGATGGTCAGGCTCTTGCCCATATTAATTTTTTAAGTAGGATAAATGTGTTTAGATTAGGTAGAGTCGGGATACGATCCCAATAAAATATGTATTTTCATCTTAAATGGCCTCAAAGCCTTACCACGTGCAAGCAAATCAAAGTCTTGCCCAGTGCAAGCACCTCAAAGATTTCACCTTGTCCCACGCAAGCACCTCAAATCAAATTTTTGTTGCTCAAGATTATTGGGTATCCTAGTTTAGGTACATACATCGAGTTTGTAACTTGATAATCTAAATTTTTTATTGCTTGAGGTTACTGAGCATCCTATATAGCTCGGGTATATACATCAAGTTTGTAACTTGATAATCTAATAATTCTACTGCTCGAGCCTGCTAATCGAGCTTTGCAGTTTCAAGATCCTCAAGTTTCTAACTTGGTACTTCAAAATTATCATAAAAATGCTCGAGCTTTACAGTTCCAAGTATTAAGAGTTTGTTGCTTGGTTATTGTTCAATTTTTAGATTGCTCAAGTTTGTTAATTGAGCTTGACAGTTTCATGCTCCTCGAGTTTGTATGAAGTTCAACACTAATACGAGTGTTCAAACATAGATTGTGAAGTACAATTTCAAATTCAAAAATTGTTGGTTGATCATTAAGCACACATTATAGAAAAAAATAACAAACATCATTTAAACCCTCGTCGGGCAATGTACTTGATTACAAAATCAACAAAAAGATAAAGCTCGGGAGAGGAGGTTGAGATCTAGTCTAGATCATCGTTGGTCAGGGGCCTGCTAACTTCATCTTTACCAACACCAGCCTCGTCCTCAATCATCGTACCATCAAAAGATGAATGCACAAGCCTTTCAGTAATCTCGGGAGCAGGCATCAAGTCATCAGGGTTGACGTCGAGTAGTTTGGAGTGAATGAATGTTCGGGATTGTTTGAAAGTATAGTTGTATGACCTCAGGGCAATTCATCCTTCATTACCCTGAACTCCTCGGACTTCTTGAAGTCTTCAAGCTTAACCTCAAACTCTCTGGCTTTACGATTGAGCTCGAGCTTGGCCTCCTCAACTTCGTGTTTGGCCACTCCTACTTCATCTCGAGCCTACCACAAACTAGCATTGAGCTTAGAATTTTCCTTTGATTATTGAGAAGCCTCTACCATGAGATAAGTTATATATTGGCCCAGACAGTTAATCTTTTTCTTGAGCGAGACCACTTTCTCAGCCTTGCTTTCCCCATTCTCGAGCAACAATCAAAGCTTTCAAACAATAAACAAACAGTAAGTGGTCGAAATATTAACTTAACAAAAAATCAAACAAAAATATAAAGTATCGTGCTTGGGGTACCTTAAGTATCATCATTTCGACCACCTTCAAACATTTGTGGATGCAGAGGCCCTGCCTCTGTACTTTTCGAAGAGTCCGAGCACGAGCGTACACTTTTTGACCCCATCGATCGACGACGAAGGAGTGGTGGTGTCGTCATCAAAGTCGACAACCACTGGCGTAACCCTTAAGACCTCAGTTCGAAGTGACTGAATGGTTGGGATAGTAGCTCTGACGATCGACGCTTCTCCCCGATCCTAAAGGTTTCATTGGGCCTTTCTTCGTAGGTTCAAAGGTCCTTTTTCGGGGTCTCTTCTTTCCTTTTTTCCCAGCTTGGTTAGTTCGAGCATTCTTTGGTTTCTGTTGAACTGCATGATGGAGGTCGAAAGGATCCAACACCATTTTGAATGCTACAATAAAAATCACACAAATCATGAGAACGAAGGATTCAGGGGTCGAGCAATAGAAATAAAATAAAAGATTAGAACAGTCCTACCCTCGACGCCCTTCACATTAGCAAAGTCATGGACATCATCCCCGATGAGATCATCAATTTCGGATGCTAATGGCTTGAGCTCGACTAGGTTTTGACTATCCCTTTCTAATATTGAAAATTTACTTGAACCTCATTAAAACACTCAGTATTTGAGGCAGTCCACTGATAACTGAAATGATGATCAAGATCCTGGGGAAGAATAAAAAGTTATTTAGATTTTTACTCATTAAGGGAGTTCGTTATTTTGAGCACTTTGAACTCACCTCGAGAGAATAGGTAAATAAAACAGTTAGAGCTCGGGAGGGTCTTTACTTCGAATATCATCTTGGGCAGGTCTAACCTTAGGACTATAGATAGATATCTACAAGCTATAAAATGCATGAGCAACCTCCATCCATTTGGGATGAGCAGCCTGAGACATATACCGTACTCAACTAGGAACTCGATAAAAAAGGATAAAGAGTCCACATAAGCCCCCCTTTAAAGCCTCCCTAAAAACAACCATCTCTCCCTCTCAAGCACTAGTTATTCTATCCCTGGGCCTTGGTACCCAGACGTCACACTTCGGCATAATCCCAAATTCTCGGGCTATCCCCACGATCTCGTGCTCTTTGTATCTAAATCTTAGATCGAGAAATGAAATGGCAAGATGGCTACCTATGGGGATTGCATAGGGTATGAGTGAGTGTCCCTCATCATTGGCTGATGAACCCGAGCCTGATGAACTACTAGTGCTAGACATTTTTAAAAAACAAAAGCTTAAATTATCTAAAGGTCGTGAGCCCTTACCTTAAGCCTAAACCCGAGCTATTTGAGGGATAAATGGAGAATGAAAAGTGAGAAATGAGGTAGGGTAGGGAGTATTTATAGAATTTTGAAAAAGGTCAAGAGTCTCATAATCCGGGCCCTCCAACCCTTGCCACTTGGCAACCATCCACCTAAGGTAATTAGTGGCTTGAATATCGATGCTATTTCAAAGGCTGATCAGTCATATTCCAAAGTTGATCAGTCATATTCAAAGGCTGACCAGTCATATTTCAAGACTGGTTATACCTATTCTTAAGGTTGACCGTGCCTATGCCTTGATTGCTCATGTATAAGCCATGGATGCTCGTTTATGGTTTAGGAATATGCATTTTATTCCAGAAACTCGTGTACCCTGTGCAAGCCTCTAGCATGGATACATGGGGGCTACTGATGTTCCCACAATTGGGCATGACCTGATTAGGCACACCCGAGGAATAATGTTGCCCATCCCATTGAGTTTTGTGCTAACCTCTTTAGGTTACGTACCTCAGCCGTCAGGTATATGAGGGAACACCCCTTACACTGTAAATTTTGTCGGGATATCTCCTCGGGTAAAAACATTCCATGTTCGCTCGGGATCTTCTCGAGATTATGTCTTAACCTCATTTCTGCTAATTCTTTATCCATTAGGACTCTCGTGTATGATAAGGCTTATCCAATTCTAAGGAGTTTCATTTCTACTATAAATATGCTACCTCATACTGAAAGGACTCTACCACCCAAGTTTTATCTTTATCCAAAGATATTGATGGCACAATACCATCAAGTTGCAACTTCTAAGCATGGTAGAACTCCTAGGGATTAGAATAACTTAATCCTACTAGGAATGTACCACCTTTCTCTATACATACAACATTTCAATTCATTGTTTAGGTACGCCTTTACATAATTTTCAGCATATATCTTTCACATAAATTTTTTTTCTAACTTAAGTATCGAATGGGCAACAAGGACAAACTTCAATACCTTTATTTCAAGTACCGGAAGATCACGTTCGTTCTCATTCTCATTCATCAAGCTCGAAAATCAACAGATGCGATTTTTGGTAGCATTAGGTAATATTTATTAATGAATAATTTCAAAGAAGGTAATAATTGATAACTAGAATTTTAAATTAAATAACAGCTAGATTTGCTATTGAAAATAGATAATGGCATTAAAATTTTTAATACATATAAAATCGTGTTAATAGTTCACAATTAATATAGTTTTTATTATTTAAAATATATAATATTATTAAAACTTTTAATACATATAAATTTACAAACAATTTATAGCTATAATTTTATTATTGAAATATATAATGGTATTAAAGGAATTTCGATTAGCTTGGCTAGCAAGCGGGCGGCGTACTTATCTTGTGTAACAACACTACAGAGCAAATCAAACAACTAAAAAATCGACTTCGGCAAGGTGAAGCAAGTACGAAAATTTGGTAGTGATTTTCTACTCTTGATTCACATCAACTGTCGTTTCAATCGGTTCGATACCTCTAGTTATTCTCTACCAACTCCTTTCATAGCTGGGAATTCCATATCTTTCTTTATTGGCCTATTTCTAATACATGTATCATGTATCCTAATTTTATTTTAAAAAACTGTATTAGTATACCTGTATCCTATCATATTCGAGTTACGCAATCCTAATCTGTGCTTCTTAGGTAATGAATATCACCAAGTTGAGTGTTAGTATTATATTTCCAAATTATACATCCAAAATCTTGCTTGCTTGTTGAAAGACTTTTTTTAATAATTCCATCTAACAACAACATTTGACAAATTTTCATTTTCAGCATTGTGCACCTTTACAACAAGTAGAAACCTCAAAAATTGCTTTGGCTATGAGATAATTGTAGGACTCTATTTCCTAAAGTCTAGGTCCATTTCAGGGAAGATGATGAAAGATTTTCCACATTCCTCTCAACGAAAGGAAGTTTTCGGGTAACGAGTCGGAGTTGATCCACTGACATGTGCATATTTTTATGGGCCGATTAAGGCCTTGCCTACTAACGGCAATGTAGGATAGGACCATGCCTGAAACTGCCCGTCCATTTTTACACTATTAATGGAATACTTTAAAAAATAATAATATGAAAAATGTTGTAAATGGTAAGTTTATTGGTGAATGACAATTGTAACCTTATGGCCCTAGGAATCATTACCTTTGTATCCCTAATCATTCCTTATAAATATATGGCTTTGGTTCTCATTATAATACAAACAAGTCCATTGACTTTTATTCTCTTTTCTTTTTTTTTTCTTACTTTCTTTTCACAATACGTTATCAGCGCAAAAAGCCTAATTCTTCAAAGTTTTGTGAAGGTAATAATTTATTTAAGCTTAATCATCTATCACGGGTACCCAAATTAATTTGGTGACATGTAAATTTTTTTATATATACATATGCATCATAACGAAATTAGAGCAATTTTTTTTTTTTTTTTGCAATTATTAGTATGCGTGATTTTTTTCACTATTTAACTGTGTAACTCTTAATATAGAAAAACAATAATTCATTTTTTGGATTTTGCGACTGTATTTATGGCTTGATAATATGTATTAGTTCATGATTTAGTTTGAATATTTAATTATTTTTCTCCACCGTTCTATATCCAAGCGTGTGTCGATGCCAAATGAACCTGCCTGGATTAATTTCTTTACAGCGCATTGATTGAATTAAAATTTGAATTATCATTGCAAATATGGCCATGTAAACGGTCACCAAAATGGAATTTCCTATTTCTTTTGTGTGTACATATGGTATAATAACAAATTGAGATTGTATATGAAGAATGTTTGGTAATTAATTTTTATATATAAGTGTATATCATGTCCGTACGGTAATTAATATTTAGGCACCGTTTGGTAACCATTATTCTAGAAAAAATGTATTCTTTGTGTCAAATCACACCTTTTTTGTGGTTGAAAATGAAGGAAAAGTTATTGATGTGATGGAAAATATTATTTTATTGATGGATGTGTGGTTGAAAATTAGTAGAAGAATGAGAATGAAAAAAAGAATGGTTACCAAACGGTGCCTTAAATATGATTAAATAACTTTAGAATTTTTTTTCCACGAGTTAATTGACAGTTTCTTTCTACTCAATTTGATGAAAGGAATTTACATAACCGCATAATCTGCGAATTGATTTATGCATGTCCTAATTATCAATTTTTTTTATTCATCTCCACTTAATTGTTATAGTTCCTTCAAAAGCACAACTTTATAATTCATATTCAAAAGAAGAATATTAATCATAGATTTGTCTATTATAAATAATTTGTTGTTATTCCTGAAGTAGCACAACTTTATAATTAATATTCAAAAAGAATATCGATATATTGCTATTGAAGAAACAATAGTAAAAAACAACGTTCTCCCGAAATAGCATATGTTTTGAAAAATATATTATTTTAAATTATTATTCATCCATGAGGGAAAACATGGAATTTATGTCATGTTGATATTGGCTACTCAATTAATTATTGTGTGATATTTAATCATATTCTTCGAGATTAGTTGTATTTTATTTTATGGTGAAGTTACTCAAATAATAAATATCACAAAATCTGAGATGAATTATCGAGATATCATTTAGTTGATAATGCAAATATACACACTATTCTTCAAGACAAAAAGTCTTTTTCTGGACTTAGCATTTGTAGAAAATTATGTTAATACGATATCAGGTATATCAAATATTGTTGAAGGCTCCGAAAGAGATCGTATTATTTTATTAAATAATACAAAATTATATATTGACGATACAATTTACTCCAACAATTTCAGAAGAAATTTACTTAGTTTTAAAGTTATCTGTTGTAATGGATATCACATTGAGACGATGGGAAAAAAAAAATATTGAATACAATTTGCATAACTTTTTTTGTATCTAACCAGAAGTAGATAAAAGAAAATTTTCATAACTTCCATTTGGCATGTATTATACATTTATAAAAATAGTCGAATCAAATATTATCACGAACTGGAATTTTGTTGATTCAAAAAATTTTATACTTTGACATGATCGACTGGACATTCAGGAGCGATAATGATGCGTCGAATAATAAACAATTCACATGGACGTCCTTTAAAGAACCAGAAGATTCTTTTACCTAATGATTAGTCCCGTGTTGCTTGTTCACAAGGCAAGTTAGTCATTAGACTTTCGACTACAAAATTCAATATTAAATCTTCAGCTTTCTTGGAAATGATTCATGGAGATATATGTGGGCCAATATACCCACCATGTGGTCTATTTTGTTTTATGGTATTAATTGATTCTTCTACTAGATGGTCATATGTTTTCTTACTTTCGACTATGAATGTAGCTTTTACTAGACTACTTGCTCAAATCATTAAATTACGAGCGTAATTCTTCGATTATTCAATCAAAACTATTTGTCTTAACAATGCTAGTAAAAAAAAATAACAATGTCTATATGTTTTCATAAAGAGAACAAATATTTTATTTGTAATTGTGGCAACTTATGTTGATGATTTAAATATAACTGGAATTTTTGAAGAGTTCCACAAAGCAGCAAATTATTTGAAAAATAAATTTGAAATGAAAAATTTGGGAAAAATCAAATTCTGTCTCAGGTTACAGATTGATCATTTTCCAAAAGAGTTATTTGTTCATCAATCTACATATATAGAAAAAGTCTCAAACCGTTTTTATATGGATGATATACATCCATTGGCATCACCTATGGCTGTTCAATAAGTCAAATGTGAAAAAAAATTCATTTTCGTCCACTTGAAGATGGATAAAACATTCTTGGTCCTAAAGTACCATATTTTAGTGCAATTGGAGTATTAACTTATCTTGCAAACTGTACTCGACCTGACATACCTTTTTTTTTTTTTTTTTTTGTAAATCTCCTTACAAGATATGGCTCTACACTAAAACAAAGACATTGGAATGGTATTAAACATATTTTTCGTTACCTAAAGTGTACTATTGATTTGAGATTATTTTATTCTCAAAAGTCGGGATCTGCTTCAGTGGGATATGCAGATGTATGTTATCTCTCTGATCCTCATAAAGCTAAATCACAAACAGTATACATGTTTACACGTGAAAAAATAACTATATCATGTACATCTGTGAAGCAATCCTTGATAGCAACATCCTCAAATCATTCTGAAATTATTGTAATCCATGAAACAGACCAAGAATGTGTATGGTTGATGAACATGACCCATCATAACCAAGCATCATGCGGATTAATTCAACAAAAGATAGTTCAACAATTTTGTATGAAGACAACGCTGCTTGTATTGCATAACTCAAAGGAGGTAATATCATATGTGACATGAAGCATAATTTTCCAAAATTCTTTCATACACATGAGTTCCAGAAGAATGGTGATATCAATGTTCAACAAATTCGTTCAAATGACAATGTGGCCGATTTATTTACAAAAGTACTGCCAACATCTATATTCAAGAAATTGGTTCACAAGATTAGAATCATTGACTCAAAGATTTTTAGTGATCAACATCAAAGGGAGTAACTGTATTCTTTTTCCTTTTTTTATGTTTTATCCCACTGGATTTTCTAGCGAGGTTTAATGAGGCAGCATTTATATTTAATACCCAAAATAATTGAACTATTTTTTCTTCGTTTGATTTTTTTGTCCCATTGAGTTTTTATTAAACAAGGTTTTAACGAGACATATATTTTGTAATGCGTCATCCAAGGGGGACTGTTGTAAATTGTAAGTTTATTGGTGAATGATAATTGTACCCTTACAATCCTAGAAATTTTTACCATTTTATCCTAATCCTACCCTACAAAATATAGGGCTTTGATTCTTCGCGGAGGCCTAGTTTGGTATTCATTGGGCAAGAGGAAAGTTTCGCCTTATGTAGCAATTCAATAGTACTAGTCGATGAGAGTGATGTTTAATTAACAAATAAAAATTCAACTCCCCAGGTAGTGTAGGTTTATAGAACGTAATCCTCATTTACATTCTAAATTATACTTTGTGACACATTGACAATCAAATGCCCAGAGTACTCGAGGAGTAACACAAGCCATTCGTCAAGACTTTCCATGAAGATGGCGTAAAACATTTGAGGACGACCTAAAATCATGTTGACAACTTTAGCCCCTTGCCCAAATAAAACAAAAGAGAATTTGACGACGTTTCTCACTACCTAGACAACTATTATGCCTAGTGATCTTGACATGGCTTGATCACAACATCAACTGTTTGATAATAGATTATATGTGTTAATCATCCTCGATTAATCTTGAAAATCAATGTAGGAAAGAGCCTATAAGCAACAAGTGTAGGACGAAAGAGGTAATCACATTTATTATACTTTGTGGATTCCTTGCGTCTGAGGATTATTGAAACACCTTGCTCACAAGTTATTTTGTGAAAATGTAGCAAGATGTTGAATAAAAATAACAAGACCAAAGTTTTCATTTGCTTGGGAGAGTTTTCAAAAGATATTAATATTAATACTAAATTTAAGATTAACTACATATGTTATTTTTCACTCATTTCATACATTATGCCTAGTTTTCAAAATCGTAAAGTGAATGGCTGGTCCAACCCAAAAATGAACAACCTAACTATGAAACAAGGCTCAACAAGACCAGGCTGCTTATAAATAACCCGATCAACAATGGTCTCAACTAGTCAAAGATTAGTTCACTCGAACATCTTTGTAAATCACGTTTAGTTGCGGAGCTAAGCACTTGGCAAGGTGACGTTGTTGAAACAGGAAGCACAAGCTAGGGAAAAGCATGAGCTAAAGGAGAAAGGGAGCTAGCAGCCTAATCACCCAATGTAGTACCATCAGCTGCCTAGTCATCCATTCTAGCTTCTCACGTTCTGGTTGTGCAATGGAAGATACTAGAAGACCTGATGCCTCACAATCCGTTTTGGCCTTGCACATGGTTTCTGTTAGGAGAATATTCTTCCACCAATTTGTAACTGATTTTGTCTTTTACTTCATTCAAGCGTGTATATATGTTTTACTTTATATCCTGTATTTATCGTTAAGTGGAATTCAAGAACTAATTTCACAGTTCATTCATCTCAGAATTTACATGGTATCAGAGCTTCTATGACTGAATCAGATAATTAATCTTCAAACATTCCACAAAACACTAACCAAAATGATAATACTTTGGTACATGATCCAACACATTTCAGTAGCCCATACTACATTGGGAACAATGATGGCACTGGATCTATTCTGGTTACTCACCTTCTTGACGCCAACAATTACCACTCATGGGTGAGATCAATGAAGAGAGCTCTCAGGATAAAAAAAACAAGCTGGGATTTGTAGATGGAACCATCCAAGAACCTCAGGAACTCAATGACCCACTGATGGAGCACTGGCTTCGGTGCAATGATATTGTTATTACCTGGCTCCAAAACACCATGGTTGTGGACATAAATGTAGCACTACATATGCTGAAACAGCCTATCAATTATGGCAAGAGTTGGAACAAAGGTTTGCACAACAAAATACACCTAGAATTTTTGAGATTAAGCAAGCGATCACAGCTCTGTCACAAAGTCAAAGTGCTGTAAGTGTATATTTTTCTAAGTTCAAAACATTGCTTGATGAACTGATGAACTATGAATTAGTTCCTAGTTGCACAAGTAGAGGTCTGACGACTGTGGTTGATAATCAGAAACAATACTGGGTAATGAAATTCCTAATGGGGTTGGATGATTCTTAAAAGGCCATTAAGGCACAGATCCTTTTAAATAAGCCATTTCCCTCCCTGAATGAAGTATATTCTATAGTCCAGCAAAAAGAGAAGAGAAGACATATATCAAATGATGCTGCCATCAATGAAACAATGGCGTTGCTGGCTAAAGGAAACTTCAAGGATAATGGCAGACAAAATTCCTTTTCACAGAGAAGAGATAAGTACTATTGTACTTACTACAAGGTTACAGGTCACTTACTTGAGAGGTGCCTGAAGGATCCAAGCAAACCTATATGCTCCATTGTAAGATACCAGGCCATACTGCAAACAAGTGCTACAAGCTGCACGGATATCCACCAAGCAATAGATTTGAGGGAAAGAACAGGTATACACAGGTAGCAAATCAAGCTTCTATTTGCCTATCCAAATCAGGAGCAGCAGAGCAACAAGGCTAATGTGTCTCTCACTCAAGAGGAGTACTCTCACTTGATGGCTATCCTGAAATATCAGCAAATCAAAACACAACTTACTCATCAAACCAGTTTCAAAGTATCATTCCCTCAAATTTAGACAATGTCATCCCAAAAATATCTGGTATATCACTTTACTCATCTATTTTAAAATCTTCAAAGTCCAATAATTCTACCATTCCTTAGATCTTGGATACGGGAGCAACAGATCATATGATCTGCAGTCCATCTTTTCTGTCCTCTATCAAATCTAAAGCTGATTATTCAGTAGGTTTGCCAAATGGGATTAGAGTCCCAGTAACCTGTGTTGGGACTGCACAATTCGCAGATAAATTAGTACTTGAGGATGTGTTACGTGTTCCCTTTTTTTCCTTCAACCTTATATCTGTTAAGTAGCTCACTCAAGCACTAAATAGTTGTGTCATTTTTCTCCCTAATGTCTACTTTATACAGGACCTTTCGACTTGGACAACGACTGGAATGGGTGAAGCAAAACCTGGCCTCTACCAAGTTCTGCCCTCAGTAGTCTCACCTATGGCCTTTCAGGAAACTTTCAATCATCTAAGCAGCACCTTTCCTCTTGCAGCCTTTGCTATTAATCATGATAAGGAGTTCGACATTTGGCACTACAAAATGGGACATCCATCTCATTCTTCACTTTCACTTGAAGACTCCATACCTAAATTAACCTCACAGAATAAGCCTTGCTCTATATGTCCTTTAGCTAAGTTGCATAGGCTTCCATTCCCTGTTAGTCAGCACAAATCTGAAAAATATTTCGATTTAATACATTGTGATATCTGGGAACCTTACAATGAAATTGGCTATGATGGATCATGTTATTTTCGAACCATAGTGGATGATTTTAGTAGGTGCACTTGGATATATATGCTGAAACTGAAATCAGAAGCCACCAGTGCTTTACAAAATTTTTATAAACTGATTGAGACTCAATTTCAAAGAAAAATCAAAGTGGTGAGAAGTGATAGTGGAGCAGAATTTAATATGAAACAATTTTACCTAGATAAAGGAATCATCCATCAAAGAACTTACGTTGAAACCCCACAACATAATGCTATTGTTGAGAGGAAACATCAGCACATATTAAACGTTGTAAGATCCCTTAGATATCAGAGTAGCATTCCATTGAAATATTGGAATGAATGTGTCTTGATTGCCGTCTATCTAATTAACAGAACCCCCACAACACTTCTAGAAAATAAAAGCACATTTGAAATGCTATTTTAGAAGAAACCCTCATACTATCATCTAAGGGTCTTGGATGCTTAGCCTATTCCACAACACTCATGAATGGCAGACATAAGTTTGACTCTAGAGCAAAAAGGTACATTTTCCTAGGATATCCATTTAGCGTTAAAGGTTACAAACTATTTGATTTGGAAACAAAGTGGGTGCTCATATCAAGGAATGTTATATTCCATGAATCCATTTTTCCATACAAAGAAGCTAAGGTCACCAGTATGGACATCCCACCAGAACCTGCCAATCTGTGCTTTCCTCAAAATCCTACTTTCTCTGTCCCAATTAATTTTTACAAAGAGGGAGAAGATCAATCTGATCAAACTCCTGATCCTGCAGAACCTGAAGATAACTTTCACACTGATAGCTCTCAAATTAATCGTACTTCACAACAGCCAAACCAGCAAACACCTGAGAGCAATCAGACTACACCACATCTGCCTAGAAGATCTACCAGAATTTGAAAAACTCCTGCAAGGTCATAAGATTTTGTGTGTCAACAGGCCAGTTTGCTTTCTCCATTCCAAGCTTTGAACAAGGAGGCAAGTTCTATCCCTTCAGGTAGTCCTTATCCTCTAAATTCCACTGTGTCATATAAAAAATTGTGTGTGTCTCATAAAGCTTTTATCTCTTCAATAACTACACATTATGAACCAAGAACATACCAAGAGGCTATCAAATTCCCTGAGTGGTGCAAAGCCATGGAAAGTGAGATTAAAGCTCTTGAGTTGAATAACACATGGGTTATGGTTGATCTGTCGTTCAACAAGAAGGCAATAGGGTGTAAATAGGCTTACAAAATAAAGTTCAATGCTGATGGAAGTATGAAAAGGCACAATGCGAGACTAGTGGTAAAGGCTACACCCAACAAGAAGGTTTAGATTATCATGAAACCTTCTTGCCTGTAGCAAAGCTTGTCACAGTTAGAACTCTGCTTGCTCTTGCAGCTATAAAAGGCTGGTTCATTTACCAATTAGATGTAAACAACGCCTTCTTGCATGGAGATTTGAATGAAGAGGTATATATGGAACTGCCCCCAGGGTATCACAATCTTTATGGATCAAAGGTGTGCAAACTTCGCAAAAGCTTGTATGGACTCAAGCAAGCCTCAAGATAATGTATGTGAAATTATCCAACTTTATCCTTCATCATGATTTTACTCAATCCAAAGCTGATTACAGCTTGTTTGTTAAAGCTACTAAAAATTCATTTGTTGCAGTCTTAGTATATGGGATGATGTAATTATAGCAGGAAATTGCTTGGAAGCCATAAACAACCTCAAGATAGCACTTGATATTCAATTTAAAATTAAAGACCTGGGAAAACTGAAATACTTTCTAGGTATTGAAGTGGCCAGATAGAAAGAGGGAATTCACATTTGCCAAAGAAAGTATACACTGGATATTTTGGCATATTCATGAACCATAGGGTCTATACCAGCAACGGTTCCACTAGATCAAAACATAAAATTATTAAAAGAGGAAGGAAAAGTGCTTAATGATCCATCTATCTATAGACGACTCATTGGACGCCTGTTATATTTAACTATAACTAGGCCAGACATATCATATTCAGTCTAGAGTCTAAGCCAGTACATGGATCAACCGAGAATTCCTCATCTCAATGAAATACACAGTGTTGAGGTACCTTAAAAGAGCCCCAGGACAGGGGTTATTTTATCCTTCTACCCCTGAGCTCCAGCTAAAAGGATACTCATATTTAGATTGAGGGAGTTGTCCAGACTCTAGAAAGTCAGTCATAGGTTATTGCGTTTTTATTGGATCATCCTTAGTGTCCTGGAAGTTGAAGAAGCAGAGTGTAATATCAAGATCATCTTCTGAGGCAGAGTATAAGGTGATGGCTAATGTTTGTTGTGAATTAACTTGGCTGAGATACTTGTTTAAGGATTTAAAGGTCCAGTACACTCAAGCTGCCAGCTTATATTGCGATAATAAATCAGCTATCTACATCGCTACAAATCCAATTTTTCACGAAAGAACTAAATATATAGAAATAGATTGTCATTTTATCAGGGACAAAATACAAGCAGGAGAAATAGCCACAGAATATGTACACACAAGATCTCAAGTTGCAGACATCTTGACTAAGGCATTGTACTCCATAAGTTTCTATCTTCATATGGACAAGATGGGAGTAGCAAACATCTACTCTCCACCTTGCTGGAGGCTGTTAAAACATGAAGCACAAGCTAGAGAGAAGCACGAGCTAAAGGAAAAAGAGAGCTGGCGGCCTAATCACCCAATGTAGCACCATCAGCTGCCTAGTCACCCATTCTAGCTTCATCACGTTCTGATTGTGCAATGGAAGATACTAAAAGACCTGATGCCTCACAATCCATCTTTGGCCTTGCACATGGTCTCTGTTAGGAGAATATTCTTCTACCAATTTGTAACTGATTTTGTCTTTTACCTCATTCAAACGTGCATATTTATTTTACTTTGTATCCTATATTTATCATTAAGTGGAATTCAAGAATTAATTTCATAGTAAATTCGATTCATTCATCTCAAAATTTACAGACGTGACCACCCTTGCTAGTTTCACCGAAATTTACAATCGCTATTGGAAATTTACAGAGAATGGATGAGGGGGATGGCGTGTGGAAGATGACAGGATCGGGCCAATTTTTATTTTTTTATTGTGCGCCTTTTCTTTTGGGCCTCTTTTTTTTAAAAAAAAAAAAATAATTAATTAAGTCCTATTCTTTTGGACAATGGACATGACGGCTTCTTGGTTAGTTCATAGTTGGTTTAATGGGTTGTATTTGTTTCACAATTCAATTGGGAAATCAAATCACAAAATCTTATCCAATCAAATTTCAAACCCTCCCTTCCCTGCGCAGTCGCCTTTATCGGCTGTGCCTTGTGACCCGCTCTGCCTGTTGATGATGTCGAGTCATCGCTACCTGACGATAAAGTTTATGGTAAGTGGTAATCTCTCTCTTTTCCTCTTGTGTATTTGTGTATGTAACAATTAATTAGGCAATTCCAATTTTTGGTCAAGCTTTTTATTTTGGGGATCTAATATTGCGTAGTTGCATTTTCCTTTTTATTTTTGGATATATTGATGTTATTAGCCATTGTTGGAATTTTTTTCAATCTTGCTCTTTAAGGATATGTCGATGCTGGAATACTTTTTGAATCTTACTAAGGATTATGATTTATGAAAATTGGAAATTTTGTGAATTTGAAAATATGAGATATCTATGTTTTTTTTTTTGGGTAGAAGGAGGGTGGTACCTCTGAGATTTTATTAAATTATCCTTACTTGTGGTGAAGGAATGCTGTGATTACAAATGATATCAATGAAATCAATAAATGAGGAAGTACTACTTTCCTTACAGTGAAAGTAAAGAATAATAGGAAAGCAAATAGGGGAAGAGTCAAAGAAATACCAAAAAGTATAGCAAGATATATGTCATTACGCCAATGTAACGGTCGAAATAGTTCACCGATATGGAGGAAGGATACCATACGACAAACTCTCCAGATAATTCGTCTCAAGCTCATACGTATGTTCTCGTGCTTTGCATTATTCCTCTCAGTCCAAAGAAACCAGAAAATCAATAGAGGAATAATGATGGAAATGTGTCCGGTCCTTACAAACTGTCCAGAATAGCTCCATCTCAGAAATCTCTATCTGACACTCTCTCCTGTACTCATGGTAATCTGAAATAAGCCCCAAAATGTTGCCAAACATGATCTGAAATTCTACTACCAGTAAAAATATGAGTGATGGTCTCAATCTTTGAACAACATTGACATCGAGAAGCCAACTGACTGTCGATCTTCCTCTGGATAATGACATCAACTGGTCTCAAATCCTACCATAATCTCCAACAGAAGAACGAAACAGTAGGAGGTATGATAGGGCTCCACAATATGCGAAATGAATCTTGCACTGGCCTGCTAGAGCGGATCAGCTGCCATTCTGATTTAGTATTAAATCTGTCATCTGATGTGACCTTCCTGAAAATACGATCTGAGACATCAAGACATAGTGGAATGGTCGCGATCTGCTCTGCCTGCAGATGGAAGATCCTGTAGTAATCGCCCAAAATCTCATCCAATCTCCTCAAAAAAGTCCTGCACCATCGCAGATATATGTTGTCTGTGTTGAAAAATGGATGCCAATGTAGAATCACCCATCCAGTAATCATGCTAAAAGAAGATCTGTCCTATCTCAAGACGCCAAAAAATGTGTGTCTCGACGCATGGTCCAAATCTCTTCAGTCTCTTCCAAATAGGAGAGGCTGAGTGAGGAACTGATGCAAGTGATAGATGTGTCCCTCTACAATATTTGTCCAATAAAAATTGGGCCTAAAGAGAACTCTGAGATCTGAACAACCACCATAGCTTAAATGAAAATGTGTCCACTGTATCCTGTAATCGTCTAAAGCCCAGATCTCCCTCGTCAACAGGAAGGCAAATCGCCTTCCAACTCCGCCAATATAGACGACTTGCATGATCCTTAGAATCCAATAGTAATTGCGCAAATATACTTTCTAGCCCTTTTAGAATGACCTTAGGAGGTTTCATAATTTAGAATAGATACAGTGGTATAGAGGAAAGAACAGACCTCAGTAGAGTAATCCTACCATCAGGAGAAAGAAGGCGTGCATCCCATCTAGATAACTTATTCCTGACCTTCATAATGAGATCATCATACAGAAAGCTCCTCTTAGCCCCTTTAAACAAAGGGACTCCCAGATTTGTAAACGGTTGTCCCTGATGCGAAAATCCAGCAAAATCACTAACCTCCGTATTTGAATATCATATGCCCGCCTAAGCAATATAAGACCACTCTTGTCTCTATTTACCAATTAGCCAGAGACCCCTTCATAGTGCTCCAAACAATCGATGACCTTTCTGATAGATCTCTTCTGTCGATTGGTAAATATAGTCATATCATTAGCAAAAGTAAGATGAGAGACAAGAGTACTACCTCCATATCGATATTTCATATTAGGATATGTCTAAAACCTTTGAGTAAGCAATCGATAAAAGTAATCCGTAGTAATAATAAATAAGGATGGAGAGATATGATCTCCCTGTCTGAGTCCTCCCGATGAAGAAAAGAAGCCACATGGTCACCCATTCAGAAGCACTGAGAATCGACACTCTGATATACAACATTTGATCCGATCAATCCACAACTGGTCAAAACCAAATGCCTCCAAAATAGAATAAATGAATCCCCAATGCATACGATCATATGCTTTATCCATGTCAAGTTTCAGCATAACATTCTCTCCACACATTCTATCATCCAACGTATGTAGAAGCTCTTGGGTAAAAAAAATATTGTCCCCAAAAAGTCGACCGGGGATAAATCCACTCTGCTGAGGGGAAATAATATAAGACAGAAATGAACTTAATCTGTTGTTCAACAGTTTTGTTATAAGCTTATTAAATATCATACACAGGCTGATAGGTCAATAATTTGTCCATATACAAGTATTCTCCATCTTCGGAAGTAAAATAATAGACGTAGCAGTAAATCTTCTCGGCAAATGACCACCCTCAAAGAAATCAATGACTGCACTGTATACATCATTTTATATAATATCCAATAGTGTTGGTAGAACAAAGATGAAAATTCATCAGGGCTCGCAGCACTATTAGCATAAATATCGAAAACAGTCACCTGCACCTCATCAATCAAAGGGAGCTGGTTCAGCATCATGTTGTCTGCCTCTATCAGTATCCTAGGTATGATATCATTACGGATATACTCCAGAGGCTGTGAAGGAGCGGATAATAATTCCTGGGAAAAAAAGATTGCCGAGCTCTAAATATCTGCTGGAGTAGTAAGAACTTTCCCTGCTTGAGTCATGATGGTCCTAATATGAGATCTGATCCGTCGTCCCTGTACCAGCGAATGAAAATATCTGGTGTTATGATATCCCTCACATACCCAATGAGATCGGCCTTTTGCTTCCAAAAGCCTTCTTCAATAGCTAAGGTTCGGTTCAGATCAGCCTGTGCATGATGAAGTGAGACACAGTGCTCCGGTGTAGGATCAACCCCAAAATCAATCTCTAGTTGGTCCACCCTCTCCTCAGCGTCTCTAACTAGAACACATCACCAAATACCCGTCGATTCCACCACCTTAGTCCCTTTTCAGCTTAAAGAATTTCTCCCGGAGAGTTGCCATTCCTATAAGATGAGTAAAGAGTGACATCTTTTGGGAAACGAAGGCTGAGAAGTCATGATGTTTGGTCCAAACATTGAGGAATCTAAATGGTCTAGGACCTAAATCATCATCAGGAATCTACTGTAAAAGTAGAAGTGAGTGATTAGATGAAGTACGGTTCAGATGAGTTACGGTAAGCTGTCTACAAAAGTCTGCATCTAAAGAGTTAATCAAAACTCTATCCAATCCCTTACTGACCCTGTCATTCGTCTAGGTAAACTGAGACCCAAAAAAGCCAGCGTCTTCTAAGCCACGGTCTAACATCATATCGGAAAAATTAGTAGAACCACGATCTTGACGACTATGACCAGTACGCTCAACATCATGTGCAATAAGATTAAAGTCACTCCCAACAAGCCAAGAATCAATGATAGAGAGGGAAATGTGGCGAAGTCCCGCCCAACATAGGCCTGGCAAGCAGTATAAACAGAAGTCAAGTAAATAGATCGTGCTAATCTGAGATCCACAACACTGACATGTAGGAACTTGATATGATCCTCAATAATAGTAATGGTAGTACCCACATTCTAGAATACCCAAATCTTATTCGACTCATTCTGAACCCAGTGCTGAAATGCAGATAACGACGAACAAAATCAAACCTACTATCCAAAACCATAAGCTCCAAAATAACTAAGATATAAACCTGATGAAGCTGAATAAGTTTTCTTAAGCACCTGCGAGTAGCTACACTAGCTACACCTTTCACATTCCAGATGATGACACTCATTTGGATGTACGTGAAGAGGTATCTTATGACCGACTCTTGGTCATCATCCTGGGTAGTGAATTGTCAATAACTTTCGAATGTCTTTTCTGACTTACTGGAACAAAACCATCTTCCTCTGTCCTACCATCCAGACCTGTCAAATCATCAAAAGAAGATCTATGAAAAGGACCCTGCTGATGAACTTCAACTTGATGGAAACCCCTTGAATCCGACTGCTCTGTAGAAAGAGGAGCCTCCATATTCTGTTGACACTATGCAATAGGCACATCCATACTACTAAAGCCCTGCGACCTCTCGAGGATATCCATCAAGAGAGGGTCAAAGTATGTAGGAATAACTGGCATAGAAGCACAGCTGAAAGAGATTGAAGGTTGAATACCTGAATGATCAACTAATGTAACAACAGGTGGACTCTAAGAAACAACCATTTGAGGTGTAACTGTAGGATGATATAGTAGCAAAGATGTAGTAGTCCGTGGATTAGTGGTACTAGTAACAGGTGAAGCAGTAAAAGTAGTAACTAGGGCATATACATTCCAAGTCAACCTCAATACATGGCTACCAATAATCACCCCATTTTCCCCTCTCAATCCAGACTCTGTCAGGGAGTCTTCATTTCAAGTCAACCTCAATACATACCCTTGCTTCACTAGGGCGATGAAGATCGGAAGTTACTTCGTCAATACGAAGTGGAAGTCCGATAGTCTTCGCTATGGCAAATAGTGCACTCTTAGCCCAAAAATGAATAGGAAGCAAAGAAAATGACACCCAAACAGGAACAATAGGAACCATATAATGTGGACTGAAACTAGGTGTCCATTTGAAGACACGCATAGGGCAACCATCAATATACCAAGTGGGTTTGATGAATAATCGTGAATAATCATCATCATGCTCCATATGAATAATAATGTGTGCATCATCAATAAGTCTAATCTCATAATCACCAATAAATCCAAAATCCAAAAAAATTTCACGTACCTTATGCATGGAGGTTTTGCGATGCACAAATTTTCCAACAAGCGTAAATCTATAGGCCTCAGCTAAGAATTGCTCATCTAATTTATCAAAGAATACAACAGGCTCACCAAAGTGGATATATGGTTCCTTGGAAACCAAACTACAATGTCTGGAGTCCTCAGGAGCATGAAGGACATGCGCAAATGATTTCTTCTGACTCCTATTGGTCTGTGTATTCACAGGTTTGCAATTGAGTGCTGCAGCGTAAGATCGAGGAGCTTGGGAAGCTCTCGCAACTCCATATGGATGAACATATGGTTTAACTGAGTTCTAAGTCGGCAAGGAAGAGCCAGGTCTATTCTATGCATTTCTGGTCAGCTTAGTCCGAGTCTGAGATCCATTTCCCATTTTGCATACGACATGATCAATTTTGAATGAAACCCGTAGAGGGTGTTCAAAGTTAGAGGTAAGTGTCGTCGAGCTATTGGCCAATTGGATTGGTATCGAAGTTGTATTGATAGAAGCAGATTTCAATGTTGGGGTTGCCATATCAATTGTAGAAGCCAAGTTAGCCAACTTTGGAATTGGGGGAAGTTCAACAACCTTGTGAGGAGGGGCGAAATTGGAGCTCAAATGACCCTCAATTCTTGCAATTGGTAAAGTACCCATAAACTTTTGACCCTCAATAGAAGTTGTAACATTCGAATTTGGTGGAAGAATATTAGAAATAGCCTCAATTGCAACCCCTGACCTACCTTCACGCTTAAGCTCCATTGAAGAAATCAATTCAGAATTTTGTGGGTTAATTGGATCAATTGTTGGATTACCCATAGTGTTAGTAACCTCACTTGGAGTTCTCCTAATTGAATTGAACGTTTGCAGCAACAAGGATTCATCAATTTCCCCATTTCCGAATTTTTAGCTAAGAACCCTAATTCTTTCAACAAATTTAGCCAGGTTAGGATGAAATTGACCATGACCCATGGTTGGCTTAGGGGCGCCAGAGGGTGGAGAAGCTACCCCAGTTGGTCTGCGACCATGGGTCAAGGTGACGGCGCCGAAATCAGCCAAAAAAGGAACCGAATTCGCGACATTCGCGATTGCGGTTTTTCCCAATCCAAATTCGATCTGCTGTGTTGTTGTTTGAGATGAATTGAAACCATGGTTAGGTGCACCTGAGGGTGTGCTACTGGATGGTGTTGGTTCGTGGCCGAATTGCCTTCCGGAGGTGGGTTTTCAGGCATTTGACTTAGTTTCGCCTTGCTGTTTTTCTTTGCTGATTTCTATTGAATTAATGGATGAAAATGAGACTTCTAGGGTGGGAATTAAAGCTGAGGTTGAGGAGATTATGTTGGTAGCCAAGTCCGATGGTTTAGGTGGACGAAGTGTGTCGGAAAAAGGCTCCATTTACCTGTGGCAAAAGGGGCAAAAAAAAACCCTAGAAGCATAAACCTGATGCGGCAGTTTTTGTTTTTCCAAAGACACCTTATTTACTTTGATATCTGTGTATTGTGATTTGTGATAAAAGAAAATGATAAGTTGGGGAATTCACATATGGATTGAGATTTTTTTTTTATTATTTAATTAAATATTAATAAACAACTTCACTATTATATCCATTGATTATCAATGGTCATCCTAACTCACAAATAATCTTCAATCCGCCACTAACCGCGTCAAGTATATTCCTTTATTTTAATGTGAAAAAGGTTATTTAAATCTTGGGCATTGAGTTGTATGCGTGCACATACCTAAAATGAATGGAAACGACTATTTTAGGACTAATAGGTTAAGGAGTGGACTGTCTAGAAAAAAAGAATCAAGACTAATTACACAATCCCCCGATAAATTGGGGATGATTTATGCAAATTTCCCGAATCTATATTGTCAATAAGATCTTATCCCATACTGTTTTCTGAATTTTGTAAACCGCTTGCGTTACTCGTGGAGAGTAAATCCAGTATAAACAGGCACGAGCATTCCGCAATATGCATGTAGTTAGTGTGTGTACTGTGTGAAAAAAATAAAAATTTCCTTACAATCGTCTTAGTATTATTGTTTGCACTTACGTTAATCCAGGCCTTCCGCTCAATATCCACCAGAGGCAAGAATCTGCTGCCGGGGCCAGCGCCGTTGCCGATTATCGGGAACCTCCACTTGCTTGGCGATCAACCCCATAAGTCTCTAGCTAAGCTGGCCAAAACTTATGGGCCGATCATGTGCCTCCGGTTTGGCAGTATAAATACGGTGGTGATTACCTCCTCCGCCATGGCGAAGGAGGTTTTGCAAAAACAGGACCTTGCATTTTCGAGTAGGCATGTGCCTAATGCCATCCATGTACACAACCAGTTCAAGTACTCCATCGTGTGGCTCCCAGTGGCGTCGAAGTGGCAGAGCCTCCGGAAAATATTGAACTCGAATATGTTTTCCGGCAACCGTTTGGACGCCAACCAGCATTCGAGGGTTAGGAGGGTGCAAGAACTCATTGCATATTGCCGGAACAATAGTCAGGCCGGTGAGGCAGTGGATATAGGCCGGGCTGCATTTAGAACTTCACTGAATTTGTTGTCTAATACAATTTTCTCCAAGGATTTGACGGACCCTTTTCGGATTCGGCCAAAGAATTCAAGGACCTGGTTTGGAATGTAATGGTGGAGGCTGGGAAGCCTAATCTGGTGGATTTCTTCCCTATTCTTGATAAATTAGACCCTCTAGGTATTTGTTAATTATCTGGTCTAAAAGCTATATCTATTTATATAAATAATGTCTTTAACATGTATCTGCTTAAGTTTCATAAAATAGCAATGTCCCATCTAAGAGTTTTAAGTTGTTAAGAAGGAGACGTGTGTATCTATTTTAATGTTGTCTTCAACACGGATACGGCGTCGCATGACTATTCATTTCGGGAAGGTGATTCAGCTTTTTGATAGCTTGATTAATGAAAGGTTGCAGAGAAGGAAGTCCCTTAATAGTGGAAACACCGACGAGTTGGATGATCTTCTTGATACCAGCCAAGAAAATCCAGAAGAAATCGATAGGGTTCATATCGAACGCTTGTGCTTGGTTTGTATTACTTCTCCCCACCATCGCCACCACACACGTTTTACATGTTAATTTTTTGTATTCTGCTTAACTTTATGATTACACTTCAACGTTTGGTTGAGAGGATTAGATAGTATGAAACAATATTAAGAAAATAGAAGTCATTGAAATTAAATCTTGTTCGTTATGACGTCATGTCATGTTGAATATCATTCTTAAATGGAATACTTGGTACCTAGAATATATATATTAATGGATAAAGTTGTGTCTTTACTATATCCCTTGATCAGGTTAAATGTTTTTCTTAAAAAAAAAAAAATCTAACACGAGCATAATTTTATTGAAGGACTTATTTGTTGCGGGAACTGATACAACCTCGAGCACATTGGAATGGGCAATGGCAGAAACACTTAAAAAACCAGAAACCATCAAGAAAGCCAAAGCCGAGCTCGAAGAAGTGATCGGAAAAGGAAAAGTTTTAGAAGAAGCCGATGTTTCCCGGCTTCATGGTGAAAGAGGCCTTAAGGATGCACCCGCCAGTGCCATTCTTGATCCCACGCAGAGTCGAAGAAGACGTGGAGTCTCCGGCTACACTGTCCCGAAGAACTCGCAAGTGTTGGTGAACGCATGGGCTATTGGAAGGGATCCGACCTTGTGGGAGAATCCATTGGAGTTTAAGCCTGAGAGGTTTATGGAATCTGAATTGGATGTTAGGGGAAGAGATTTTGAACTGATTCCTTTTGGTGCTGGAAGAAGAATTTGCCCTGGATTGCCTTTGGCGATTAGAATGGTTCCTGTAATGTTGGGTTCACTTTTGAATTCATTTGATTGGAAGCTTGAAGGGGGAATTGCACCAAAGGGATTGAATATGGAAGAGAAGTTTGGAATAACATTGCAGAAAGCTAATCCTCTCAGAGCTGTTCCCACTCCGTTGTAAAATCGTCCACTCGACTCGATAATATCTAGCCTTGAAAATTATCGTATCAAATATGTCATGAGTTCAGCATCTAATGTGTGATGAAAATTTGCAGTTGGAATCCTTAATTTAAATATTTTCTGCAAATGGATTCTCAGCTTTTAGCTCTTGGTATTTAAATCTCCAACATTTCAGATAGTCTTTAGATAGTTTTAGGATGGAAACTTTTTTGTCCATCAGGCGATTCTACCCTTATTCCAATTAAAATAAAGGAAAATTAAATAAACGAAGAAGGGTTCTTTTTTTTTTTTTTTGGGTGTATCCACCTAATCGTGGGCACATCTTCAATTTTGGAAAAATCACTCTAATTATCACAGATAAATTTATTTTATACACTTAGTAGGGCATTAAGATATTGACATTTCGTTATTCTTTTAATAAATTATAGCTTACTTTAGTTTATATTTTTAGGTTTGGTGACCCAAATTATGTGGAATATTTTGAGAATATTTTTTCCCTTCTTTGCACATTGTTTTATTGGGAAAAATATTGGAAAATATTGTTTCCTTTTATTTCACGTGATTTTATTAGAAAAATATTATTTCTACTATTCCACATTATTTTTATATTATTTCCATATTTATGGTTTGGTATGCACCTATAAATGTGCAACCCATCCCTTCATATTTTTTGAAACATTATACACATTGTATAATTTATGCTCTCCACTGGTTGAAATAAAATCTTCTTCTTCTTCCATTAATTTTCTCTTGTGTTTTCTTTACTTTAAATCTTGTCTTTGTCTTTGGTGATCTATTACTTCAATTGTGTCATATTAAATCTGGTTTGGTGAATACAAAAGTTCCTTATTAGATCCTAACAAGTGGTATCAGAGCTCAGACATTGTGAAGTTTTGCTTTTGGGATTTTTTCTTTGTGCAATGGCTTCAATGAAGTTTGATATTCCGCTTTTAGATGGCAGTACAAGATTTTCGTTGTGGCAAGTAAAGATGAGAGCTATGTTGGTGCAAATGGATCTGGATGATGCATTGTTGGGATTTGAGAAGAAGCCCGCAACTTGGACAATAGAGGAAAAGCAAAGGAAGGATCGAAAGGCTTTGTCTCAGATTCACCTTCATCTATCTAACAACATTCTTCAAGACGTATTGAAGGTGGTTGAAGTTGGAGTAACTCTATATGACCAAAAGTCTAACCAGTAAGTTGCATTTAAAGAGGAGGCTTTATTCTCATCGCATGGTAGATGGAGATTCAGTGGAAGCTCATTTGGCCGTGTTTAAGGAGATGGTCGTTGGTTTGAAGACGTTAGAGGTAAAATATGATAAAGATGATCTTACCTTAATCTTATTATACTTTTTACCTTCTTCATATTCTTCATTTCGAGACACGATTTTATATAGTCGTGATACACTCACAGTTGAGGATGTGTATGATGCATTATTCTCTAAGGAGAAGATGAACCATCTTGTTGGAGCTACATCAATGGATGAGCAAGCTCTTATGACTCATGGTAAACGGCGGAGAGGTAAGTTGAAAGTGAAATTTAGCAATGTACTTTGTTTCTATTGCAAGAGAAAATGGTACATTTTGAAGGATTGTGACAAGTTGCAGAACAAAGGTAATTTGCCTGCAACTCATGGTATACAATCTAATCATACGGATGAGACTAATATTGCCGAAGACTTTGAGAATGATGAAGTTGTGGTGTTGACCGTATCTGATACTGTATCCAAGCCTAATGAGGAATATATTTTGGATTTAGCTTGTTCGTATCATATGTGTCCTAATCGGGACTTGTTTGAAGCATATGAAGTGGTGACGCAAGGTGGAGTTGTCATGGGAAACAACCAATCTTGCAGGATAGCTGGAGTTGGGAAAATCAGATTAAGGTTATTGGATGGGACGGTTAGAATACTTGGCCAGGTTCGACATGTTCCAAACTTAGGTAAGAACCTCATTTCATTGAGTACCCTAGATTCAAATGGGTACACATTCTCCGATGGAAGTGGAGTCTTAAAGGTCCGTAGTGGTGCTCGAGTGGTACTTGAGGGATAAAAAAGTCAATTGTACATCTTGCAAGGTCGTGCAGAATTAGTTAGAAGTCATTTGGGCATGTTTCGTACCGTGGTGGAATTCAGTTGGGTACAGTACCGTTAGGTTTTGGCTCTGAGTCGAAATTTGGTGAACACTACTCATGAGAGTTTGGTTAACATGGGTAATCCCGCTGTGCCACCAATTTCAACTGTTCCATTGTGTTCTATTGCTAGGGAGGACTCATTGAGGAGAGGTACAGTCCAGATGTGGGTGTGTATGTTTTTGGGGTTTTTAAAGATAATGTGTCTAGCAAGCAATATTCAGTTGAAGCACTTGGTGATGATTCTGCTACAGGGTGTGCTTCTACCCTGTTTGGTTGATTGTGAATTCTATTGAGGAATTTTGGAACCTCGGTGTGTGAGTTCAGGTATCATTTGTGGATACTCTTTGGTTGATTGTTGATTGTGATTAAATTAGTATGGGATTTTGTGTTGACGTGTTAGATAGCCTTGCCGGCTTAGCATAGTTTGATATTTGGAATTGTTATTGATTCATGAGTTATGACCAAATATGCTATTTGTGTCAAAAAGTTTTCAAAAATTGTTTGTCTATGTGAGATCCTAAGTTACTTTGAGCACAATAGTCATGATTAATTGTTATCTAGATGAGGAAAATTTTGATTGTTGGAGAAAATTTTGAATTGATAGAACTAGGTTGTGATTTGCTTGAAAATTTATATTAACATATATCCATTTCTCTTTCACTCAACCAAATTGTAAGATAAGTTTGGGAGTGGTCGAGCCGGTGAAGGATATTATCGAGAAGTGTGTTGATTCCATACATGTTTAAAAAAATTTGTGTGGAGTGTTTTTTTTTTGGCCAAGTATAAGCTGGGTAATGACCATATGTTAGGGATCTAGCCCCATTTTGTTTTGTTGTGCTCAAAGAATAATTTTGCGCATGTTGAATCTTGGTCCTTACTTCGTAGCCTTTTTTACTCAAGTTATTAAGTCCGTTGGGGTATCTTGAAACCCGATACACTTTGGTCTAAACAATCGGGGAGCTATCGACCTAAAACTTGCTACAAATGTCAAAAAGAAAGTTTAAGGGAGTGACGTAAAACATGAGATTTGACCTTAAAAAAAAAAATTGATTTTGTGCAATTGTATTTGGTGATTGGCCTTGGATAACTAATGTGTTTGAATTACTTGGTATAAGCTTGAATGTCGAAGCGCTCATATAGTGGAGAATCATCATATGACTAAATGTTGAGATTGCCGGTTAAACCCAACCGAACAAGAGTGAGAAGAAAAAAAAGAGTGATTTGAGAGCTACCTTTAGACATACACCTTAGGAAATAAAAGAAATATCAATTTTAGTGCGTGAATCTCACGAGTGGGAAATGAAATACTTGACCATTAAGGGTGGGGTTGGAGCCAATTTGAAGTTTTTTTCCATCTTGATAGTTTCTTCCTAATTTAGATTATAATTAAAAGTGACTATGCACATACACGCCGATCAAACATTGGATAAGCTTAAATTATTTTTGTTAGCATTATTTGGAGCATATTTTTTTTGAATTGATTATACAATTTTATACTCTTTTGATATTCTTGGCAATGCATCTAATGTGTTGATCATTATCGCGTTTACATGATTGTGTTGGTAGATAATCTTGCTCAGGACGAGCAAGAACTTAAATTTGGGGGTATTTGATAAGTGTGTTTTTCACATTTATTTAATATTTAAACTAAACTTATTATTGATTAAATTAATGGATTTCTACTCACAATGTGTAATTTATGTTTTTTTAGGCCAAAGATCACCCATGGAAAGAGAACAAGACAAAAGGAGGGAAAAAGAACCAAAATTGTGCAAAAATTATGAAGTTGCGGACCAAAGTGCACAAGTGCTGAAAGTTGAGGGACTTATCTGCAAATAGCACTAAAACCCATTTTCCTTGGTAGAAATAGAGGCTAGGGCACTGCAGGCCCACTGTTCCAGCTCTGCAGCGCCACTTTTAACACTTTTAAAACATGGGGACCATTTTGTCACTTTTCAAAACTTCAAGGACCTTGGCTGCAATTTTTCTAGGTTTTAATTTTAAAACCAGCAACTGAAAAGCAGCAGTGTGTCCGTCGTTCTGCTGGGTTTTTCTTTCCTTTGAATTCTTTTTCTCTTTGCTTTTCTTTTACTTTCTTTCTTTTTCCTTTGATTTCCTTCGACATTTTGGACAAATCTTGGAGCTTGGCAATGGTGAAATAGCTTGGAGAAGAAGACCCATTGATTTTCTCTTTATTAATAAGTTTTTCTTTCTCTAATTTTTTTTCCATTAATGGTTGTAAGAATTTGTTTGTTATTTTTGAGTATTTAATGGGTAACTAAATATATTTGTGATTGGGGGTAATTTCAAAGACGAGTTATGATTTTCAATTAATTTGTGCTTTATAGTTTCATTGATTAATGTGTTTAATTCATTGTGTTAAATGTTGATTTTGTTCTTCTTGATTATTTAGGTGTACAACTAAATGATTGAGTTGTTTCAATTAATGTTATTTTGGGATTTATAGTACGTAATAGTTATTTATTGTAAAACCTTGTGGCAATTACATTTCAATGGATTATGAGGAATTTTCAATTGATTGTATGTGGATTAACACTTAAGTAAGTAAACCGAACTTGTGAGTTTTCCCTTAATTCAATTCATCTCTTTTGTCGTAATGCTTTTGTTAAATTAAATTTAGAGAGCTTATTCTAGGTTATTTAATAAATAGGGGTTGAGTAAAGAGCTTGTTTTATTCAACTAACATGTAAGGAGAGATTGAGATAATTGAGCTTGTAATTATTTTCGAATTGTTGTTAATCTAGAGAACGAAAATCTATTGTGGTAATTGATATGAAAATCATTCTCGTGGTAACGAAATAACCCCAGATCACATCTTCACATCTTTGATTTAAAAATTACTTTGTTTATTTCCAAATTCAAGTAATTTCTATTTTGAATTTATTGGTTTCTTTAATTTAACGAACCAAAGCCCCCCTCCCATTTAATTACTTTAGTATATAATTGTTAATTTAAATTTTTAGTGTGTAATTGATTAAATTGAAACAATTCTCTACGGGAAATGACCCTTACTTGTCATATTACTATTTGAGACGACACGTTTAAGTTAAGTAATGAAATTAGTTGGTACTCATTTTGAGCTTATCAATTTTGACCATTGCCTTGGGTTTTTGCCTTTGAGCAGTTATCAAGTCACTTGGAATTTTCTTAGTGACTAAATAATTCACTATATCTGCAAACCAAGGAGATGTATTCATGACATGAAGCAATTGTTCATCGGGGAAGCTCTCTTGCAATGGAAGAGTTTCTCTCTCGTGGATAAGATGGCTGAGGTGATCGGCCACAGAATTTTCACTCCCTTTTTGTCTTTAATCTCAAGGTCAAACTCTTGTAAGAGAAGTATCAATCTAATTAGCTTTGGTTTTGCCTCTTTCTTGGCAAGCAAGTACTTTAGAGTTGCATGATCAGAAAAAATAGTTACTTTAATGCCAATAAGATATGAACGAAATTTCTCTAAGGCAAAAATAACTGCTAAAAGCTCTTTCTCAGTAGTAGAATAATTAAATGGGGCATCATTCAAAGTTCTTGATGCATAATAAATAACATGCGGTGTCTTTCCAACTCGTTGCCCTAAAACTGCTCCTAGTGCAAAGTCACTTGCATCGCACATTAACTCGAATGGCCTATTCCAATCTAGAGGTTGAATGATGGGTGCTGATGTCAAGAGTTCCTTTAAACTTTCAAAAGCCTTTCTACAATCTTCATCAAAATGAAATGGACCTCCTTTTGCAACAGCCTGCATAATGGTTTTGCATTCTTTGAAAATTCCTTGATAAATCTTCGATAGAATCCTGCATGTCCAAAAAAAGAACGAATCTCCCTCACACTTGTTGGAGGGAGTAAAGAGTGAATTAAATCAATTTTAGATTTATCAACCTCTATCTCCTTAGATGAAATGACATGACCTAGCACTATGCCTTGATCAACCATAAAATGACATTTTTCCCAATTAAGTACTAGGTTAACATCCATACATCTCTTAAACACAATTGTGAGATTGTTTAAGCAACTATCAAAAGTATTACTATAAACACGAAATCATCCATGAATACCTCTATGATGCTTTCAATATAATTTGAGAATATACTTATCATGCATCTTTGAAAGGTTGCGGGAGCATTGCAAAGACTGAATGGCATGCGACGGTAAGCAAATGTACCAAATGGGCAAGTGAATGTTGTCTTTTCTTGATCCTCCGGAGCAATCACAATTTGGTTATAACCTGAATACCCATCAAGAAAACAATAGTGAGAATGACCTGCCAATCTTTCTAACATTTGATCAATGAAAGGTAAAGGAAAGTGATCTTTTCAGGCTGTACAATTAAGTTTTCTATAATCAATACAAACCCTCCAACCCGTTTGGACCCGAGTTGGTACAAGTTCATTCTCTTAATTTGTCACCACTGTAACTCCGGACTTTTTTGGAACAACTTGGACCGGTCTTACCCACTTGCTATCTGAGATGGGAAAGATAACATCAACATCTAGCAATTTCAAAATTTCTTTCTTCACAACCTCCATCATTAAAGGATTCAATCGACGTTGTGGTTCTCTTGATGTCTTTGCTCCATCTTCGAGCAATATCCTATGCATGCACATGGAAGGGCTTATCCCCTTGACATCGGCTATGGTCCAACCAATAGCTATTTTGTGTTCCTTGAGCACACGGATAAGCCTATCTTCTTGAAGTGTTGTGAGATTCTTTGCAATGATCACCAGTAGTGTTTCGCCCTCTCCCAAATATACATACTTCAAAAGCTCGGGGAAAGGCTTGAGTTCTAAAGTGGGAGCCTGCATCACCGATGGTAAAAGTTTCTCTTTAGATATCGAAAGAGTAATATAGGAGAGATTATACCTTGGTAGAATACTCGGTAGTGACTCGAGTAATGCCACAATTTCTACAATATCCTCACACAATTGTAGATTCTTGCTCAACCCGATGAGATTGTTAACATCAATGCTTTTAATCAAAGTGGTATCCAATGCATCTTCATTTGATAATTCGAAAAAAATTTGTACTAATGAATCCATTATATCAATTGAAAAACAAGAGTACACATCACTAGGATACCTCATTGCTTCAATGATATTGAAGCGAACAATCTCACCATCAAACTCCATTGTCAAAGTACCACCATATACATCTATCTTTGTACGCGCAGTCCTCATAAATGGTCTTCCCAAGAGCAATGGTGGTGACAAATATGTTGATTCATCTTGCATGTCAAGAACATAGAATTCTGCTGGAAAAATCAATTGATTTACCTGCACCAAAACATCATCCAACACACCCTTTGTAAATGCATTAGATCTATCAGTAAGTTGAATAATAATACCAGTTTCTTTAAGTGATCCTAAATTTAAGGAAGCATAAATAGGATATGGCATGACATTAACAGATGCTCCTAAATCTAGCATTGCACTTTCAAACCTAGTGTTACCAATAATGCAAGGAATAGTAAAACTTCTCGGATCCTTACATTTTGGTGGAAGTATCCTTTGCAAAACTGTCGAGACATTTTCCCCAACGCTTACCACTTCATTACCTTTTAATTTACGCTTGTTAGTGCACAATTCCTTGAGGAACTTTGCATAACGGGGCACTTGATAAATGACATCCAAAAGTGGTATGTTCACTTGAACTTTGCAAAATGTCTCCAATATTTCCTTCTCATGTTCATCCTTTTTGGACTTTGCAAACCTGCCAGGAAATGGAGGGGAGAGAACATTAGTAAGGATAGAACTTTTAGAATTTACCTTAGATCCAGAGGTTGGAGTCGCAGTTTCATCGTTCTCAGTTGCTAAGTTCTTCTCTTGAGTTGACTCCTCAACATGATTTTTCATCTTCGTTGGCGCCTCTTCTAAAATCTTCCCACTTCTCAATGTCACGGCACTAGCATTTTCTCTCGGGTTGATTGTTTGAAAAGGGAGTTTTCCTGATCTTGAGCTTCCATTTTACCCACCGTGTTGGCCATGACTCATTTATGTTTCCAAATTCTTGATTGAGGTCTTTGTCTCTTGTTCAAATTGCATTGTGCTAGAAGCTAAGGATTTAACCATATCTTCAAAAGACATATTTGAACTTGGAGGCGGAGTTTGTTGACGAGGTTGAGAGTATTGTGGTTGCCTCTGTTGATTAAAACCCGGTGGATGATTAAACTGTGGTTGTGGGGGTATGAAATGATTTCCTCCATAACTGAGATTAGGATGATCTCTCAATCCAGGATTATATGTGTTAGAATATGGATCGTATCTATTTCTCTGTTGAATTGGAAATCCCCTAATGGCATTTGCTTGCTCTGAGGCTCTTTCTTGTAGTGTCGGGCATGCATCAGTAGGATGTCCCACAATAGAACAAATCCCGCACACTTTACTTGTTGAATTGTCACAAGTGCCATTTGTTGTACAAGAGAAGTGAGACCGGCCAATTGTCTTTCAATTTGAGAGGTTGCTCCTATCTCACTTACTTGTTTAACTGGTGCCTCTTCCCTATTACCAAAGTGTTGTGAGTTGGCGGCCATGTTGGCTATCAACTCTCTAGCAACTATTGGTGTTTTATCCATTAAAGCTCCTCCACTAGCTGCATCAATCATACTTCTCTCCATCGGGAGTAATCCTTTATAGAAGTATTGTAGAAGTAATTGCTCACTGATTTTGTGATTTGGGCAACTAGCACAAAGTCTTTTTAATCTCTCCCAATATTCATAGAGATTTTCCCCTTGAAATTGTCGAATGCTACATATTTCTTTCCTGATGTTTGTAGCCTTTGAAGCTGGGAAATACCTCTCCAAAAATTGTTTTTGCATTTCATTCCACGTGGTAATAAATCCGGAAGACAAATAGTAAAGCAACTCCTTAGCAGTATCTGCAAGAGAGAAAGGAAATGCCCGCAATTTCACTTGTTCTTCCGATATACCCGTTGGTTTCATGCTTGAGCAAACCACATGAAATTCCTTTAAATGTGTATTGGGGTCCTCTCCAACAAATCCATGAAATGTGGGGAGTAGATGAATCATTCCGGACTTTAGTTCAAATCTCACCTCTAGTTCAGGATATTGAATGCATAGAGGTTGTTGAACAAAAGTTGGAGCTGCAAGTTCCTTTAATGTTCGATTTGCATCCGCCATTTCAGACTCTGTGTTTGGACTCACTTGAGGATTCTATGTTCAATGTCTTAGAAGTTCAGTTGGAGAAATGTCTTCTCCACTTTTCGATGTGTTGACCTCTTTTCTTGATCTTAGGTTGTAGTGTGTAGTAGGCTTTTTGCTCATTCACAACCTAAATAACAAGAAAATGACAAAAATAAGGAAAATAGTAACAAAAACAAAATATTACAATTAACAAATTAATAGAATAATCCCCGGCGACACGGCGCCAAAATTGATAAGCTCAAAACGAGTACCAACTAATTTCCTTACTTAACTTAAACGTGTCGTCTCAAATAGTAATATGGCAAGTAAGAGTCATTTCCAAAGAGGATTGTTTCAATTTAATCAATTACGCACTAAAAATTGAAATTAACAATTATATACTAAAGTAATTAAATGCGGGGGTTTGGTTCGTTGAGCTAAAGAAACCAATAAATTCAAAATAGAAATTACTTGAATTTGGAAATAAATAAAGTAGTTTTTAAAACAAAGATGTGAAGATGTGATCGGAGCGTATTTCGTTACCACGAGAACGATTTTCATATCAATTACTACAATAGATTTTCGTTCTCTAAATTAACAACAATTCGAGAATAATTACAAACTCAATTATCTAAATCTCTCCTTACATGTTAGTTGAATGAAACAAGCTCTTTACTCAACCCCTATTTATTAAACAACCTAGAATAAGCTCTCTAGATTTAATTTAACAAAAGCATTACGACAAAAGAGATGAATTGAGTTAAGGGCAAACTCACAAGCTCGGTTTACTTACTTAAGTGTTAATCCACATACAATCAATTGAAAATTCCTCATAATCCATTGAAATGTAATTGCCACACGGTTTTAGAATATATAGCTATTACGTACTATAAATCCCAAAATAGCATTAATTGAAACAACTCAATCATTTAGTTGTACACCTAAATAATCAAGAAGAACAAAATCAACATTTAACACAATGAATTAAACACATTAATCAATGAAACTATAAAGTACAAATTAATTGAAAATCATAACTCGGGTTTGAAATTACCCCCAATCACAAATATATTTCGTTACCTATTAAATACTCAAAAATAACAAACAAATTCTTACAACCCATTAATAGAAAATAAATTAGAGAAAAGAAAAACTTATTGATAAAGAGAAAATCAATGGGTCTTCTTCTCCAAGCTATTTCACCATTGCCAAGCTCTAAGCTTTGTCCAAAATGTCAAAGGAAATCAAAGAAAAAAGAAAGAAAGTAAAAGAAAGGCAAAGACAAAAAGAATTCAAAGGAAAGAAAAACCCAACAGAATGATGGACACGCTGCTGCTGTTCAGTTGCTGGTTTTAAAATTAAAACCTAGAAAAATTGCAGCCAAGGTCCTTGAAGTTTTGAAAAGTGACAAAATGGTCCCCATGTTTTAAAAGTGTTAAAAGTGGCGCTGCAGAGCTGGAACAGTGGGCCTGCAGTGCCCCAACCTCTGTTTCTACCAAGGAAAATAGGTTTTGGTGCTATTTACAACTAAGTCCCTCAACTTTCAGCACTTGTGCACTTTGGTCCCCAAGTTCATAATTTTTGCACAATTTTGGTTCTTTTTTCTTCCTTTTGTCTTGTTCTCTTTCCATGGGTGATCTTTGGCCTACAAAAACATAAATTACACATTGTGAGTAGACCCATTAATTTAATCAATAATAAATTTAGTTTAAATATTAAATAAGTGTGAAATTTTTGGGAACCAAGTGTGGTTCATGTATCATGCTGGATACTTGGGAAAAGGAATACGGTTTTTTGAATTGGAGAAATTTGAAATTTTTGATTGAAGGGTTTTGTCATTTCGATGCAGTCGGATTTATTTTTCCAGGTGGAGAAATTTTTTTGCTTAATTCGATGCACCGGAATTTGTGTCTAGGTGGAGATTGTTAGGTTCGGTGACCCAAATTATGTGGAATATTTTGAGAATATTTTATCCCTTCTTTGTACATTGTTTTATTGGTAAAAATATTGGGAAATATTATTTCCTTATTTTCACGTGATATTGTTTCCATTTATTTTACATGATTTTATTAGGAAAATATTATTTTCACTATTCCACATTATTTTTATATTATTTCCATATTTATGGTTTGGTATGCACCCATAAATATGTAGCTCATCCCTTCATATTTCTTGAAGCATTATACACATTGTATAATTTATGCTCTCCACTGGTTGAAATAAAATTATCATCTTCTTCCATTAATTCTCTCTTGTGTTTGGTGATCTATTACTTCAAATGTATCATATTAAATCTCATTTGGTGAATGTAAAGCTTCCTTGTTAGATCCTAACATATATTAGGAAAAACTCATTGATTGAAAGTGAAATTGGAAGAAATTGGCGACAAATGGTGAAATCCAAAGTTCGAGTACTCAATTGTAACTTTTCAATAGTAGATTAGGACCACAAAATGATGAATTAATAGTTTACAGGATCAACTGGTTGTAATTGGAGTTGAAGGATCGAATTTGCAAGGAAAAATAACTGAAACGAATCAAGAACCAAAATTTGGGGTGAAATTGTACAAAATCAGAAAGAAGCAACCTAGCATGCACAAATAGCCCAAAATTTATATACGGCGCAAGCGCATCACACAAAATAGAGCACATGCGGCAAAAATATCTGTGCACGCACAAGCTATTCAGGGATCTTCGTAGCAGTTTTCCTATTTTGCTTCAAACTCTATTTAGAAACCAATTTTTGCACGATCTTTGACTTATTTTCAACCATTATTATAAATATTGAACATGGGCACATCATTGAGAAGACTTGTCAAGAACCTCTCCCACGTATATTTCATCAATTTATCACATCAAAGAAAGACCAAAATCATCATTTTTTGAGCAAATCACAAGGCAATTGCAAGAATCAATTCATTAATGATAAAAGCTTGGTTTTTGGATAAAGAAGGAAAGACGCAACTGGAATTCAGAAAAAAAAAAAAATCATTGAAGATATTCAAGATTCATAATCTTTTCTTCAATTAATCAAAATTCGAGTGATGATTTACAAATTAATTATATTTTCTTGTAATTTTATTATGTGGGCTAATTTTCCAATTATAAAGACATTGATGAACCCTTATTATGAGGCTTTTGATATAAATTCAATATTTTGAGGCCTAATATGTGTTTATTTTTAAATGATTGCTTTGGCTCCATTTGACAACCATTATTTCAAGAATTTTTAATTCTCATACTCATTTTCAACCACACATTTACACAATAAAATATTTTGCATATAAATCCAAATTTTTTCCTATTTTTTAACCACACATTCTCTAAAAATCATTGTTCAAACTCAATTTTCTCCATAACCAAAAAAAAAAAAAAGTTGTCATACAAGGGTTTAGGGACTTTTCAGTTACTTAATCACTAATGTGATTGATTGTAAATTTTATTGATTTTGAGAGAAACAATAAGATAGATAGAACTTTATAACAATTATCGTAAAGTTTCATGGGGGTAGAGATATACCGCTATACTTTCTATGATATCTAATTTAGATGTTTTTAGCGTTTTTAATGCATGTTTTCATATTCGTATCTTTATGGAGATATAGGAAGATTACATGAAATGATAGATTTAATTAATATCGAGAGATACTTTTAATTAACTTAAGAACATTGAATAACAAGAACATACACATATTGTCATGTTATTGATTTATATTGAAATGGATTAATAAGGAAGATTCAAGATCTAGGCATTATCATATCGAAATTTATAAAAGCTTTATAAATTGCATAAATTGCTCAATAGAATAGTTAGTTTAATTAGTTAATTTAGCATAAATCCTTCAACAAAATTTTCTATTTGATTAAAATTAACATTAATTGATCTTAGATTAAGTACATAATCCTCGTGGGAACAATTCTTTATCCATCACTTTATTACTTGTGCAGTAAATCAAACGATCAAGTTTTGGTACCGCTGCCGAAGACTATTGTATTTAATTAGTTTTAACTTTAATTTGAATTTTTATTGCTTTATTAATTTAATCTTATATTAGAAAAAAATTATGGCGTTTCTTCTCTTTCTTTTTCAAGATCTCATATGCAAAGTTCGAGGCACGGTAATCTTGCTCAATTTGGTCCGAAAATCAAACGAACATTAAGGTTGAAAAGAAAAAATTTGATAGAAGCACAACAAAAACTGGAAACATTTCTAATGGCAAGAAATATACAAATTTTAAATTGCTTTTGGGATGAATGAAATTGCAGCATATCCAGTTGTAGTTACAAGAGATGAGAATGAAAGGCTCATGGTGAATATATGGTTCCACCAATGGTAGAAAGCAGATACAGTATAGTGATAGAAAAATAAAATGCATATTTCCCTCCTTATTTTATGTGCTCGTATGATTAATCAATGTCAAAATGTACTTATTATGTTCATATTTTAGTTTAGGTGACAATTATATGGATATGGTGTAATTTGAAAGAAATAAGCAAACATAACAAAAATGAAAGAAAACGAAGTTTGGGGACTAAAATGCAAATGCTCAAAAGTTATGTGAAACCAAACGATGAAGATTTGAGAGTAAATTGGTTGAAAGAAGACGTCAAAGGATAAAATATCGTCAAAGTATGATCACACATCAATTTTCAATCAAAAAAGTTGAGCACCGATTTTCAGCCTCATATGTATAGCTTAAATTTCATGCGGTCGCAAATGGTGTTTCAGCAAAGTTTAGAGTCTGTTTTCAATGTTCTATACGACCGCATGACTTACTACCATACGGCCGCATAGTTCATTCTCGACACGAAAATTCTGGTTGCCGAATTTAAGTCAACTACCTATAAAAAAAACTATAAATACGCATTTTTAAACCCTAGAACGGGAAGAACGTACACAACGCCTCAAAAATTAATTCTTCATTTTTTGTCTCATAAATTCATGAATTGTAACTAAACTTTTACACTTGGTCAAAGGAAATTGAAGTCTCGAAACCACATATTGTGAGATCTAAATAGTTTTTCTTAGTTTAATTCATGTTTTTAAGTATTGAATATTTTTCTACACTTATTTTCATGATTGTTATGTTTAATTACTAGAAGACCTACTAGTTTGTTATTCGTTGCAATCTACCGCTACGTTAAATATAAAATCCGTAATTGTTTGTTATCTTAACTTGTGAAGCAACTAGGGTTTGATAATTTGCTGTTTTGGTGATTGTTAAATCTTAGGAAGAATATTTAAATAGATTGAATGCAACATTTGGTGTTTTTGTTATCTAGTCATCGATTTTTCTATTGTGTAAAATTGTTATTAAATTGAATCTTGAGCGTTTTAATAATTAAGGTTAGTTAGAACGCTAGTTTCTAACTAACTAAAATTAAGGAGAAATAGGAATTATTCCAACAGTGAGTATTCAAAATATGGGTTGATTTATACTTGCATCGATGATCAATTATAAATTTTCGACGGTAGATATTGACTTAGACCAAGGTTAGTGTTTTGATTATTTTCGTTAATTTAATTTTCATTGTTATTAATTGAGTTATTTACAATTGTTTGCATATAAAAACCCCCCGATCATTGTACGAATTATAAAATATTGAATTACATACTTTTCGTAGGATCGACCATTATTTCGACTATTACATTAGTTTTAGAGGTTAAGGTATTACTTTTGGATGCCTGCGACAGCACACACAACATGGCTTTCCCAGAATTTAGGCAAGGTAATTTTCACTCGAGGACATACGTAATCAATATGTTTCACTATGCATTACAATTCTTTGGGAGATCCACTGAAAATTCGAATGCTAAAACTCGAGGTCTCTAGATATCTGTGCAACAATTGAATATCTGGGGATTTCCACTAATGCAATTCGACTGAGACTCTTTCTTTACACTTTGAAAGATTCGCCTAGGGAATGGTTGGACACATTCCCACCTCATGGATCACCACTTGGAACAGTTTAAGTCAAAAATTCTTAAGTAAATATTTCTAATTGAAAAGGATTGCCAAATTGACTGACGAGATTACTACATTCTCTTAATTGAATTCATAATGTTATTGAGAGGCATAGGAAAGGTACAAAGGGCTACTCTGTATATTTCTACAATATGGTTGCAATGACTACAAGTATAATACTTCTACAATGGGCTAAATTCGGCAAGCAAGGCTAATGTTGACTCTACTTGTACTAGTTAAATTATAAAAAGGACAACGGACTAAGTCTATCAAATCATGGAAGACCTAGCATGATTAGTGTACTTTTGTGAACAGAGAGATCAGGTGGAAAGAAAGTTGCTGGAATACACGAAGTTGACACACTGATAGCAATTTCAGTACAGCTAGCAACACTAGTTAAAAAGGTAAATAGTTGGGCAACCAATCAAACAATGAATACAGTTTAAGCAGCTGGGCCGAGATGCATTCATTGCAGTGGAATTCACGAAAGTGTGGATTTTAACATGGGAAGTTCACTTTTGAATCGGATGAAGAGGTAAATTACATGAAAAATTACCCCGATGTAGTAGAATAATCCATATGCAAATGCATACAACCCAGGCTAGAGGAATCATCCCAACTCTTCTTGGAGCAATAATCAGTCATAAAGTGCACCACTTCAAATGCACCGCCATGTTTTCAGCAGTCGAAAAAGAAGCCCTCATGGGAAAAAACATTTACTAAAATCGTTGAAGCATCAACTGACTTCATACAAAGGACTGAAAAAATTTTGCAGATTCATGGAGCTACTATTAAGATTTTGGAAAACCAAAAGGGACAAATTACCAAAGTACTTTTAGAGAGACTAATAAGTGCGTTTTGCACATTTATTTAGGCCACAAAATATGAAAAATTGCCAATGCATATGTTGAAATATGGCTTAATTCGATATAATTTGTCTTTGTAGGATTACATTGATGGATGGAATGAAGAGTATACGAAAACAAACGACAAGATCAAAATGGAAGAAAATGAAACCTCGGGGACCAAAATACAATTATTCAAAAGTTGACCCGAATGGCGAATCGAGATGAAATTGGGCTAAGTAACACAATATGATATTATGGAATGCTAGAAGAAGGAGGAGAAGAAAGCAAGGCTAAAAAGTAAATGAAATAAAATTTGGGGACCAAATGGAACATACTTTCTAACATGCAGTTGTATGGTAAAAAACTTCATGAAGTCGTCCAAGAGGTAACAGGGAAAAATTTCTGCCAAATTGTTATAACCATGCTGTCACATGGGATATAACCATGCAGTTGCATGGTTCAATTCCGGCGCAAATTTTCTGGTTTCCTAGTTCGAACCAATCTCTTATGGAAAGATATTTTGACGCCCTATATAACCCCAATCTTGTCTCGAATAAGGGTTCATGCATTTTTTAAGAGAAAAAGGCATTGAAGAGGAAGGACGAAGGCAAAAACAAGGGATTTCACTCCAAAATTCAAGATTGCAAAATTTAAATTCAAGAATTGGGTGATGTCTTCTCCTAAATATTTTTCTTGTTCTTTAATTTTATCCATGATAGGCTAAATTTTCATTGTACTAGGAGAACGATGATCACCGCTGTGTGAACGTTTAATTCCTTATTTTGCAATTTCGACATTAAGATGCGAATATTATATGTTGAATGATTTATATACACTTTAATGTCTACATAATTAAATGCATGTGATTATGTGAGTATGGGTAGTCTATTTCATGCATTCGAAAGAAGGGAATTAGATTCAACAAGGTATAAATCATTGTAGGGTGCGATAAGGGATAGAAATATACCGTTATGCTTTACATGAATCATTAAGTGTTTACAAAACGTCATGCATTCTCATATATTGCATTTCTCATAAAAATATAGTCAAATAGTATGCGAGAATAAGTTCAATTCTACTCGAGAAAGATTATTGAATATGTTAAAAACATTGATTCTTCAACTAAATTGTAGTGTTTTCAAATTGTGAAATAAGGGTTAAACGTGAACTTGCTTGGTGATTTGGGATCCTAGTGCATTTTTCAAACATTAATTTCTTCAACTTTTTGCATTTATTTAGTACCTTTGTTTAAATTGCATTTTAGTCATAGTTTAGTTATAAAATTCAAATCTTCAACTATCTTGAGTTAAATAGATTCGGTTAAGGTCTCGGTAATATAAATCAAATTAAATGAATCCTCGTGGGATGAAACTCAAAATTTTACAGTTTTCACTTTATTGCTTATTAACAAACTGTAAACTTGTAGTGATTTACAAAGTGAACATATTTTTATGAACAAGTTTTTAGTATCGTTGCCGAGCATTGACTATTAATTTGATTTTTCTTTACTTGGACACTAATTCGAACTTGTCTTTAATTTTAGTTTACATAGTATATTTTACTCAGTTTTTTTGCTGTTTAGGCTAAGCTTGTCTGCGAAGATCAATGAACTGTGTATTACTTCAAACTGATTTGGAAATTAAATGAACGTTTCATTGCAGATGAAGGGAAGTAAGAGTAGCACAGTAGAAAGATCAAGGAAAAATACAAAAGGCTGATCAACTCCTGGAACTGAGAGTAAATCATGCAGCTCCAGCCAATACGAAGGTACAATTTGACGGGAATGCTCTTTTGGGAGATTTATTATCACCATTTGTTGCTCAAAGTCAATCCACCATTGTCTACCCCGCATTTGAACAACCAAACTTTTAGTTGAAGACGAATGTCATCCAACTATTCCAAAACAGGCATCAATTCTATGGGATGGCCAACGAGAATCCGCATACACATGTATCCCGCTTCTTAGATATGTGTCAACACTTAAGGTACTAAGGGATATCAGATAATGCAATTCGACTAAGGTTATTTCCACACACTCTGTAAGATAAAGCACTTGAGTGGTTAGATTCGCTCCATGTGGCTAGCATTACTACTTGGACCGATTTGGCTCATAAATTCTGTACAAAGTTCTCTCACCAGCCAAGGTTGCAAGATTGAGGCACAAAATATCAATATTCAACCAGAATGAGTTCGAATCATTTGATGAGGTATGGAACAGATTCAAGAATATGTTGAGAAAATGTCCATAACATAGGTTTGAAAAACAATCACAAGTCAGGTTTTTCTACACAGAACTGCTTCCAACTTTCAGGAGAATGGTGGACTCGTTATCAAATGGGTCCCTAACTACTAGAACGATTGATGGACCTTGGGAATTGTTCGAGAGAATGGCTAATACTTCAGCCATGTGGTCTTCAGATCGATGAGGTCTAAAGAAAACAGCTGGAGTCTACGAAGTAGATACATACTCAGTTTTATCTGCAAAGATTGACTCCCTATTTCACAAAATGGAAAGCATAACGCAAATGGTGAACTCAGCATAAGTAAAGAAGTCAAATTGCGAAGAATGTGGAGCAGAACATGACACAACTGAATGTCCCATCCTTACACAAGGAAATGAACATGTGGATTACGTTCAATGGGGTTAATGTCAGCCCAACAATCCTCACTCTGACACATACAATTCGGGATGGAGAAATCATCCAAATTTCTCTTGGGGTGGAAATTAGAATGACAATCGAGTTCAAGGACAGTTTCAGCAGGAGAAAAAACCCCAGTTGGATGACATGTTTGCAAAGCTCATGGAAAAAATCGAAAAATACATGGAGATCACCAATCAGTTCATGAGGAAGAATGAAACAAACTTCCAGAATCAGGGTATAGCTATTAAGAATTTGGAGACACAAAAGGACATCTGGCTCTTTCTATGATAGAAAGAGTGCATGGTGTATTGCCGAGCAACACAGAAGTAAATCCTAGGGAGCATGTTCAAGCCATTACTACACGAAGTGGAGTTTAGCTACCTGAGATACATGCCAAGAGACATGGTGCAAATAAAGAACAAGTGAATCTTCTAAAGAAGAAAATAAGAAATAGGTTGACAACACCAAGAAGACATCGGTAAGAAAAAGTCCAGAAAAATCACAACACGTGCCAGATAATTTGGTAAATCCCTATGAGCTACCAATTCCATTCCCACAACAGTTGAGGAAGCAAAGAATGGAGTAGCAATACAAAAAATTTCTTGAAGTGTTTAGAAAGCTCCATATAAACATCCCATTGGCTAATGCACTCTTTCAAATACCGAGCTACGCCAAATTCTTGAAGGACATTCGATTAAACAAATGCAAGTTGGAGGATCATGAGACAGTGATGTTGACTGAAGAAGTCAATGCCAAAATTCAGAAAAAGCTTCCACCAAAACTGAAAAAGTAAAGTGATGTTGAGCAAAGTAAAGGATGGAGCAGCAATACAACAAGTGCCAAATAATTCGATAAATCTCTATGAGCTACCAATTCCGTTCCTACAATGGCTGAAGAAGCAAAGGATGGAGCAGCAATACAAACAATTTCTTGAAGTGTTCAAAAAGCTCCATATAAACATCCCATTGGATGATGCACTCTTCCAAATACCGAGCTACGCCAAATTCTTGAAGGACATTCTATCAAACAAACGCAAGTTGGAGGATCATGAGACAGTGATGTTGAATGAAGAAGTCAGTGCCAAAATTCAGAAAAATCTTCCACCAAAACTGAAGAATCCAGGGAGTTTCACTGTACCCTGTACTATTAGTGAAATCTATTTTGATAAAGCGTTGTGAGATCTTGGTGCCAGTATTAATCTAATACCGTTATCTGTTTTCAAGAAACTTGGACTAGGAGAAGCTAAAGCAACCACGATTACATTGCAACTGGCAGACCGATCTTTGACACATCCAAGTGGAATCATAGAAAACGTGCTAATCAAGGTGGAAAAATTCATATTCTCTCCTGATTTTCTCATATTGGATATGGAGGAGGACAATGATGTTCTGCTCATCTCGGCAGACCATTGTTGGCCACAGGCAAAGCATTGATTGATGTTTAGAAGGGACAGTTAATTTTGAGGCTGGGTGAAGAGCGGATATCCTTCAACGTTTTCAAAGCAATGCAGTTTCCTTCAAAGGCAGATAGCTATTTCAAAATTGATGTCATTTACAAGCTGTTTCTACTTCAACATCATTCAGATACATACGAGGCGTGTATCTTTCATTCTCAATCAACAAATTCAGATTCACTTGAGGTTGAGACTTATGATTATCTCAAACACAATCAGTGAGGTAGAAGAAGAAAAATTACTTCGAGTACTCAAGGAGCACAAAATAGCGATAGGATGGACCATCGCAAATATTTAAGGGATCAGCCCTTTGTTGTGCATGCATAAGATTCTCATGGAGGAGAATTTTTGACCCAGTGTGGAGAGTCAGCCGAGTTTAAATCCAAATATGAAAGAAATGGGCAGGGCTGAGGTATTGAAGCTCTTAGATGTGGGCATTATCTATCCTATATCAGACAGCGTATGGATCAGTCCAGTTCAAGTTGTACAGAAAAATGGAGGAATAACAATCGTACCTAATGAGAACAATGAACTTATTCCTACCAGAACAGTTACGGGATGGAGGGTTTGCATTGACTACCGTAAACTCAATATAGCTACAAGGAATGATCATTTTCCTCTCCCATTCACTGATTAGATGTTAGAAAGGTTGGTAGGCCATTTACACTACTATTTTCTTGACGGGTATTCAGGTTACAATCAGATACCAGTGGAGCCAAAAGACTAGAAAAAGACCACATTCACATGCCCCTACAGTACATTTGCTTACCGTAGGATGCCTTTTGGTTATGCAATGCTCCACCCACATTTCAGAGATGCATGATGGCTATATTTTCCAACATGATTGAGAGGTTATCGAAGTGTTCATAGATGACTTCTCTGTGTTTGGGTCTTCATTCAATGATGCTTGAAACACTAAAATTTGGTATTACGGAGATGTCGAGAAACAAATCTGGTGCTGAATTGGGAGAATGTCACTACATGGTATAGGAGGGCATTGTCTTGGGACATCGGGTTTCATCAAAAGGAATTGAAGTAGACAGGGCAAAGGTCCAGGTTATTGAGAAATTACCGCTGCCAACTTCTGTTAAGGGTGTTCATAGCTTCTTAGGTCATGTTGGGTTCTACAAATGGTTCATCAAGGATTTCTAAAAGATCACTAAGCCGTTATGCAATTTGTTGATGAAGAACAGCCCATTTAACTTCAATGAGGAGTATTTGATAGCTTTTTACACCCTAAAGAAGAAGTTTACTTCAACTCCAATGGTAGTCGTATCGGATTGGGAACTACCATTTCAATTGATGTATGATGCTCGTGATTATGCCGTGGGAGTGGTATTGGGACAGCGAAGAAACAAAATTTCTCATGTGATATGCTACGGCTACAAATCTTTAAATGATGCATAGCTGAATTATGCAACCACGAAGAAGGAGTTGTTGGCGGTCCTATGTGCTTTTGATAAATTTCGACCTTATCTGGTTGGGTCAAAATTTATTGTCTAATCCGATCATGCGGTATTGAAGTATCTGATGACAAAGCAAGACGCCAAGTTGAGGTTGATTCGTTGGGTACTGTTATTGTAAGAGTTCGACATAGAAATCAGAGATAAGAAATGTAGTAAGAATGTGGTAGCCAACCATTTATCACGGTTGGAGCTCGGTCAACCAGTTGAAGCAGTGGAGATAAATACATTTTTCCAGATGAACAACTCCTCGGTGCGGAGACAGCACCTTGGAACGCTGATATTTTGAACTACTTGGCAAAATCCATTTCCGCACTGGATTATTCAAGTCACCAGAGAAAGAAGTTCTTTACGGAGTTGAAATATTATTTTTGGAAAGATCCAGTTCTCTATAGGCTTGGGGCAAATCAGATCATTTGGCGGTGCATACTTGAAGAAGAGGTAACTCAGATTTTGGAGCATTGTCATTATTCGGCATATGCAGGACACTTTGGGGCCTCCAAGACAGCATCAAAGGTCTTACAGTTAGGTTTTGTTAGCTGACGTTGTTTAGGGATGCCTTTGAGTTAGTGAAGAGATGTGATCCGTGTCAACGTACGGGGAATATCTCGAGGAAGAATGAAATGTCCCTGACAAGTATTATAGAAGTGGGGCTGTTTGACGTCTGGGAGAATGACTTCATGGGACCATTCCCATCATCCTTCTCCAATCAATACATACTTGTGGTGGTTGATTATGTCTCTAAGTGGGTAGAAACAGTGGCATTGCATACTAACGATGCAAAAGTGGTGATTGGATTCCTCAAGAAGCACATTTTCACTCATTATGGCACACCTAGGGCTATCATCAGTAACGGGGGCAAATACTTCTATAATCGCCAGTTTGAGCAGTTGTTGAGTAAGTATGGAGTCAAACACCGCATAGCAACCCCATATCATCCTCAACCAACGGCCAAATTAAAGTTTCTAACAGAAAATTAAGGAGAATTATGGTCAACGATTAATTCTTCGAAGAAATACTGGTCCAAGAAGTTGGACGATGCCTTGTGGGCATACAGAACAACATTCAAAACACCAATAAGAATGTCACCATACCACTTAGTATTTGGGAAAGCATGTCACTTACCAGTAGAGTTGGAACATCAAGCATATTGGGCACTTCGAAGGCTGAATCTGGATCTGCAAACAGTGGGTGAACAGTGGTTACTTTAGTTGAATGAGATGGATGAGTTTCATTAGGAAGCTTATGAGAATGCAAAAATCTACAAGGAGCGAACTAAGAAATTTCATGACATGAATATTCAGAGAAGGGAGCTTCTTGTAGGGCAGAAAGTACTCTTGTTCAACTTTTGACTGAAGCTTTTTTCGGTAAAATTGAGGTCGAGGTGGTCTGGTCCATATACTATTACACAAGTGTTTCCACACGGAGCTGTGGAAATCACCCATGAGAGAAAAGGAACATTCAAAGTTAATAGACAGCGTTTAAAATGCTATTGGAGTGGGAAATTCTCGAAAGACAAATCCACTGTTCATCTCAAACTTCCGGAGTGATTCCTACACAGTACAGTCGGGCTATCAATTATAAACTAGCGCTCGATGGGAGGCAACCTATCGTTTCTACCTTTTTATTCATTTTACCTTATGCATTCCATTGGTAATTTCTTCTTCAATTTTTTTTTATCATTTTTAATAAGATTACTTTTTTCATTGTCTCTACAGGTAATAAAAGAGTATATGCATGATCCACACTTCTTTTTCTTCTACCATGTTCGCCTTAACATCCCCATCAATTAGGAGAGTATTCATCACCCTTTGTTTTTTATCTTCTGTGAATTCGTACTTAATTTTATGAGTTGCTAAGTTTGCATTTTATTATTCTTTAAACATTGAGGAAAATGTTCTGTATACGTTTAGGGGTGAGAATATTTCAATATGTCATTCATCATGCTACTGCAGTTTTTATTTTTGTATGAAAAAAAATTCAGTTTTTCATTTTTTGACGAGTTATTCTTAGTTTTACGCATTTCTAATAGTAGTTTAGAATTTTGTGTGTTTGCATGGGTTTGACTATTCTGCCAACCACGATGATTTTTATTGGGTTATATGTGGACCATGAATGATGAAAACCGTGCATCATTAAATTGATCAAAACATGTTTATGTAAAATTTGATTTGCCTTGTGCACGACACCCATGTTTACATATTTGGCTATCAAGTTAACTCATTAGTTAGAAATAGGTGAACTTAGAAAATTCCAAAAAACTCTTTTCGTGCTAAACCATGACCAATTTTTAGAATAGTTTGGATGTAACTGAACTATTGCAAGGAAACACTGAGATGACTAGGGGTTTCGCGCATGATATTATGTGTGGATTTTCTAAAACCAATGAGATGAAAACGAAGTAAAAGTTTCAAGTTTAGGTATAGTGTTAGAAACTGGGTGTCTAAAAGAAAAGAGACATTGCACTATTCATTTAATAAACAAAGACATATGTTTGAGCATGTATAACTCAAGTGATTAAGCCTGCAAGGGTTTAAAACTTGGTGCCCTATGGTCATCTGACTTGGAATTCATCGGCCTAAAGCTCGCTATAGATGTTATATAGAAAGCAAATGAAAGATGTTATATAAAAGAAAAGAAAAAAATGGTATCTATCTATTGATGAATTACATACATACTCTTATGTATGAAATGCATTGATTAGCCAGTGACACTCGGTTGATAAGACTATATCTCCAATGCAAGGCAACTAACTCAATTTAATCTCAAAGGTTGAAAAAATAAAAAATAAGAAAATCTCTGCTTATTAAAGTGTGAAATTGTGATAGTATGATTCATCCGAACTGAAAGAGGGAAATGAATAGATATAAATGAGTTCAGTTTTAGAACACACCCCAAGATAATAGAGTGAAAAGAATAAATTTGGGGGAATGTGTATCTTTCAAACGATGAGAGCTAAAAATTTGACTACATTGGGTCGGGTATGAGTAAGCCATTATCCTGATATGCTGGTATGAGTTTTCACACACACACATACACATGCACGTGTCGAGTTTTGCATATAGTACGTGGAGATTGATGCGATTTTGCACTGCTACAGTTGTTTATGTGGTCTCTTACTAAGCTCCAATCCTGAGACACGGCAGATTGTTAAGCTATGTTTTGTGTAGATTAAGCCACATCTTTTTTGAGGACAAATAATAGTTCAAGTTTAGGGGATTTGATAAATGCGGTTTGCGCATTTATTTAAGCCACAAAATATGGAAATTGTCGATGTATATGTTTAAATATGGCTTAATTCGATATAATTTATGTTTGTAGAATTACATTGATGGATGAAATGAAGAGTATGCAAAAACAAACGAAAAAGGGGCCAAAATAGAAGAAAATGAAACCTCAGGGACCAAAATACTATTATTCAAAAGTTGACCCAAATGGCGAATCGAGCATGGAATTGGGCTAAGTAACACATTGTGATATCATGGAATGCTAGAAGAATGAGGAGAAGAAAGCAAGGCCAAAAAGTAAATGAAATAAAATTTAGGGACCAAATGGAAAATACTATCTACCACGCAGTCATATGGCAGAAACTTCATGCAGTCGCCCAAGAGATAACGGGGAAAAATTTCTGCTAAATTTATTATAACCATGCAGTTGCATGGTTCAATTACGATGTGAATTTTCTGGTTTCCTTATTCGAACCAATCTCTTATGGAAAGATATTTTGACGCCCCATATAACCCTAATCTCGTCCAGAATAAAGGTTCACACATTATTTAAGAGAAAAAGGCATTGAAGAGCAAGGAAGAAGGCAAAAACGAGGGATTTCACTCCAAGATTCAAGATTGCAAGATTTAAATTCAAGACTTGGGTGATGTCTTCTCCTAAATATTTTTCTTGTTCTTTAATTTTATCCATGCTAGACTAGATTTTCATTGTACTAGGAGCATGATGATCCTTGCTATGTGAACGTTAAATTCCTTATTTTTGCAATTTCGACATTAAGACGCGAATATTATATGTTCAATGATTTATATAAACTTTAATGTCTCAATAATTAAATGCATGTGATTATGTGAGTATGGGTGATCTATTTCATGCATTCGAAAGAAGGGAATTAGATTCAACAAGGTATAAATCATCATAGGGTCCGATAGGGGATTGAAATATAACGCTATGCTTTACGTGAATATTTAAGTGTTTACAAAACGTCATGCATTCTCATATATTGCATTTGTCATAGAAATATAGTCAAATGGTATGCGAGAATAGATTCAATTCTACTCGAGAAAGATTATTGAATATTTTAGAAACATTGATTCTTCAACTAAATCGTCATGTTTTCAAATTGTGAAATAAGGGTTAAACGTGAACTTACTTGGTGATTCGGGATCCTAGTGCATTTTTCATAAATTAATTTCTTCAACCTTTTACATTCAAGATTATTTTGCATTTATTTAGTAACCTTAGTTTAAATTGCATTTTATTCATAGTTTATTTATAAAATTCAAATCATCAACTATCTAGAGTTAAATAGATTCGGTTAAGATCTCGGTAATAGAAATCAAATTAAATCAATCCCGTGAGACGATACTCGAAATTTTACAATTTCCACTTTATTACTTGTTAACGAACCGTACACTTGCGGTAATTTACAAAGTGAACATATTTTTGTGAACAGAGACTACCATGAGCCTTGCTAAGGACACTGAGATAAATCCCAAACAACATGTAATAGCAATGCGTGTTATGGAGAGTGAAATAATTGAGGACTCACTTGTGAAAGTACTAACTTCGGTTCAGACAATTACTATGCGAAATGGGGTTCAACTTCTAGAAATTACAATTAAGAAACAGGTGGTAGCATATGAAAAGGTACCTTTCACAGATGATGAGGAAATGGATAAATCTGAATAGTTAGCAAGGATAGTTCCACATCAGAAGTCAGATGATCCACAGGTTAAGGTAACCATTCCTATCAAGACTTATGTACCTCTTATCCCCTTCCCTCAAAGATTGCATAAAATGAAGCTCGATGAGCAATTTGAGAAGTTTCTGGACATGTTGAGAAAGCTCCACATCAAAGATACCATTTATCAATGCAATTAGATAGATCCCAAGTTATGCAAAGTTCCTGAAATACATGATATCAAAGAAAAGAAAGCTTCTAGAATTTAAAGAAGTGGCATTAACAAAAGAAAGCAATGCTAGGCTGTAAATTAAATTACCTTCCAAATTCAAGGATCAAAGGAGTTTCGTGATAGACCAAGAATAGCTAAACAAGAGGGGTGTGATTTTGTTTTTAAAACTTTTTCGAAAAATTAATCTAAAATCAAACATGTAATAACTAGATAGATTAATTCAAATAATAAGTACGAATATGAAAGCAATAAGTAAAGAGAGATAGATGGTGCAAACGATATAATTATGGAGGTTCAATTCAACGCAATGATCTATGTCCTCTGTTACCAAGTTCTCCGGCATGAGTAAGACCAATTTCACTATGTTGATTGATTTGTGGTGCAATCCAAGCCTTTACAATGCTTCTGGTAACTTACAAACAATGAGCACTGATTCTTATACAACGTTGAGTTTTATGGGACCTCAACACGACCCACACATTTTTTAAAAAGTTGGTTTTACAAATGAAACACCGCTCTCAATAAATGATATGATCACAATTAAGTATCAAAAGAGAAATATGCTAACGCTTTAATAGATAACAATGAATAAAGCTCAAGTGTTATGTATGACAAACTTTGATGTGTAGAATGATTTTCAAAAGTTAATTTGATCAAAAGCTTTTCAAAGTTAAAATGATTTGATAATAATAAATGAGATGAGAAATAGATATAATTTTCCTCAAAAATATCTCACTTGAATGCTCTTGAATGTTGTAATGAATGGCAAGTGATTTCATATTTACAGAAGTTGAAAAACGTCAAACAATATGTCGAATCGAATGATCATTCAGACGTCCGGACTGTTTTGGACGATTGATTTAACTAGTGCTCGTCAGAAGTCAGAACTGTCAAAACTCTACTGTAATAACTTGAGGAATGAACAAAATTCATGAGGCCTAATCCAATAGTGAGAAAATCAAGTTTCCTACCAATAAGAAAAGAGTTGAAAAGAAACAGATCAACAGAACTCACTTCATCCTATGACCCTTTCGTGGTAGGATAATATTTGCATGATATTTTGTAAAACTTTGCAGGGATGAGTCAATTGATTCACACTAACTTTCGTGATATTTTTCAAAAAAAAAAAAAAAAAATTTGGTTACTCGACGACAAGCTTCGGTAGGGTCATAGCCGTCTAAGGTGAGATGTGCATTGTGAAGAAAAATCTATGTTTCACACAACTCAAGTTCTAAAATATCATGAATAAGAGCTTTATTGATGACAATGAGTTTATTTTTAATTAAACATGAAATGTCACTGGAACGGGGAGTAATAATCATTTTTTTTTTATAAAATTCCTTCATGAGCCATGGGTATGCATTGGCAATTGAAATCCAACCCATATTTTCAAAACATTCTTCTATATGAAATTCAAGAGCTTCAATAATAAAATCCACAAAATCAACATTTTTACCTATTAACATTGGGAATTTTTCAAATGGTTTGGCCGGCACCTCGGGTTCCAAATTAAACTCTTCATCGGTAGATGGTGGAGGAGATCACAGCACCGTGCGCTTGAGCATCTTTCACATCCATTTTGAGCCTGACATAGTTGAAATGGAGTATCATTTTTCGTTTTGAACATTTTTACAAAAATGTTTGAAGGTGTTTCGAGCTTCATCTTTAAGATTTAAGAAAAGAACCTAAGTGAATCTAGAGAAATCATCAACAATGATGAAAGCATAGTGTTTTCCACCTAAACTACTGGTTCTCGATGATCCAAAAAGATCAATGTGGAGTAATTGAAATGGTTTTGTAGTTGATGAGTATAATTTGGGTTTAAATGGTCCTTTTACTTTACTAAATTGACATTCATCACAAATTTTGTTTTTTTCGAACTTAAAATTTGGTAAACGTTTGACAAAACAATTTTTGGAGATTTTTTAAAGAAGTTTCATGCTAACATGACATAATCTCTTATGCTATAACCAATAAACATTTTTCATCATTTTCAAAATCGATAGTTATGATACAAACATATTTGCAACTTTCTATGAATAATACTTCTTTAGATATAGCATCCTTAATGAGACATTTAGAAGAATCAAATTTAATATGATAGCTTTTATCAAATAATTGACTAATATTAAGTAAATTATGTTTGAGGTTATCTACCAATAATATATTTTCAATGGAATGAGAGAGATGATTACCAATGTTTCCAATTTCGATGATTTTTCAATTTGCATTGTCTCCAAATGTGACATGACATCCATCCTTCTTTTTGAAATTCGATAGTAAAGTTCTATATTTGGTCATGTGCTTTGAGCACCCGCTATCCAATAACCATGTGTTCGTCATCTTCTTTTGTACCTACAATAATAATTCAACTTTTGATCTTTGGTACCCAAACAAGATTGAGTCCTTGGCTGTTAGTTTTAGTGGATCTTTGAGTCCACTCGTGTAGCTTCTTCTTTTTTGTTAGATAATTGTAGGCAATTTGTCCATCCTTATTGCAAAATCTACAAGTGGTTTTTGAGGGAATTGTATTTGAGGTTTTTACAAATAAAATTTTGAGAGATTTTTTTTTCGAAAATTGTTTATATCCAATGTCTTCTTTATCAAAAATATATTTTTGATTACCAAACATTAAATAAAAATTCTTCTGCCTTTGAGTGAATTTATAAATAATTTTTATTAAGTCTTCAACATTTTCTTTCAAAGAACAATTTTCTTTATACAATAAATCATAATCAACATTTTCCTTTTTAGTTTCTAAAATTTTCTCCATTCACTTTTTAATAATTTATGTTTCTTTTTAAAAACAGAATGACTAAAAGCGAGTTTTTAAATTCTTCCAAAATTTCATCGTAGTAGGAAGATACATCATCATATGAAAATTTTTCAATAGAATTCACCTCATCATCGATTGCCATAAAACACAAGTTGGCTATCTCTTCTTGACTTTCATTTTCGTCGCGATCGTCATCATCGCTTTCATCCCATGTTGCTTGGAGTGCATTTTTCTTGAAATTTTTCTTTTTGTTTGTACACTCGGTTCTCTTGTGAATGGGTTTAACAAATAATTTTCTTACTTCTTTCTTCGCTCTTTTCCTCCTTCTTTTGAAAATTTGGATTGTTTCGAAAACCTTTCATTTTTTAGAAGAAGCACAAGATCACCAATCTCTTCATCACTCATGTATTCACTTATAGTTCTCTCTTCAATTGCCGATTTGAGAGCAATTTGACACCTAGGAAGTTCTTTTAATTCTTATTTGTTTTTCTTTGTCTTCTCCTTGATTTCGGTGTTATTGAGCTTGTATGTCATCAAAGTTCCATGAAGTTCAACCAAAAGATAAGAGTTTATATATTTGGTGTTCTTTATCAACATTCTTAATGAACTCCAATCTTCTGATAGTGACCTAAACATTTTGTTTACAAGCTCACCGTTAATAAATTTACGATCAAAGCACTTGAGGCCATTAACAATATCGGTGAATCGAGTAATCATGTCAACAATATGTTCATCTTGTTTCGTGACAAAAATTTCAAATTCTTTGACCAAGAGATTAATCTTGGTTTCTTTTACCTTATAAGTACCAACATGAATGACTTCTAAAGCATGTCATATATCATATGCGGAGTCACATGTGCTAATACGATTAAACTCATTTCTATCTAAGACACAATAAAGTAAGTTTTTAACTCTAGCATTCAAGAACAATTTTCTTTTATCATCTTCATCATATTTCTCTCTAGGTTTTGGAATAGACTAATCGGGTTTCCTATCAATTTCAATAATCTTGGTAGGCACATAAAGACTATATTCAACGACTTTCCAAATATTATAGTCTATTGATTGAATGTAAATTATCATTGTAGCTTTTCAATAATTATAACATGTGCTATCAAAGAAGGGGGTTCAATTTGTGGAATGCCGCTCAAGATTTTGAAGATTGTTGTGGTTTGCCATTGCTCGAGATTGTAGAATCTTAATTTGAAAATGAGCATCTTGTTTTGATACCAATTGATAGCCCAAGAATAGCTAACTAAGAGGGGAGTAAACTGGTTTTTAAAACTTTTTCAAAAAATTAATCTAAGTTCAAGCACGTAATAACTAGATAGATTAATTCAAATAATAAGCACAAATATGAAAGCAATAAGTAAAGAGAGATGGTGGATGCAAACAATATAATTATGGAGGTTCGATCCAACGCAATGATCTGATACGTCCTCCGTTACAAGCTCTCCGACTCGAGCAAGGTTAATTTCACTATATTGATTGACTTATGGTGCAATCCAACCCTTTCCAATGCCTCCGGTGACTTATAAACAAAGAGCAACAATCCTTATACAAGCTTTACGTCGTCAACACGACCCACAAGTTTTGAAGAAAGTTGATTTTACAAGTGAAACTTCTCTCTTAATAAATGATATGATCACAATCAAGTACCAAGAGAGAAATATGCTAACACTTTAATAGATAGCAATTAATGAAGTTTGGGCGTTATGTATGAAAAACTTTGATGCGTAGAATGATTTTCCAAATTTAATTTGATCAAAAGTTTTTCAAAGTTAGAATAATTTGATAATAATAAATGAGATGAGAAATCGATATAATTTTGCTCAAAAATATCTCATTTGAATTCTCTTGAATGTTGTAATGAATGACAAGTGATTTGGTATTTATAGCAGTTTAAAAACATCAGAAACTCTACCGAATCAGATGATCATTCCGACGTTTGGTATCGTTCCAGACGACTGATTTAGCCGTTGCTCATCGAAGTCAGAACATTCGAAAAATCGATCATCGCGGATGAACCGGATGTCCGATTCACCATCCAGATGGACCGAAAATTTTCAGCTCCTCTCGTTTGATCGTTTGAAAAAATGCAGGCTTATAAATTACTTTTTATTTAATTTTTCAAGGTAAGTGATGCTAGTAGGTTTGTAAATTTTATTTTTGAAAAATAAATTTTTTGCAAACTTTTTACAAAGTTAATTTTTCTTGTGCATGAAAATTCATTACGTGAGCTTTTATTGAGTCATTGCCAAGGATTAAAGTATTTTACCTTTACAAATGAGCTCAAATATCTAGTTCTAATATCTTCGATTGATTTGGTACGATGCTCGATTTGTCTCCGATTGTGAATGGTGAATCCATTTTGAATTTTCTTGATCGTCAACTGCAAGTCCTTTGATAGCAATTGTTTTGTCTCCAATTTGATCAATATATAACAATGAAAACTTGAATACAAATGTTAGAGATAAAACTACTTTGTTTGTTATAATCAAACTATAAGATCAACCATAGGTCAATATTTCACTTTACCTATTTCACTAGGCAAAGAATATTTTTTTAATACTTTATGTGATACAAGTGCAAGTCTTAATTTAATGCCTTTATATTCTAAAGCAAATCAGGACTTGGAGAAGTAAAAGAATAATGGTGTCCTGTAGTTGGCCGATAGAAGTATCAAATATCCAAGAGGCAAAATTGAGGATGCACTCATCAAAATTGAAATTTTGATATTCCCAGCGAACTTCCTTGTTCATGACATATTAGAAGATCAAAATATTCCAATAATCTTGGGTCGACCCTTCATAGCAACTAGTCGAACCTTGATTGACATGAAGAAAGGAGAGCTGGCCTTAAGGTGGAGGATGAACACGAAGTTTTAAAATTATACAATCCATCTAGGTAACCATTATACCTCAAGAAGTGCAAGTGTATTGATGAAGATGATCTACAAAATTCTCAGAAGAGAAAACCTAAAGTTAGTGGAATTCATGGTCGAGATGAGAACGAAGAGTTTATGATGTGGAGAGCAAAACGAGGATGCAAGGCTGGAAATTGCAAGGAATGCAAGGGCAAAAATTTTCTACTTGATCCATCATGATAATCTCCTCTACAGAGTCTAGCTAAAGACATTAAATTAAGCATTTATTGGAAGGCAAATCCAATTTCTTACCCTTTTATTATTCTTTATGCCAATGCATTGCATGTAGTTTATTATAGTGCATTATTTTTAGGCATATTTTTATTTAATTAAAGGAATCATCATGTCTATATTAAGCCTAATAAAACAAAATATATATTTGACTCAAAAATAGTAAAATACACATGTGGGACGTCTTTTAAGGCTTTAGCGACGTAAAAAATGTTTATCATGTATGCCACATTCTAGCCGTTAGCTTAAGTTTTTACTCTTATACTTGTTTCTTTCATTTTCAAAGGTACAAAGATATCAAGTAGGAGGAAGCTTAGAAAGTTGAAAAATGAAATGAATGGATACGACAAGTTACCTCAAATATTTGACAGAAAAACCCGAGGAATACTTTCCTCTTTTCTTACAATGTTTGTTGCATGCTTGTTTTTGTGTTAATTGAGCTTATGGTTTTATTTGTGGACAAGCAAACATTTAAATTTGAAACAAAATTGATGAGTGTATTTTATAAACTTATTAAGGCTTTAAAATATTGATATTTCGTTGTTCTTTTGAGAAATTATAGCCTAATTTAGTTTATGTTTCATCTATTAGGAAAAAAACTCGATGATTGAAAGTGAAATTAGATGAAATTGGGAAAAATCGGTGAAATCCAAAGTTTGAGAACTCAATTGTAACTTTTTAATAGTTGTTTCAGACCACAAAATGATGAATCAAGAGTTTACAGGATCAATTGGTTGCAATTAGAAGTTGAAGGATCGAATTCGCAAGGAAAATTTACTTAAACGAATCAAGAATCAAAATTTGGGATGAAATTGCACAAAATCGGAAAGAAGCGCCCCGCACTCTCACATAGCCCAAAATTTATATGCGGGGCGCACGCACATCACTACTTTTCAATTACCAAGAGAAAATTTGCTCTACGGCGCATACGGGGCAAAAATGCTTGCTCATGGGGACCTTCGTGGCAGTTTCCCTATTGGAAATGAATTTTTGCATAATTTCTACCTTCTTTTCGACCATTATAGATACTGAATGTGGGAACATCATTGATGAGACTTCTCAAGAACCTATCCTACATATATTTCACCAATTTATCACATCGAAATAGGCCAAAATCATCAATCTTTTGAGCAAATCCCAAGACTATTGTAAGAATCATTAAAAAAAATTATGGAAGAGATTCAAAAATTTAAGATTCATCATCTTCTTCAATTAATCAAAATCAGGGTGATGTTTAAAAATTAATTATGTTTTCATGTAATTTTGTATTATCCTAGTTTCCAATTACTAAGGGACAGTTCTTTTTGTGTTTTTATTTTTTGTTTTGAGTTTTGAATTTATTTTGGATTTTGTGCTTTTTAGTGTCCATTTTGAGATAACTGAAAACATGTTTTTTTTTTGTCATTTTGAAAAATTGTTTTCAAAAATAAAAAAATGAAAAACACGTTTACTTTCTAAAACTAGTTATTCGATATATATATAGTTCTCTTACTTATATAACATAGCAAAAGTGGTTGCCATTGTGATTAAGGCATTGAAATTCCATGCTGGTGACCCTTGTTCGAATATCAACCTACCAATTTATTTGAAAAATTTTGTACTGTACATATAAAAAAAATTCTTTGTATTGAATTGCGATGAAAGTGAATCAAACTCGTGATCTTCATAAAATTCGTGACTCTCCCAATTATGCTAATTGGCAAAATTTGGCCGTTTTCTGCATTTTTAAGTTTTGATTTGGTTTTAACTGAAAATAGTCAAAACGACTATTTTGGCATTTTTCGTTTTCTTTGTAAATATTAAACTCGTTTTTGGAAATTCATTTTCAAAAATAGGTAAGTAAATGTGTTTTCGAAAACTGAAAACTGAAAATGATTTGAAAACAGTAAAGAGAACCGGCCATAAGACATTGATGAACTCTTATTTTGAAGTTTTTTTTTTTTTTTCCTTTTTGGCAACGAAGGGAAGTGCAACTGATATTCATTAAAAAATCATTGATGAAATTTGAGATTTTAAGATTCGTTATCTTCTTATTCAATTAATCAAAATCAAGGTGATGTTTTACAAATTAATTATGTTTTCATGTAATTTTGTAGTGTCATTCTAGTTTCCAATTGCTAAGACATTGATGAACCCTTATTATGAAATTTTTATTATAAATTCAATAATTTGACACTCGATATATGTTTTTTCTTCAATGATTGTTATAGGATTTAATGAGCTTTCAATTACCATGTCAATAATTGGATTGATTATGAATTTTATTGATTTTGAGAGAAACGAAAGGATATAGCACTTTATAACAATTATTATAAAGTCTCATGTTTGTTTGCATGATTTCTATTAATGGATGCTTTTAATTAAGTTAATAACACTGATCAACAAAAATGTACAAATATTATCATGTTATTGATTTACATTGAAATAGATTAGTAAGGAAGATTTGAGGTCTTAGCAATATCACATCGAAATTTACAAAAGTTTTATAAATTACTCAATAGAATAATTAGTTTAATTAACTAATTTAGCATAAATTGTTTAACAAAATTTTCTGTTCGATTAAATTTAACATCAATTGATCTTAGATTAAGTAGTAGACCTCGTGTGATCAATATTTTATTCATCACTTTATTACTTGTTTGTGATACTATACACTAGCGGGAAATCAAACAATCAATCGCCATAGCCGTTGCTATCACTATTGTTCTCTTCATCCTCATCGTCATCGCTAAATAATGCAATAATTCCATGAGATTACCAAATGTGTGATTTTTGGTGCCTCTGAAAATTATGGCGTGGCTATTGGCCCAACTCTCATCCCCGCCCCATCTCGTCACCCACCTCGCGCCCTAAGAACAACCCATCTACATGATTGTTGGAAAATGTTGAAGGACAAGCGGAAGCCATCAACCCATCCAAATTTTCTGTTGTTTCTTTCTCGAAAAATCTAAACTTGTCGCAAATAGCCATCAAAAAGAGGTTATGTGCAAGGAACAAGTTTGTTTAACCAAAAAAAAAAAAATAATAATAATAATAATAATAATAATAATAATAATAAATTTACTGTTTTGTTTCGTAGGGACCAACTTATGCAAAAGTTTGAAGCTTTTGAAAAAAAATTAAATTAAATTAAACAAGCACTTAGGTGCTCAAGTGGTAAAATTTAGGAACTTCAATAACAATTTCCCAAGTTTTAATTATAATATTAACAGGGATTAGTCGTTAGATCTACATAATTTTTGAAGTTGAGGGCCTCTCCAAATTTTACCGGAGTAATTCTATAATAATATCTAGACTTTAATATAAGTTACAGTCAACAATTAATTTTAATCATATATTTTATGTGATCCACAACATTTCAACTGTACATTTCATCAATTTTTATGAAAATCTACTAAAATTTTGATTTTAATACCCCACAAAATGAGAGCTTAATTCAATGTGTTATTCTTTTTACATGTATCGAAATAAATTTTAATATATACTATAACACTACATTAATAAGGAAAAAAGAAAGACAAAAAAAAAAAAAATTTAATTGGAGAGAAAATGAAACTATTTATCAAAACTACAAATAAATCAGGGCTCAAATGTCAACATTGATTTGATTAGATTTTTTTTTCCATAATGTTTCTCTCTTTCTCTACTTTCTTTCTTTTCTTTACGAGTTTGGGATAGAGAGAGAGAGAGAGAGAGAGAGTCACAACCTGGTGACTAACTAAATAGAAAAAGAACATAAGAAAAGAAAAATGAATACAGCATATGCATGTTTGTGACGAAGTACGTGACATCACATATAATAGTATAGTATTTGTCCGATTCTATTGAAACATGCCACAATGGTAAAGAATCCTGTGTATTATTTTTTAATCTTGCCACAAAGTATTTCATTTGCGGGTATATCATACTCTGTATAAGGGCTGTTTTCATCGTTCCACACTCTAACATATAACTCTTGTCCCAGGTAACGCCTTGGCCAAATTGCTGACCTTAAATTCCACATACCCTTGTTGTCGAGCGACACCAATATTGCACTCCAACTATTTGGATATACCTACAAACCAAGAATTACTTATTTTCAAATATACTTATTAGTAGATTTACTAAGCTTAGTGTTCTAGCTACTTTCATGAAATCACCTGAACTGTGTATCTGGTGGTAGCATCAACCAAATTATAAAAGCGTCTCCTCAAAGTAGAATTCCACTGGCCAGAACCAAACCTAAAATTTCAAGCAAACAATCAATTACCATATAAGCAAATTCATAGCAAAAATATAGAAATAATCAGAGTAAAAACAAAATTTTTCTCCCTACCCAACAGTCCAAAAGTCATAACCATCAAAATGCCAAGACTGCATGGTATTCTCATTGTTTTGAAACACGATTTCGATAAAATCGTGAAGAGTTGTGCCGATGACCGAAGTGCCAAGAACTGCAGGACCAGCAGGAGGGGTGTCCTTGATGGAGTTTAAGGTGAAGACACCAGGAATATTGAAATAATCAGCAAGTTTCAATGGGGTTTCTGGATTCTGATATGAAACCTTATTAACACTGTATCTTTGTCTCCCATTGATTTTTTCAGCAGAATTTGCAAGCACCAGTGTCCTGACTACATTTATGGTCCCATAATGAAATGACCCCTGGGGGTTTGGCCTTGCTGCATTTGCTGTCAAATTCCATCTACAAAGAGTTAACAAGTCAAAGCCTAGTTCATTAGTGAATAATGCTACTCAAACAGGGATTGCAAACAGGGGTTGGGACGGTGCTGCGTTGGCAGCACTTGTGTGGCTAAGGTTTTTTTTTTTTATTTCAAACTATCAAATAATGTTGTGCCATGAGTCTTCCTATTTTTAATCCTCATCACTTATCCTGTTTATATAGCATGATTGTTCATTAGTTCACTACTGAATTGTTTTGGTACATTGAATGAACAGTATATTAGAGATAAAAGAAGTGCCGGACTATCCAATATTATATACCAAACGAGTCCTCGAAGTTTAAGGAAGTGTACCTTATGGTTCGAGCTTGCTTCATGGACCAGTGAAGCTGATAAGTTGGGCCATTAGGCAGTGGCCCAGAGGCTGGAGATCGTGAACCTGCTAACTGAAGGACTGCAGTGGCAGTGAAAATGGGCTTGGTAAAACGGGTCGAAGCCACAATGAAATAGTCTTTCGGGTTTTCATCTACAGTAACCAGGAAAGAACTGGACTGCCCTACGTGAATATCAAGTGATTCATATACTTCTTGTGCTGTATGAGATCCTTCAACTTCAACCAGTCTCAATGTATGGCCTTGGATTCTAAAGTTTATTGAAGTTGTTAATCCCACATTTGATACCCGAAATAAGTAGGTTTGACCTGAAAAACCGAATACAAAGGTAAATTAATTTATCAGGATCGACCCGTCTTGTTACAAGGTATAGGTGTGCATAGAACAACCAAAGTGGAATGCATTTAAAGTGCATGTTTGATACATAACACTACACAAAATAATTAAACAAGATATTTTGACTTCTTTTAGTGTACTACAGGAAAAGATCACCTTTAAATCTGTAAAGTTCAATCAAGACCAAGATCGAATGGGAAATAGATCACCTGGTATAGCAGAAAAGGAAGTAGAACGAGGGAGGCCGTTGATGAGAATACCATCTGGAAGAGGAAATGGAGCTCCGGAATCTAGTATATTTTGCAATTCCTGCAAAAAAAAAAAAAAAATTAGAGTTCTTTACAGAACTAATTGTAATTCACAAATCTTATACATTTCCAAATTCAGATTATAAAAAAAAAATGAAAACAACCTTAATAACTAGAAATTACCTTATGGTCTTTCTCCCACCAGTCACTCACAAGTACTGTAAATTCCTCATAAGGTTTTTGGTATGGCACTGGAATCACAGATCTGGCTAAAAGATTAAACCCTCCGAAACCACCAGCAGCTCTGTGCATCAACGTGGATGGAAAATATGTGAAAGTTCCAATTTGGTCTTTCATTTGCATTTTGTATGTCCAGTTTGAGTTTGGAGGAATTGGGCAGTTGGTTCCAAGAACTCCATCTTGCCATGAAGATTTTCTTTGTTTTACACCATTCCTGTGTTTAAATTTCCATTCACAAATTGATTTTTAAAGGTAAAATTCCATATCGTTTGTTTATGAACACAATAAAGAGCCCATGCTACTCCTAAAGTTCGCTCTTAAGAATAGAATTTCAATACTCAATATGTTATCAGAACCCAAAAAACTTAACGTCAAATGAGTGTTGAATTGGTGTTCTCAACCAAGCCATCACGTTGTTAAGGAACAAAACAGAGACCAACTTATAATGATTTGGACCACTTCTCTTAATAAAGATGACCTTTTAATATGAAATCTCAAACCTTAATATGGTATTAGAGTCTATTAAATTTCAACGAGCAATTCGATTGGACTAAAACTTAAAAATGAGTATACGAATTTCAAGATTGGTCTGCTCAAATGAACAACCACCTTGATGGGACATGTTAAGGGATAAAAATCACAAATCGAATAAAGATAAAAACATAGATCAACTTATAAGGATTTGAGCCACTGCTCTTAATAATGTTGATATTTTAAGATGGAATCTCAAATCTTAATATATATTACAGGAGCATGTTAAGAGTAACGTTAACAACATTGGGTTGGGAGAGGAGGGAGGGGAACTGACCATGTAATGAGAAGAGGTTCATCCAGCTTGTTAATGACATTCACAATAACATTGTCATTCGTCACGGCATTAACAGTCGGACCAGGAAACTGTCCATTGATAAGAATTCCCTGCGAAGTTCAAAAGCCGCGAGTGACACATTTAGTATATTAAACTGGGTATGACTAAACAAACGCAGGTTCGAAATTTACCCTTTGTTTGACTCCGAGAGGTGAGATTTCTCCATAAGTTACTTCCCAATTTAAAAATCTGTACGCGTCTTCAGCCTCCACATAGGAAACACTTGAACAGGCCAAAATTCCAACTAGAAAATGCAGGACAATGGCCTGTCTCATTTTCTCACAACTTTTCTTCAAATAACTAGTTTCTAGTTTCTGCTACAAAAATAGAAAAGGATTGAATTCTCACAATTAAAAATAAATTAGTTATTGTCCTTAACGTCATTGACCACCATGCTAGACAAACTAAGCTACCTTGAAAATTCTCAACTCAAAGGGTTAAGTAATATAGATATATTTTGTGAATTACTTTGTATACGTGTGCGCGCTTCGAAATATTAACCAAAACAATATTGACAAGAGAAAATCGAGGTTAGCATATCGAAATATATGTAAAGTGCTAGTGAATTTAGCCCTTGTTTAGCCCCTGTTTGGCCCCCATTATTGTAGATTTTTAGGGGGTTGAAAATTTTTAGAATAGTGATTGATGGGAGATGTGTGGTTGAAAAGTTTTAGATTTGTGTGTATTATTATTTTATTTGATGAATGTATGGTTGAGATGAAGAGAGAAAAATTTAATGTAATGTAATGAGATATAATGGGGGGCAAACAATAGCTTAGTCTATATTTCTTAAAATTCATTTTTCTTAAACTCATATTTAATTATACATTCTATAGGATCCACAATTTTTATCAATTTTTCAACTGCATATTTCATCATTTTTTTTTTATCAAAATCTACTAAAAATTTAATTTTAATCTAAATTAGACAGTGACTTAATGAATAATACAAGACTAGACAACATAAACGAATATACTTACGAAAATCGAGAATGACGCCGCCTCGATGGAAGGATATATTGAGAGAAATATCTACTGCAATTGACGAATGCCAAGTGACAAGAACTCATAGGACAAATATGTATATATAACAAGTGAGCCCACGAAACAACGTTAACTGCTTGCATGTTAACATGCATAAGAACTCATTTTTCGAGAAGAAATCTAAGCTCATTTGCGCCGTACACCAAGCTCATTAATGCTTAACCCTTCCCTACACTATCTCCAACTTGAAAACTATGCTAGATCTATTTGACTAGGTCCAAGTTCGACTCCATTAACTTAAAATTCATTTTTTTTCCCTTTTATCATCAATCATACATTGTTCAATAAAATAATATTACATATAAATCTAAAAAAAATTCTTTTTTTTTTCAATTCACATTCTCCAAAAAATTACTATTCTTCTCGTTAAAATGTGAAATAATGGAATCCAAATGGGGGATAGATTTCTTGTAGATCTAAATTCTTTAACTTCAAAAGAATTTTAATTAATATTTAACACTATATATTTATATATTATTTTAGTTTCATGATACTTGATCGTGAATCCAAACGAGGTTTACATGAATTATGTTCCTTGTAATTGATGTGATTGATAATAGGAAAAAGTGAGTTGGGCAAGAATATCACTAAAACAAATTTTAATCACGGGTAACCAACTAAATGGGGATACTTAAAAGTAAATTTCATTATAAGTAAAAAATTTACTCAGATAAAAAATAATTTCGTTATTTATACACTCTTTTAATACATTGTAGCATCAAACGTCTTATTTAAATAATACACCTTAATAAAATTCCCTAACGCCACAATCACTAATCATACCCCTTTAATCAAATACAATGTACCAAACATACCCTTAGAATTGTACTCGGTCTGAGACGGAGTATAATTTAAAAGTTAAAGGACAACCCTTAATGTTTATTCATTCCAATCAATTGTGATATTGATCTAATTGTTACCCCTATGATATTATGCGGGTGTGTGGTGGGGATTAAAATTAAATTTTTAGTAGATTGTGATAGAAGTTTTTGAAATGTGCAGTTGAAAAGTTGTGAGGCCCATTAAAAATGTGGTTAATATTAATTGTTTAACCTTGACTTAATTTAAAATTTGATTTTAATTCGAAACAAACAGAGTCATACATAGAGCATAATGACGTTTTCAGACTAAATGAGCTTGGATTTGTCGGTGGAGAAAACTAAGGAGAATTGTGAATGCGACAAGGACGCAGCCAAGAACGGATCAACATTAATTAGCGTTATATAATTATAATTAATATGTAATAATAACTTAAAACTAAAATAAGTAGGCGCGGCGGGAAAACATATCACCGGTTGTAGGGGTTTCACATGGAGAAGACAAAGGGAGAATTCCATGGATCCATTTCAATATTTCTAATCACATTCTGTTTCTAGGGTTTCGAAAAGAACATTGTTGACAATGTATAAGTTGACAAAAAACTGTTGGTTGAAAAAGCAAGTTTTTCAAATTGTCAAATAACATGCCACGTAGTATGTTGTCAACAAATTTGTCATCCAACATTTTATAATAAGCACGATTGTTATTTGGATTAAGCTATATCTGTACAATATTGGATGAAAACATTGTTGACAATGTATAAATTGATAAAAATAGTTGGTTGAAAAAACAAATTATTGTTCAAATTATCTATTGACAACATGCAATGTGACATATTGTCAATAGAGTTGTTATCCAACGTTGTACACAAGCATAATTGAATTTATTAATGCCTCTTTTGTTAATTAATAAGCATTCACCAAATAATTTTGGTATTTAACTTTTTTCAAGGAGGAGAGAGGGTTGTATTAAGTGAAGAATTTTATATTCTCAATTTAGCGTAGCAATTTTAAGTTACGTAGATCCAAGATAAAATTGCAGAGTAACGCTATTTAATTATCGTGTTTAACCTGAGTGACGCATATGTGACATTAATTAATAAATTATTTAAATACAAAGACTTAGGACTCGTTTAGTTGAACTTATAATTTGTTATTATCTAGATTGACGTTTGACACCATTAAAGTTAGATAACATTACTCAAAATTGTAAGAATTTAACTAAGAACGTGGTTCTTCTCATGAAATACTTTGCTTCAAATGGAGACACTACTATTTAAAACTTAAAAATATTTGCGTTCAAATAAATAATATGTCATTAAATTTTAGTATTGTTGATAAACTCTCAATTGCAACCAACGATTTGATGGAGGTGGTATATCCATTTATCACTAAATGTATGACTGTCAAATATTTTTTTTTTCTCATATTTAAATGTAAATTTGACATACTTTTAAGTACAACCAAACATGCGCAATAGTTAACTTTTTTGTCCAGTGCCTTAAAAAAACCTTTCATGTCTAGCAACTTGTACTAATTGCGATTTCATTTCTTTTCAACTCTTCCTGACCGTAAAGGATTGAGTTGTTTCGATTATTTCAATAAATCTAGCATTAAATTAAATGAAAAAAATAAAAAAAAAAAATTCAAGATAATTGAACCCTAAATTCCAGCACATGTGAATCACATATAGTTGTGTAAAATTGCCACCTTCATCAAATGCTACAAGACTTGGACATTTGAATTAATTCCATGTGTATGTTGCGTGACTTTACATGTTGGCAATTCATTTTGTTAGTGTTTGTGTGTGTCTGAATCTCATTTCACAGCTAGACATCATTAAAATTAGCCTTCAATCCCAATTTTTCTTGGGTTTAATCATGTGCACATGGGAAGTTTAAGACGAACTTCCTTGTACTACCTTAAGAATTAAGACTTCTCTATTTATAGTTGGATTTTGACAGTTCAACTCCACTATAGAGTCTTGAGGTGTAAAAGTTAAGTTACCGAAATTCAGAGCGGCTGATACACTTTAGGCCCCACACGATCCGTGTCGAAGGCTGGACCACCTATAAAGTTATGGGATAAATTTTTAAATACCCAACTTCAGAAAAAAAAAAAAAACACACACACAGAGAGAATACTGAGATGCCAAAAATAAATTTGAAAAATGATTTTTCATTATAATTGTTCAAAAGGTAAAATGTTGTGTAACTTTTCATAAAAATGAACATTTTACATGAGTTATATGTTATCGCTTCTTTTGGGCACTACAACAACAATGACCGTTTACATGTTGTAAACGGCAACATTCATTAATTAAGTGTTGTTAAAGAGCTCTATCGCAACATTCTAATAAGTTTATTTTGTCATTGGTTAATATAATTAAGTTTGACATTTTATGAATGTTGCAAAAAGTTTCATTTTTTGCAAAGTTCTTTTGACTGTTACGAAACTTTTTGCAACGTTTTTTGACTGTTACAATGAATTCACTTTTTGCAACGTTTATTGATTGTTGCTAAAGTCATGTTTATAGCATCGTTTGATGCATGTTGCTAAAACTCTTAGCAATTGCTAAAAGTTTCAATTGTTGCAACGTTCCTTGATTGTTCCAAAAAGTTTTATTTTTTGTAATGTTTATTGACGGTTGTTAAAATTTGGTTCTTTAGCATCGTTCTTTGGCCTGTTGCTGAAACTCTTAATATATATAGCATTTTGTAATGTTCATTAACTATTGCGAAAAATATAAATTTTTGTAAAGTTCGTTTACTGTTGCAAAAAGTTTTTTTTCTATCTTGTGGGCCTCAAATTTCCAAAGCCCAATTAGAAGAGCTGGTCAAAATTACATAACCCATATAGAAATAGCCCATATGGGAAACCCAACTGTGAATTAAAACAAAGGCAAAATCCTAACTCTCATTTCTTCTTCACATTTGCCTCAAACACTACCAAAATATCCACCATTACCAAATGAGCCACCTCACTAAGCAAAATTGCCCCGCTCATGCAAAAATCTAATGGTCCCATGCCATTCAGCATCGGCATCGACATAGTAATTGGTTGTGCCATCGGTGAGTGGTTCGAAGTCAATTGAAGCACCGCCTATAATCATCTCAGGGCATTAATTGCATAAGGTAATATCCAAATTTACGATATTTTTGATAATCAAAATTGTATTTTCAATGTAGAGAGGCACAATGTAGAGCATCTGCTATTTGGGTATGAGCAATTTTTTTTTTCACGTGATTGCTTCATATCGTACTGCTCTTATTATCGCTGGCGGACCCATGGGTGGGCCGGGCGCGTGCCCCCCCCCCCCTCCCCCCAACTTTGTTTTTTTTTATTTTATAAGTTTTGTTTCAATTTTCGAAATCATTATAAGATGTGAAACGAAATCGAAATATTGTATTCATAATACTATTTCGAAGTGCTCACAATCTAGTTTTTTATGTCGTTAATGGTGTGCCAAACGATCAATCATAACAAATGTTACGACTTATCAAAATAGGCGGTTTAAAATTAGTATTTCGAAAATTTTGATAACATGCTAACTTTAAAAATTATCCAACGATCGTATTGTGGTCGAATCTACAAATAGCTTATATCATCTCAAATCTCGTTTCGAGAGTTACATTTATTATTTTTGTAATACAAATTTCTCAATGTAATTTACATTATTTTATTAGAAAATTTATATGGGATATGTCTTCAAAAATTTTCGAAATTTTATATCTGAAAAGTCATATTCCATGTAAATTTTCGGATGCAAAATTACATGGGGTTTGATTTTTTTTGGATGTAAATTTTCGATTGTAAAATTTCTCCCAACTTTTTTACAAGTTCGATTGTTCCCCCCTAACTTTAATTGTCTGCTTCCGCCCCTACTTATTATGAATGGTTGTTGAGGGATGAGCAGTCGCGTTGCCAGTGAAGCTTTATCAGTGACTCGAATAGAGAGTTCAAGCCTTCACGCGCTGATGAGACTGATAATTGGGTGACGTTGAATAAATTAATGGTTGGTAATAGATTTCAGAGAAGTGAAAGAGAAGGGGTTTTCTCGAATTCCCAATCCTCAGCTAATGAATCTGATAATTGGGGAATAAGGCTTTTGTGCAGTCTGAACCTCGAACATATGAAAGAAGATGGAGTTTTGGATTAGAGTCCAATAACGGTGGTGCATATATAGATAATTGGGTAAAGAAAAAGGAATAGTAGGGACGCAAAATTGACGGAGCATTTGATAATTCGAGGGAGAGACAAGAGGCATTAAAACTAACTATTAGAGTCGGCTAGCCGTGTACATGCTTTCTGTTTTCATTTTGTTCTATTAGACGATTAGTTAGGCAGTT